>CM038009.1:15623132-16023132 GCA_021234005.1 Nephelium lappaceum
TGACTAGTAAGGGTAGTTTCATCATTTAAAAAATTAAACAATAAAAATGTACTAGAAACCATTAGTTCAGTTCTTTGGTGCTAGTAAAACATATAACTAGTTTTTTTGTACTAAAAAAATATATATTTTTTCTTGTGAGATATTTACTAAAGTTTGTAGATACAATTAAAAGTGATTTTTTTTTTCATTTTTTAAGTAAAGAGTGATTTTAAGTTATATTGAAGTGATAAAATAGCAATTAGTTGATATGGTTTGATATAACATTTTTATATGATCCACTACCAAAAAAAAAAAAAAAACTTATTTAAATGGGCAATGCCATGGTAGATGTGTGTCTACCATGGGCATAGTTCCCGTTCTCTATTAAAGCGTGATAAAATAAAAATAAAAATAAAAAGAAGCAAGCCATTTTACTACAATGGGGCAATTCCCATTATAATGTCCGTTGTAAAAATTGTTTACTACAAAAGGTAGTGCCCCTAATAGAAACGTTTACAGCAACAGGTGAAGCTCAAGTTAAATATTCTCACGATTTTTTTTAAAGAGATATTATGAAAAAGCCCCTTAAAAAGTAAAATAATCGTAAACAATCCTCAGTTTTTTTTTTTTTTTTTTAATTAGGAGAACCGCCTCCTACCAATTGATATTAATGCTGAAGGGCATAATGGTAATTGGATGAATACTGTTATTTGTTTTAACAAAATTCAATAAAAAAAATAAATAATTAAATAATTAAATAAAAATGTAATTCATCAAATCTCTCGTTCATCTTAAGATGGACAGTAAAAATTAATTTCAAAAAAATTAATTAATTAAATAAAAATTTAATTTATTAGATCTTTACTGTCTATATTTAGATAAACGGTGAAGATTAATTTTAAAAAATGAAAAATCAAATATAAATTAAAAAATTAAGTATTAAATATAAATTTAAAAAAATCCCTTAATCCTCTTCAAAAATCAAAACCCATGGTCTCCAAAGAAATCTAGGTTTAAACCCGAACGATCTGTGTTTGATGAACCCAGTTTCGTGTAGGTTCAAACTTAGACGATCTACGTTCATCGAACCCAGACAATCCGGGTTCATTGAACTCGGATTCAACTGGGTTTGTCAATTTTTTCTTTTTTATTTGTCAATTCTTTTTTTATTATTTTTAGTGTTTTGAATTTTGATTGAATATACAAACCTTGATGATTTTGTGGGTTTGTTTGTTTGGAAGACATTGGAGATGAGATTCGGTTTAATATTTCTAGCATTGGTTAATATTGATGGGTTGTTAAATGGATTGTTACTTTTGTCTTTTTTTTTTTTTTTTTTTTTTTTTTTTCCGGTTGATGTTGATTTTTTAAGGGCAAATTGGATCTCCACCACTTTAATAAATAAATAAATAATTTATTATTTTTTTGAGAAAATTACTAACATCCATCAGAACAATTATTTAAAAAAAATCATGTTTTATCTTTTTTTTAATTTAATATTATTTTAATTAATAATTTAAACAATAATTAAGTCATTATGTATGTTTAAAGGGTACAATAGAGATTTTATAGTATCTTAATACGGATATTTTGGTCATTTCACAACTTTGGACATAAAATGTTAATATTTTGAATTGAAAATTAACGGTAAGAGACTGTTCACCTAATAAAAAATAAATAAAATTCGGGGCTATTTACTATTATTTTACTTTCTAGGAGGTTTTTCATAACATCCCTTTAAAAAAAAAAAAACTTATATAAACAATCTGATTAAAAAAATATATAAATTTCATCAATTTATACATATAATATTTTAGTCATAACTATTTATTTTGTTCATAATAATTAATTTTGTTCATGACTATTAATTTTGTTTATCCAAACTTTTCATAAATATTATTTAAAGAATATTCAAAAACGTCTTGTGTGGCACCTAAAAAAAAAAAATCTAACAAGATGAAGAAACAATAATTGCAATAACCATGAAAGAAATTAGCTAAAAATCCTAAGAAAATCAAATTTGAACTTTCATAACTAAAACAAAATGATAAACTAAGAATCCAAAGACATTAAAAAAGGAGAATCATAATATTTTAAAAAATCTATGAACATTATAGAACAAAAATAAAGAAAATAATAATAAAATATGTATGAACCAAACATGAAAAATAAATATTCCTAAAACATTTATAAATTAAAGAGGTAAAAATGATAAAATTAAAATATCTTGAACAAAAGATAAATGACAGTGATAAAGGCTAATAATAATAATAATAATAATAATGAACCAAACATAAAATATAATTATTCCTAAAACATTTATAAAATAAGGAAGAAAAAATGATGAAATGAGAAATTCTTTAAAAAAAAAGATTAAATGAGAGTGATAAAGGAGTTGGAGTAGTATAAACAATGAAAGAGTAAGATGATAGTGTTTGGAGTGTTAAGAAATATATATATATATATATATATGTAAGAGATTTTGTTGGTGGAAAAGTGAAAAATATTCAGAAAGTTTTGGTGACATTGATTAGCTACTGGTCATGAAAAAGAGCGAAGTTAGAGTACAAAGGCTATTTTAGGTCTCATTGATTTGCTACTCGTCATGACCTCATGATTTAATTTTAGTGTGATTATATGTGTTTAGAAGGTATTTGAATAATATAAATACTAGTTTAAGTTTTGAATCAATAGAAATTAAATTGATGCATCAAGTGAACCAATGTTGGCAATTGAATATGTGTATATGGAATTTGTGTAGTAATGATTGGATGAATTGAGGTGCTTGTTAATTTTATGATTTAATTTGATGAATTAATAAGGAAGAGATCAGATTTATTAAATTAAGAAAAATCAAGTTACTTGGAATTGAATTTTTGATAAAATTGCATGCATGTTAAAATTCTGTTGTTGAATATTTGTGTTATGCTCTTAATGTGAATGCTGCATGGTTTTTTTGATTGCATCATTTTAAAGTGCTTAGCTCACCTAAATGTAGTGCATTATTATTTAGGGCAAATTACACTAACTTCCCTGACTTTACCTCTAATTCCTGAGATTTTGACTTAATTGCGTTGAGCCAGCTACTGGATTCTAAAGACTGAGTGAACGGAGTTCATAAAGAATGAGCTGAGTGGAGAATGAGTACACATGAGTTGAGACCGAGTTGGTATTGGATAGTTTGAGATATAATATTGTCGTGTGCCTTTGATTGCCCTTCAATCCCTATCAAATGGGAGAATTGGTCGAGTCAGTCTATCATGAAAATCTCCATTTGATGAACCAAGGTAGAGTAGACCCATTGTCTACCCCAATTATTTTGATGGGATTAGATTGGATTTGATAAGATTGTAATTTAATAAATTAATCCTATTATGTGTTTGGTGTTATATGAGTTTGAATTAAAAATAGTATTATTCATTGTTAGATGTATCATGAGACTGGACAAAAAATAATTTTGTGTTATGTTATTTTAATAAAATAAAACTAAAAATATTCTAATATTATTTTGAAAAGTAAAATCTAACTTTTTAAAATAAATTTTTAAAATAATATTCAAAATAATTATTATTGAAATAAATTATTTTTTAATATTTTAATAAAGTATATAAAAATAATTTTTTAAAATTAATGTCTTATATAATTAATGTAAGAGAGGAAAGAATATTTCCTTTTTTTTAAAAAAAAAAAAAAAGGTATCCAACGCTGGTGGGACAAATTTAACCCACCAATACAATTATCGTACCAAAGTAGGATAAGATGGTTGCATTGGATTGGACTTCAATCCCATGCAACCAACAAACAATGGATTGGATTGAAAATTATCTAATCCCTTGAAACAAACGTACCCTTATTATAGTAGATCTAATTGAAGAGGAATAGGATTTGGAAGATGTGATTTCTTTACAAAAAAATAAGTAACATTTTATTAAATAAATAAACCAGGGGTACTATGGACATTTCATTCTTAGTGTCATTAATTAACGATAGTCAACTGTTAATTAATGGTTAGATGAGGTTTCAGTGCAATAAAGTCAATATCTACTGTAGAGAAGTTAATGCGATGACCCCTTTATTTAAGTTATACTTAAGTAATTCTGAGTTATATGTGTGCAGTTATTGAAGTTATACCTGAGTGATCATGACTTGATTGAATAAGTATTTCAGTTAGTCTTGTGTGGTTGTATTGAATGCTTAATTGCAGTTTATGCAATTGTGTGTTTTCACACATGTGCATCTCATATCATAACTTTGTGATTAATAAATCAATTGAATGTTAAATTTAGTTTAATCTTTAAAATTGATATTTAACTTTATTTATTAGTGAAGTTGATTATAGGTGACTACGTTGAAATTGTGTTACACTTTGATAACCTCAAATTGATTCTGCAAGTTCGAATAGACCTATTCATCCCTTTCTAAATTGTTTTAGCATAAACCTAAAACCTAATCAAGGGAGAGATGAAGAATTGAAGAGAAAGATCTAGGTTTTGCTAAAGATGTTGAAGGTTGAAGATCTAGGCATTTAGCCCTTCTTTTGGTAAATAAATAAATAAGGAAAAAGAAAAAAAAAAAGGTTGAAGTTTTATGTTCGAAGTTTGAAAGTTGAAGATTGAAATCTCCTGATTTTTTTTTTTTTTTTTATAATTTAAAGTTTATTATTGAACAATTAAAATGATTTAAAATAATTAAACAAATATTAGCGTAATTTAAACTTTTTACTTGGATACGATGGTCAATTATTAGTCTTAACCATTGATCACTAATAGTAGGTTTATGTTAGTTCCCAAAAAAAATGTTGGATATGCTTGCATTTAAGCCTAATGTCAAAAGATGTTCGTGTAATTTACTCTTAATTTATTAACATAAAATTTATAGTTTGGGAAACTTTGGGTGGCAATAAAAGTTCTTGCTATATACCCATTTACTCCTCACACCTATCTTAAAATATTTAATACTCATTATTCACACTCTATCTTCTTATTTCATCAATTAAGTGAGGTACTTATAGACCATGAAGAGTTTGAGTTGGAAGAAATCTAAAGAGACATTGGGAGATGGTACATGCAAAAGCAGATCTAAAACCTTTGGTTGCACAAGCTAGCGTCATTGCTTGTGCCATCCTTGGTGTACCTAACTAATGGCGCCTCTCCTGGCTCTTACTTTTTTATCCAATGAATTTTTCCTTCTTCACATGCAAGCGAATACGTTTCCCCAACTTCCTTAACTTTTCCAACCAAAGAAATTTTTTTCTGTCTTCAACATCAAGGTTCAAGCCTCTCCAACTTTCTTACATTTTGTACTAGTGGAAAAGGCTAAGCAAACTGTGCGGTGTCAAAAATGTAGAGCAACATATGTGCTCACTTTTCATTCTAGCACTTACACAACACATAGTTAGAGGCTCCAACTATCTTAATTACTTTTTCGAGCAAAGGCAAAAGTGGGTTCCCTCCACTCAAGACATTGCTCCAAAAGGATTCTAAAGATATAAATCCATCACCTAAATTAGCTTTAACAAGTCTCCCTACAAGATAGAACAAGGCTAAGGACCAAGAAACATACGATACACCTAAAACATGCACACTAAAATGCAACATAGATATGATTAAATAAGATATGCATAAAACAAGAAAAAAGGTGTGTGTGTGCGCCCCGAGCAAGCCTATTTCTCTTAAGAAGTTGAAACAAAGTTAGGCATAACTTAGAACTTATACCTATTGAACATAGAGATGACACTAGCTTATAGGAATTAGTCCACGTTCTAGGAACAAGACAACAACACGCAAGAGCAACAAATCATTACAAGTAAAGAGCATTTGACAATGAATAAGCCAACACTTAACAGATCCAAATTCATGTATTACACTGATGTGGATTTAAAAAGCAGTTTATGGGTTATGAAAGCATTTAGAAATTATTAGATATTTCATAATTGTAATTGGAAATATAGATAAATGCTTATGATGTTTTTACACAATTCTATTCAAGATCAGTTGAGAAGGTTTGACAAATCTAATACTTTTAACTATAATCTTCTAGGAGAATTTTGGCAGAAATAGAAGGAAAAAAATATAAAAAAGAATGAGAACGTAGAGAGAACTATTGAATAAAGATTAATTTTCATGTGAGGCTACTTTCAATATTTTAATAGGTGTATAAAGTAAAATTTTATTTCTAAATTTTTATGT
This sequence comes from Nephelium lappaceum, assembly GCA_021234005.1. Classification (NCBI taxonomy): domain Eukaryota; kingdom Viridiplantae; phylum Streptophyta; class Magnoliopsida; order Sapindales; family Sapindaceae; genus Nephelium; species Nephelium lappaceum. Next base: position 15,629,300 of record CM038009.1, read on the forward strand.
TAGGTGTTTTGAGTGTGTGGGTATTGAAAGAACTTTTTTGGGTAACAATAATCGCTCTTACGAAGAAAAATAGTTTTGTTATAAGTAATCATCTTTATCATTTGAAGATTCGTTATAAAAAGTCTTACAAAATTAGAATAGTTATTGAAGTAATGTCCATTATATATATATATATATGAGATTACCTTTTTTAAGGGTAAATTTCACTTTAGTCCTCATGTTTTAACGAAATATTACTTTGTTTACTCGTGAATGCACTTTTAGTCTCGGTCATTCCTAAAATTTGATAAATTCATCAAACTGATCCCTTTGACCAAAAAATTAATAGTCAACTAAGATGAAAAGTATACAAAGAAAAAAGTACCTTAAATTTTAACTAAATAAAATAAAAGAAAATAAATTTTTAAAAAAAGAAGAAAATAAATTGAAAAAATAAAGATCATTACTTAAAAAAGAGAAAAAATACCATATGGTTTGATTAGATCGAAGTCGATCTGGTCAAACTAGATGAAAGATTTTTTTGTTTTTTTTGAACATAACTAGATGAAAGATTTGATAGAAGCACTTGGAGTTGCATGATGTGGAGGTTGGCAAAGAGCGTTATGTTTAATATATTTGTGGTGGTCAGAGGTTGGTGGTGGAGTTTCGAGATTTGGCAATTTGGAGGTTGCTAGGTTTTTGCCTTGTTACGGACAATATGGTGAATCCAAATCATCACAATATAGGTTCAAACCAAACCATATCGTCATAGATACGAGGTCACCAAATCATGGTAATCTAGTCTGGTTTGAACCTAGGTTTTTTTGGGTACGAAAATGAAAGAGCATGAGAAAAAGGAAGAGAGATTCGGTGATGACTAGGCTGCAAAGAAGGGAAGAGATTCTGCGAGAGAGAGAAGGGGATGAAGTTCGTTGACAATAGAGAGAAAGGGATGGAGTTCGTCAATAACAGAGAGTTATGTAGGTTCGGTCAATTGGTTGTGGTAGTTTGGGGAGTTGAAGTCCAGAAGGGTGTTAGAGATCTGGGTTGATGAAGATCCAATCTAGATCTTTACCATTAGATTTTCTTTAATTTTTATTAATTTATTAATTACTTTTTCAAATTTTATTCTTTAATTTTCACACTTATCCACCCTTGATTTTTTTAATTTTCATTAATTTCTTACTTTATTTTTCAAATTTTGTTTTCTAATTTAATTCTAACATCTCCACCCTTGATCTTTTTTTCCATTTTTATGTTGTTTTTTAATTTTATTTACTTTTTAATTTAACATTTTCTTAATTAAATCTCCACCATTCATCATAATTTTGATGGATGGTGGAAATCTAAAGTTTCTTTCTATTAATTCCAAAAAGTTATTGAAACAAAAAGATTAAAATACCCTTCCAACTACTAAATTTGACTAACGGTCAACTAACGGAAGAGCCAATATGATGAATTTCTCGAACATTAGGGATGACGGGAACAAAAAATGTATTCGTGAGTAAAAAAGTAATATTTTGTTAAAATATATAACTAAAGTGAAATTTTTCCTTTTTTTAAATATAAATTTAAGATTTGGGAAGGTAATACGATTTGAATTCACAATCTGAATGTGTGGGTGTAGGTGTGGGTGTGAGATGTGGATATATGCTTACTTAACTGTATAATTTGTGTGATAATTGTCAATCTGAAAGGGAAAAAAAACGTGGCGTCCTGGCATATGCTTAAAGCATGCAGCCAATATTTTTGGTCATTGGATTCTTATTCTCACAGGTTTTTCTTTCTCAAAAAGTGCTTTTTCCCATTGTGTTTTCAATAACGCGTATTACACTGTTGAAAAATGTTTCAGTCTGCCCCACCAGCACACATCAAAGCAATTATTTCCACTACAAAACATCGTGGCATGCAATGTTTTTCAAGCCTCTATCATCACATTTTCCTTACCAATCAAAAAAACAATTTCAAAAACGTATCCTATACACAATCAATTAAAGCAACAGAAATTATTGATTCCAAATTCGTAATAGCAGTTGATGGATCATTTTTTTTTTTTTTAAAATTTAAGTGTTATTATTTATAAAACAGTGTCATTTAGCAAAGGATACTAAATTTTAAATCCATAATAAAAATGAATTAAAACAATACTTTAAAAAAAAAAAAAAAATTGTAGGTCGAATGGCATAGCAACTCAATTATGACCAGTATTTGCAATATTCAAGATATTTCGATTGCATGACTCTATCACGTTAACTTGTCACTTTTTTTTTACAAAACTTTGATTAGAGGGGCATTTTTGAGTAAGAAAATTTTAGATATTGTCGAAATTTTCAATTAGAGATTAGATTTGGAAGGGGAAAATTATCATTTGTGAAGATTTATTGCATGGACCAAATTTGGTTTCTGTTTTCAATAAAATTATGAAATGTTTGACAAGGAAAATTGGTTATAATTTCTATTTATTTTATTTATAATTGCAAACTAATACATGGCCTATGAGAGAATGTGCGGTTGGTGTGTAATTCATTAAGAGAGCTTTTTTGATACAGATTTTAAAATTAGTTTAAACTCTAAAAATATATAATACTGCTTTTCTTTTTCTTTATTTCTTTTGATAACTTTCCAATTATATTTTGTTTTCTTTGCTTGACTAGTAGAATTTAAATATAATTGTTTTTAACAAACCACCAACAGTAGTAAAATAAACATCATGCTGCATGCCAAAAGAACCTTGCATACCAACAACAATTTTGTAAAGAATCAACTTGGGACTGAAAATCAAGACAGCATCAGACTTGCATCATTGTATTGAAAATTAAAATCAACTAGTCAGCATTGAGAATAATAATTTTCAGGAGTGGTTGTTCCCATGCAGACTTTATTTATATTGAAATTGTAACGTCACGAATTTGAATTCTTAAATTTAGAATTTCACCAAAAGAAAAAAATAAAAAAAAAAACCATTAAATAAAAACTAAAACTAAGAAAATCTCTCTGATCGCAATGTATAGGAACATATCTAATGGGACAGAATCAGAAAATGAGTCATTTTTCTACATCATCAATCAAACATAAACAACGGTTTTTTTTTACACAAGAATAGGACCAAACTGTTACAGAAATCTGAGGTTTTGCAGTTCTATTCTAAGACATATGATGTTATTTCACTGATAATTAAAGCAGGAACAACTCATAAAATGTCCTGAATCCCCCCAAAAAAGACAATTGCATTGCCTTGAATCACTCTGCAACAATCAACACTAGACTGATCAATCCATGCTCATCAATAAAAGGAGAGGGTTAAACAAGACTAAAACCAATTTAAATCTAACACAAATAACAATCAAGAACCTGAGAAGGCCTTGAATTTTCGATAATTTAGCTCTGTTAGGACGAACATACCGGACATAAATTTAGCGGAATTAATTAGAAGAATGCCCGACTACCATAAAACACACGGGATCCATCCTTTTTCTTCTTCTCGAGTTCTAGTTTATCATTTTGAGTCTGAATCTGAATCACATCACCGCTATCTTCACATTGAGGTTTGTCGAGATCCATCGGTAGCTTCATCTTCGCCAATGACTCTGTAAACTGTTGCATGCTCCTCATATACATGTCCACTATTTGTTGCTGCATTGCAGACTGCTCTGCCTCAATGTTGATGTTCCCCAGAGGAGCTGAAAACACTTGGCCAAATTTAACCGAACCAACAACGCTTGCTTCCTTGTTGTTTTCCTCCTCCTTGGTTGAAAAATTCGAGTCTTTATCATCCTTGGTTTCGCTCCCTTTCTTGGAAGTTGGAGTATCTGGACAGACCCCCAAGCTCTGATTGGTCTCATTAGTGATGGATGCATGCACAGAATTGGAAGATTCGCCACCCAAACGACTCTTTTTCTCTACAGATTCAGCTGTGTTCCTGTCATCACTCAAGCTAGTAGTTGTAGAACTCAAGAAACCAGAATTCTGAATGCTCCCATTTGGCGAAACGGATCCTCCCCGATTCTCTTCGGACGAATTTATTGTCATTTCGTAATCATCAACAACCTGAGGAGCCGCCCCAAGATGGAGAAACGAAGCCAGCCCTCCAGAACTAGGCCTAGAATTCAGACCATCAAAGTACTCAGAAACCATCTGCTGGTTCTCTCTAACAACGTTGATATCCGGAAATTCGATCCTGGAATACTCAACTGGGTCCAAAAGAACTTCCGAGATCTTCCGATCAAGCAACACTACCTCGGATGATATAGACGAATTAGTAGTTGATTCAGGGAAAGCATTGGCGGATGGAGAAGTAGTCTTCAAAGAGAGAGTCAATTTGATAGTGCCAGCAGGAGAATGGAAGAGGTCAGTAGAAGACAAGTTATAATCCTGAGTGACTTTCTCTTTGCCAACAACTTGTGAAATCGGTACCAAAGCGAATCCCAGGAGCTGATCTTCCATGTAGTTTCTGGCTCTACTCAGCATCCAGATTTCACATTTGAGGACAGCATCATGTTGGGTGACTTTCATCATCAAGTTTTCATTGAATTCTGGGTTCTTGCCGCCTCCATTAATGATCTGAGTAGAGAGAGTCTCATCCGGATTGTATGTGAGAGAGAATTTAGCATAAACATCTTGGTTGTCATAGATGCATATGTTGTGAATATTCCTCGCATGATGCACATAGATTTCAAGAATCCTGGAAAATTCTGAATCACTCTCTTCACCTCCCATTGTGTTTGAATTCGGGTTATAGCGGAACCCACTTGGTCGATCAAAAGATTCCATCTCAAGAATATATCTATAAATATATATATATAGATCTCCTTCTGGGAATTTTAAGAAGACAATGTTGTTTTTGTTCAGGCTAGAGAAAACAGACTTGAACCAAAGGGAAACGTTGATCAAGAATGATACAATGATAAAAAGGCTAGATAGTACACTGCTGTTTTTTTCTTTTTATTTGTTTCTTTTGAACTTCCTGGTAAATTTCCTGGAACTAGAAGGAAAACCACTAGCGAAAAAAGAGAGAATTGGACAAAACAAACAGAAAACAAAAAGGGTTGTTGCTTTTGTTTAATTGTCCTATCTCTTTTCTGTCATGGGGTGTGGAGCAAGTGACAAAGTGGTTCCATGAATTCAAGGTAAAGAATGTAAAACGAAGGAAAAAAAAAAATTCAACAAAGAGAGAGGGGGAGAGAGAAAGTGGCTTAGATGCAGTTAGAGAAGATTGGTTTGAGCAAGTTGAGGAGGGTGGGTGTAGTGGTTAGGTGGTAATCAAGAGAGGAAAACAAAAAATAAAAAGAAGAAGTTGATGATGATGATGAGGATAATGTTATGGTTGTTTTTTCATGCTACTTTTTTGGGTTCATGATGTTCATTTTTTTTCTTTTGGGGGTGGGTGAGAGATTTGAAAGGTTTTTCACTTTGCTTGACATTGCACCTTCCACTTCCAATGACTGGTATTTTCTCCACTAATAAAAAATGGAGGTCCCACTTTGGACCCATATCTTCATTATCACTCTCTTCACACTCACACACACAGATTATGCTCTTCCAAGCTTTAAGACAAGATTATCTTTCTGCATCTCCATCCATCTTCATGGCTTTAAGGGGATGAAAATTCTTTAAATGTCGAATACCAACCCTTTAGAAAATAACCATTCCTAAACAATCAAACTAACGCATATCTGAATGGTTTTGCCACTGTAGTGGTTTAGATTGGTAAAAGTTGACGGTCGTAAATCCTTGATTTAGATATTTTATTTTCGTTTAATTATTTTTTAGTTGTTTAAATTCTATCAAATGATGAAACCATAGGATTATAATTGAAGTTCTTTATTTGATTGAACAATCGTATTTAGTTAGTATTCTCTTGAAACAACCAATTGTAGAATAGTTTTCTTGAATCAACAATCATATTGTTTCCGATCTACATATCCAAATCATTCAAAGCCTCAAAATTTTCAAAAAACTATATTTCCAAAAGTTGTGATGGTATCATTTGGTATCAAAGCCTGGTAATGAAGAATTTTGAATAACACGCTCAAATTGAGTGACCAAATATCGTTTGGTTGTTGGTTGCATGCAAAACCTGTTGTTGTCAATATTTTTGGTGTTTAGAAAATAAGAATCCTGAGGTCTATTTATAGACCTTTATGTGAAAAATTATATCTTATCATAGAGACAATTCTCTTAGAAAGACATGACTTCTCCTAGAGACATAACTCTCCTAGAGAGTCATGACTACTTTTGTAGAGAGTCATGATTGCTCTTGGAGAGATAATATGTATTAATGTATCAGAGTACATTTTTTTTGTGAGGTACCTTCTCATACTGAATCCTCTACATGTGACCATATCACTTTATTTGATCAAATTCTTTTATCTCCCACTTGATCAAATCGTACAAACCAAGTTCTGTAAATTCTCACAAACTGTCATCAGAATGTGGTTTATTGTCTGTAAGTGTACATGCTTTCAAACCTCTATTTTTTCTGACCACATCTTATACCGACAACTTCATTTTACTCAAGTAAAATGGCACCAATATCTTTATCCTAGGACAAAATCATCCGACCTAGTAACTATCAGCAAATTCAGCCAAATTTAAGAAACTTGACCCGTGTCTAAAATTTCGATGAAGTACTTCCTTCTAGGCAAACCAAAGGTTTTCCTTGATCCACCTTATGGACAACTTTTTCACTAGGCTCCCGTAATTATACAAATAAAAATTCAATTGGATGTCTCAAATCGGATTTTACATTCAAAAAAATTTGTTATAATCCTTGTTATCCTATCTCCTTTATATTTTCTCTGGCCAATATTTAAATTCAGTTAGAGTTTTATCATTTGATCATCTTAGGCGTCCCCAAGATCCTTATAAAGATACCTTCATACTGCATGTTTTAACTAGAAATCTAGATGCTTTGTAAACCCACAGTGGTCACATGCTCTTCGAATTTCTTCAGAGGTAAGCTTGGTTCATAGGATCAGCCACCATTTCACCAGAAGGTACATAAATGCACGCTATTTATAAATCTTTTTAGCCTATACTGCAGTACTTACAGTTGTGCTGCAAGAAATTTATTCGGCTTTCATTGTTGATTTTGCAACATAACCTTGTTTCTTACTTAACCAAGAAACAACAGTTCCACCAAATAGAAAAACATTGTCATCTAAATTTTCTGCAAAAATTGCATCACAATAACCAACAAGTTCTAGATCACTTAAACCAAATTACAGTTACATACCTTTTGTGCCTTTTAAATATCTCATAATCCTTTTTTACTGCTTGCCAATATGTTCTTCGTAGATTTGACTGTTATCTACTAACAACTCCCACTGCACGACATATATCCCGTCTTGTACTGGTCATTGCATACATAAGACTGCCAATTGCTTGAGCATATGGAAGCTTTTTCCGTTTCTTGCAATTCACTCTCATTTTTGGGGTACATTTCTTTACTAAGAATTGTATCTGAACACATTAGTGTACTCACTATTTTTGAGTCCTCCATATTAAAACGTTTAAGTACCTTATCCAGATCATTTTTCTTGATCTAAATATCCTTTTCAGTTTCCTATTCCTAGAAATTTCAATTCCTAAGGCATATATGCTTCACCCATGTCTTTCATTTCAAACTTTGTGTCCTAGATATGATTTTGTTTGATTTGTAATGTCCATGAAATTACCAACGATTAAAATGTCATAATGATGAAATAGATAACTTATCTCGGCAACTCCAGTTGTATACGCAGTGATCTAATGGACTCATCTCGTATCCTAATTCTAAGATAGCTTGAAGGAATTTCAAATACCATTTACGCTAGTGACTTTTTTATTATTTTTATTTTATAGGTAAGAGAATCAAACTTGAGACCTTAAACAGTGGCAAACACTTGAATAACAGATCTAGGGAAATTCAACTTCGCATAATATATCACTACTCTCATGTCATTTTCCATAAACAAAATATATTGATTTCATGTAGTACATGATCGGATATACTATTGTATCCATGAGCCTCTTTCGATGGTCTCATAAGTATGTTTATATTAAACACTCAGCTATATTTATATACTGAATGGTTAATACAAACTCATTACGATCAAATATCCACACACAATCACACTTGACAATTAGATATATTTCTATTCTAATCAACAAATGTCATTTTATCAAGTTCTAAAGACTAATATCTCTTTCAAGTATACTAACACCACAGGATCTATCAATTGACTAGGCCTAAAATCAATCAATAGCATTAAGCATTAGTAAAACAGAATACTTAATCAAAAAATCATTCAATAAAGTATCAAAATCATCAATGAGAATAGATCTATGTTATGTTACATTGAAATCCCTAGAAACAAACTTAGTTATCCATAATCTACACAAACTCAAGCCAAAATAAAAAGAATAATTGAACAACATGATAAATAAGTCGAGAACATGATAAATATCACGAATTCACCACTAATCTTGCTCTAAAATCACCCAAAATCACTCATATGTTGCTCTCCAATGGTTCCAATGAAGTGTTGCATGAACCTCCAATGGAGCTTGACTTGAATCTATGAATAACTCTACAAAAATGGAAGAAAAACTACTCTAAACATGTTATGGTGTACGCTACTTGCTCTTGAAGTCGAGAAAAAGAAGCTTTTATAGTAGAAACAAAGTAGGGTTGGAGAGTTCTTCATATGCATGTCTGATGCCAGTTCGCTAGCTATGATCTCGAATCCCGTTTCACGATCGTGTTTAGTGAGAGTCCTTGAAAAACCATGGTGATTAGAGTTTGGCGAACTGCGTTCAGCAAGATCATCTAAATAGTATTTCGCGACTCGAGACTATGAGTTGTGTTTAGCAAATGCTATTTGTGAAAAGCTCTAACTCTCTTTAAAAACTTGCTTTCTTTCACCAATTTCTTCCATCTTCTCAAAGATAAATTTATAAACACAAATATTAGAAAAACACATTAATATAACATAATCTACTCAAGTATTTCTCACAAAAACTAGGTTCAAAGCTACAAAATCACATCTAAAATCAACATGATCAGCGCACTAGTGTGCGTGCTTGGATCACAGGGGGCGCAAGTTGGTGAGGAAGCGCGCTGGGGCGCACCAGCTCTGACCCTTGCTCACTAAAATGGTCATATCTTTCTCTACGGATCTCCGATTTATGAATCGTCAGTTGCTATGAAAACTAGACATCCGTAGCTTTAATTTATAGCTATATAACTCAAACCAATGACTCCGCATGAACTATCACAAGTCAATCCATCTTTCAAGCTCAAAAATCCACGATTATGCCATTTTTTCATAAAACCCAAATCCACACTTCTTTGAGTTGATTTCATATTGAATCTTTTCTAATTAAGTATACACACCATTTAGAAACTTACTCCTTGAAAAACACTAAAAAACACATAAAAAAACACTCGAGAAAAATGACAAATATATATATATATATATATTTGAAGGCCTAAATCATCACTAAAAATACCCTTATCACAACTCAGTGTCAAGATCACCCTTGTTCTATTTGTTTGATTTATGTAAGTTACAAGGATGCTAGGTTCCTAAAAAGCTAACTAATGAGGCCTACTCTATATCAATAATTATCGATCGACCCTCTATGGTTTGGCACCATCTATAGGAAACTTAACCATCAATCTTGCATCAATCGAACCATTTAACACAGCGTTATGGCAGAATCTTAGAATCAATCACTCAAGGCTCAAATTGCCACTTTAATGAATTAGATGTCAACCTACGCAGAACAAATTAAGCACCTTCAGACAAAGAATCAAGCAGTTTGAACGGAAAATGCAGAACTGTAAGCTAGGGTCAAATAGTTAACCCATGCAGTAGTTCCACCAAGAGTAGATCAACAGAGCGAAGCACAACCATCTAATGAATTTGAACAAATGATAAGAATATAGCGGAAGAAAAAAGTTATTTGAAGGAAGCCTACCACCCTCTTAGCCACCAATAAAGGGATCGCTACAAATGACCCACCACAAGTATGATCAACCACATATTATCATCTAGAAACAGTAGAGACATCTCTCTTTGATCGATCATGAACATAGTTGGATAATGGCTATAGCAATGACATTATCTTTCTACGCAAGTAGTCTGGTCTAGCTTATCTAATCCTTACCACTAGGGGTGGGCACGGGTCGGGTCGGGTCCGGTCGGTTCGATTTTGTGCAAAATCGACCCGAAACTGACTTTAATTGGTTTTCAAAATTCGAAACCGACCCTACCCGAATTACTTATAGAAACCGACATGGATCGACTTAAGTTGGGTCAATTCGGGTTTGGTCCATGTCGGTTTAGACTAATAAAAAGGCCTCTAGATAACCATCAAACTCAAATAAAAAACCAAACAAAATCCCTTTACTATCCTTACCAGTCACCACCGCTCCTAGCTTACCACCACCGATAGTCCCCTTTTCTGTCTCCAGTCTCTACCCCACACCTGCATCTTTCTCTTTATACAAAAGCACCAACTCACATAAATAAAAAACCAAACAAAATCACTTCACTACCCCACTAGCTCACCAGTCACCAGCCACCGTTGCTCCTAGCCTCCCACCACTGACAGCCTCCTCTTCTCTCTTCAGTCTCCACCCCAAACCTCTATCTTTCTCTCTCTAACATCACCAACTCGCAACAAAACTAAAAACATCATCACTCGGTCCACTCCAGTCAATGAGATCGGCGCCGATCTCATCACAATAGAAGAGTTCAGCGCCGATCGACGCAACAAAAACAAGACAGGAGAAATAGAGTAGAGAAAATCGATGTAACTCCTCAACCCATGACAACGACAACAGTAAGGAAAAGACACTTTAAACGAAAAAAATTAATGAGGCAAGAGATGAAGAAGAAACCGAAAAGGAAAGAGAAAAAAATGAGAGGAGAGAGAGAGAGAGGCTTGAGAGAGATGAGAGTTATAGTGAGAAGAGGTGGTCGGCGACTGTTAAGGTTGATTTGAGAATGGTGTTGAAGTTTGGCTTTTATATATATATATATATATATATTTTTTTTTTTTTTTAATTTATATAGTCGGTTTTTCAGGTCGGATCGGTTTTTTCGACCCAAAACCGACCCGAAACCGAAAAACATTGATTTTATATGCTCAAAACCGACCCGATCTGAAATTGATTTAAAAACTGATATTTTAGGGTCGGGTCGGTTTGAGTCGGTTTCGATTTTTTTGCCCACCTCTACTCACCACCCACTATCTAAGCTTGTGACCTACAGCTTCTAGAGCATTCCAATTCAATAGCCAGTGAATTCGGTGATAAATCATAACACTACTAAGTTTGGTGATTACCAATGGGAAAACATAACAGCTGATCGAAGGCTCTCAAAAGAGTCAAAGGAGTACGACAGGCGCAGGCTGTCAAACACAAGGCAACCTAGCGTCAAACCAAACCGGGCAAGATAACCTATAGTAATGCATGATGTAAAGGTAGGAAATTAGACATCAATAGGATTGGTGTCAAACAAACCTGCCTAAGGATTTCCAAAGATTAAAGTAATGATTGACAAAATTCCTATCATACTAATGCCACTCAAGAAAAATACATCTATAAGTTATGCAGAGTCTCTATTCATTGACTCTAATGCGATGGTGGAGATGTCAAAAAAATTCAGCCCGCCTCATTTGAAAATATTCAATGGAACAATTGATTCAGACAACCATATTGCTCAATACCAACAACGGATGTTTACAGTCATCATTCCCCGTGACCTCAGGGAAGTTGTCATGTGCAAGGGGTTCAATTCAAGCCTATTAGGGCACGAGTTGCAATAGTTCACCAACTTGCCAAAGGACAGCATTAAGTTGTTCACGTAGCTAATAGATGTTTTCGTGGAGTAGTTTGCCAGCAACATGAAGCTGGAAAAGCACTAAGACGACTTTTACTCGATAGGGCAGCATACAAGAAAGCAACTCAGGGATTACGTGGGAAGGTTAAATAAGGATTTCCCTATTGTAATGTTTTTACAACAATGTCAGCCTTCAGAATGGTGTTGTTGCACAACTCAAATTTATAAAAAGAGTTGACAAAGTGCTTTTTCAAGACCATGGAAGATGTACTTGCAAAAGCTTGAACATAGATTAAGTGGGAGGAGGATGTGGTTAACTATCATCCAAAGGGGTCGTATTTCAAAAAAGACAATAGATTCGTGTGACCAGATAGCCAAACAGGCTTAAGTAACTCTAACAGAATGGATTTTATGCTAATAGAAGAGATGACTGACAAGATAGTCATCGACAGAATAATCGGCCGTACAATCATCCTCATGAGTGACTTGACAAAATCAGAGCGCGACGAGAAGGGTCTCAAAGACCATTTCTAGCTTACAACCTCAGCATTAGCCCAGCTAAGGTAGTTATAGTAATAAAAGGAATGGGAAGGGCAGCGAAATGGCTAGAAAAATCCAGAGAATCATCTGAATTCAATGATAAGACCAGGTGTTAAGAGTTTCATAAATGATTACGGGTATTGCACAGAAGATTGCATTACCCTATGCTTTAAGATCGCTCATTTATTAAGAAGTGGCCATCTTAGGTAGTTTTTGAGTGACAATGCAAAGGATACTATGCGTCGTGCGGATAATTTATGTAAGGAGAAAATGCCAACTCCTCTAACCCCTCTAGTACATGAAAAGACCATTAATGTGATCACAAAGGGGTCAAAGATCAATTGGGCAAAGCATTCAACTGCCAAAAGACATACGAGGGAGGCTGTGCAATCTATTAGTCAACCTCTTGTTGTAACTTGTAGAGAGGATTATACAATTACTTTTACTAGTAATGAAGTATCCCATCTGCTCAAGCCCATCATGACGCTTTACTCATCAGTTTCTAAATAGCCAGTTGCTTGACCAAACGTGTTTTGATCGATAATAGGAGTTCCTGCAACGTGTTGTTCTTGCAAACACTAAGAGAGATGCAGATTGATGAAGCAAGTGTAAACTGACATCAATAGTACTTGTGTGATTTGAATGGAAAAATCAATTTTAGATTAATGCGAAAACGTGGATTTCAAAAAATTTTCCCAAACTAAAAGTGTTCGATCGATGTTAATAATAACAATTCAATAATTATAAATTAATAAGATCAAATCATTAATTGCATGAAAATTGAATCGATATTTTTTTATTCATAGATCTTTCACCACTTGATATTCCTCGTTATGACTTTTTACCAAGAAACCGTTTGTGAGCACGATCTTGAAGAATCTGTTCAATTTCTTTTTATAAAAGAAATCTCGCAACAAAAAGAAAATGATGAAGGCTACATAACCATGAAGGATTCGGCCAACCTTCTTGTATATTGATGATGTGCGACCCTAAAATTAGGGCTCTTTGTTTTCTTTCTTTTGTGTTGTGTGGCTAGGGGGAGGAAATATAGATCAAGTCAAGTTTTTTTATCTTCAATGTAAAACACCTTTCATATCAATTAATTTAATATTTTATAATTAATAAGGAAACAACCTTCCTCTTTAATTAGAATATTTAATATGAGGTTTTCTATTTCAATACGGAAACAACTTTCCTTATTAATTAGAATATTCAATTTAAGATTTTGAATTCAATAAATAAATAACTTTCCTCATTGATAAGAATATTTAATATGAAGTTTTCTAATTCAATAAGGAAACAATTTTCTCATTAATTATAATATTAATTGGACTTTGACGGTCTAATTCTCATAGCCACATGAATTTGAGCTCGTAATCTCTATAGATAAATAATTAAATAATTAATAATTCACATAAATAATCATTAATTTAAATAATCAATATTATTTAAATATTGTGTGAACATAATAGTGTTATGATCATCATGGAGAAGAATTCAACGAATTAAAAACATCTTTAGATAGAAGGAATAACTTATTCACCTTGGCAGCCCCTTACACACTCACCACCAACTTAAGCACACCAACCAACCTTCTATGCTACCCTTTACATGTAACAGCCTAAGTCCAAGCCTCTGCACGCTCTTCCCAACCAACCAGCCTCCATAACAGCGAACAAACTAGCCATACCAGCTCACCTCACGAGTGCACTTGCAAGCTCCCTCAGCCCAGCACGTATGACAACACGTTTATGCCAAGCTTTGATGCATTTTCTTGCCCAACAACATGCTCAAACATGGGCTCCCTTGCCACAATGAGTGCACAGTAGTGTAACACACTGTCCAACAAGCATTTTCAACCTTTTCCTCTTCATTTCATACCCTAGTTAGGAGCTTTAAAGGGGGCCAAACCACAAACTTTAGGCAGTTTTAAAAGGGCTACAAATGGGGTTCTCATGCCTCTTCTCTCACCCTTGATTTTCAACCCCAAATCACCTTCATTTCACCCTCAATCCTTCACCCACCAACATCATTCACTTATACTTTGGAGAGAAAGTTTTGCATGAGCGAAGAAGAGGATGCAAGGGGTCGAACTCAAAAGAAATGAGCTCTATGGATTCAAACTCAAAAGAAGGAGGATCATGGGTTGTTTTCTCAACTTCTCTTTTGTATTTATAACTTTTCCATTGTATGTAGTAATATTTTATGTTGTGTTGGGAAAATAATGGATTTTGATTATTAATATTAATAAAGTTGATTATTATTACCTAAGGATGGTATGCATGTTGAGTAGGGAATTTAGAACTTAATGCTTGTATATGATTGGCCACCATATACATGATTTGAGCTTATGTGTTAAGACCGAAAAGAATAGCACACAATATGGTCAATGAAATGCCTACCCTAGGTTAGGAAAAAGAAATAGGTCACTTGTGTTATAGTTGGGTCAACGTTAGTGCTCGAGTGACAGCAGAGTATCTCATAAAAGTATCAATCCAACTTAGGTAATAGATTATCTTAAACCTAATGAGTTTTCGTTCATTCAATAGCCATCAGAAAAAAAGGTGTCCGTGGACGATAGTATGTTTAATGCATTATCTAAAGAAATGTATTGAGAGGATTAGTAATAAACTAGTGACAAACACAACCAACAAATTTTTGATGCTTTGATGATCAATTTCTATATCTAAGTGGAATCCAGAATTCTAGTACACTTTTATTTGGTTTTATTTATTTGTTTTTATCTAGGACTAGTTTGGTAATCGATTCTCACGTTTCTGTAGAGACGATCCTACAACCGCTATACGATATTTATACGATTCATATACTTGCGAGGTTTATTACTTAAAATGGAAACTGAAAAGCAACCAACATGAATCTTTATAGCTTACACGAAAGTCTCGACTCTTATCTCAGTGCCCTGTATATGTTCTCTAATTTGTGTTTCAACAAAGCCTCAACTTGTACTTCAATAAATTACGTGTAATCTCCAACACAATTAATGCAATTCCTAGCTTTTTTAATATTTCAAATTATTTCAATAAGTATTGGAGTTACTTTTTTATCGACATAATCAAGATTAACTTCAATTGTCTACATTTGACATAATTACAATAAATAGGTATTTAATGCTTAGTTAATTTCTATGTCATATTTACTGAAGTGTTATCGTACAACATTAATGCAACCAACAAATATTCAAATGTTGATCAGTTCATTCAATGAGTCATAGCATACAACATATTTGAATGTAAAAGAAAAAGAAAAGTTTCATTCAATAAGAATGAAAGGGCGGTACGATTATAATCTCAAAAAAAAAATGTAGTAAATACAATCATAAGTTTAAGTTGTTCAAGCAGCAACATTTTTGTTAACCTAACCATCAATGTCTCTAGTGCCTCCTTCACTAGCTCTTTCAATTCTATCACGTACCCCTTCATTTGCATTAGTCGCCATCACTTGGTCACCTTGCTCTTCTTTAGTGTCGAACCGTTGAAGCTCCTCATATTCATTGATGGCCTTCTTAAGGTCAAAGCTCGCATGCTTCTCGTCCTTGTATTCTTGCATCAGCTTGGCTTTGGTTCGAGCAACAATAAAGTCAAAGATTTCCTCTACCTTCTTTTCCTTAGCCGTCAACTCTTCTTCAATCAAACAAAGTTTCTCTTCCAACAGCAACTTCTTCTTCCCCACTAATTTTTTCTCCTCTTCCCATATCTTTTTCTCCTCAGCTAGCTCTCTCTCTAGTCTGGCTACTCGATCACTTATAGTAGATGAGACCTGTTCAGCTTTAGTGTTTTCTCTTTTAAGAGCATCTAGCTGTTTGCTACAATTCGCCTCATCCTTGCAGTGATCCTTCATCTCACTCTTGGCAATCCTCCTCTACTTTTTTAGAAAGAGGTAGTGCTAGAGGACCTACATGCAAAGGAAGAATTAAATTTGCAATAGAGAGAAAAAAAATAGTAAAGGATATCTTAACGATGCAAATCATCCCTTCTTCAAAGTTAATAGAAAGAGATAATCATAATCATGTGGAAAACATAGCTTTGTGACTTCCTTGACGACTGTCTTCTTATAAGTGTAAATCGAGGCGTCGTAAGGGAATAAAAGAGTTATTCCTTTTCTAGAAGTCACTTCAATGTCGATTGCCTTGTCAAATGGGCTATCTTCTTAGAAGATTTGTTGATTGCTTGGTCTTGAGGAGGGGGAGTAACAATAGACCTCTTGGCAGGCGATAAGGTAGCAATCGTAGTAGTATCAGCTTCTAATGCAGCAGTTATATTGATGGATTTTCTTGTTTTGATACAAGTTATGGCGTTGTCAGGATCTATAATGAAAACTTTAGAAGGTGTCGACATGATGTCTTGTGTGAATATATGTTCGACATGAGCAAAGGGAACAAGGAAATTGACCCCATGAAATGTTTTACTTACATAAAATCTTGAAAGAATAACTTGTTAGATTAATTTAACTAAGGGACAAATGGTACCTCTTCTACCAATATATCCCCACAAAAAACTGTAGTCGAGCGACTCCTCAGAAAGCAAAGTCTTCTAGTTATGTTCAACCCCAAGAATGACAAGAATGTTGTCTATTCGAGCCTTACTAGTATCATTGTCCAGTGATTTGTATTTACATGTGCTCACTGTAATAAAAAGCAGAAAAGAGTTAGAAAAAGAAATAAAGGGTCAATCTGAAAAGATGTCAAACAAGCAAAGAGAGAACAACCGGCGAAGTTCCATTAGGAAGGCACTCAGCACTTCTTAAATACCTCTGTCATCAAGTTCCCCTTCACGGGGAAGTATTTGTCATTCAAGCCACGATTGTTCATAGTCAACCCATCTATCAAGTGTTGTCTCTCTCATTCTCTTTTAGAAAGTACGTATAAATGAGATTTTTTACAATGAATTTAAGCCCTTTCTTATCATAAAGATGGTCGACCCCTAGTAGTATCCTCCACCAATTAGGCATCAATTGGTAAAGAGAATTGTTAAAGTAGCAAAGGGCCATTCTTGTTAGGCCCAGAATGGGAAGTCTCATCTTCAGTTTGAACAATATCTCGCTGACCATTATACACCCGAGTTTGAACCAGCTGGCTCGTTGAGTGCTAAAAGGTAGTTTTGAAGCCACGTCATTCGAAATTTTATACAAACACCTAATTCACTCAACATCTTTTTGTCCGAACTTGTTAGGAATGTTGTCGTGCAAGATGTTAGAGAGGATACTCTAAACTTTATCTTTAGATACAACGATTGATCGTCTGCCTATACCACCTCTATTAGATGTCAACCTTAAGGCTATATTTACATGTAGGATCGATTAGGTAGCATCTCCAACGATTCTAGTAGCTAGTATGATTTCATCCATTTGAGAAGTAGATTCCCCAAAGGTACTTGCTATTTGATTAAAGAGGTCCCTATCTAATGACCTCATCAACCCTAATTTCGTAGAACTTAAGGGCGATGGGTTGCTCGAAAGGTTGTCACCTATTTGAATAACCTCATTCTCCGACATCCTCTTACCAATTATCGTACGAAAAACATAGGATTAGTATCCTAACCTTAAGAGTTAACTCCACCCTAGAGTTAGAGATAAAGCGAACTACAGTTGGTGAAAGCATATTGAGAGTCATGCATAATAAGGATTTCAGATTGAAAAAATGAGGTTTGCCCAAAAAATCAAGAAACACAATAAAAAAAAAAAATCTAGAAAATGATAGAAAATCAATAATTAAGCAAGGAAAACTCATCATGAATAGGTGGTAAAGGATAGTTATGCCTCCAGAAATTTTCCTAAAAGAGTAAAAAGTGGAGAGTAAAGTTAATCTGAGTCTTCATAATGAGAGAGAGAGAAAAGAGAGAGAAAGTAAGGTTAAAGAAAATCTAAGAAGCCAAAAATCGAAAAATGAATTAGGGGTAGCGATTTATATAAGAGGAAGAAGGAAGGGAGTTTGAATTTTAAAAGGCACAAACCCAAAGGGACCACATGTTGAGCATGCATGTATTTAAAACTGATTGAGCAGTTGAAGGGACATGTCTCATCATGATTGATGTAACCGCCACCACACTGGTTTTTAAAGCTCACTCTTCTCAATCCAAAATTGACAAGTGTGTTCTTTAATCCAAGGAGGGATTATGGAAGTGGAACATCTAGTCAACAAATACGTCAAGAAGTGCATGTTGTCTGACCTAAGAGAGTCTAACAGTCTATTGAAAGTTATTTGATATCTAGAATCGAGAAAACAATTGATGTGCACTCCTTCGATCGACAATGTCGACCAAAGGAGTAGAAGACAAACTATAATAGTGAAAATACACAAGCCTAAAAGGCGTAACTGGTAAGCTTGATAGATGATCAAACCCAAATATGATTAAAGCTTATACGATATTTTAGCCCAAGTAACCTAGCAACCAGAAGTCCCAGAGCCTAAACTAGCATTTGCCAGCTCAGAGTTGTCTTTAACAAGGGTACACCGCATTTGAAAAAAGAGAGAATCACGCAAGGTAACTTATACTTGTAAAGGATAGTCAACTGGTGAGGATTTGGTTATTGAGTGTTATAGCATAGGCCAAGGAAACAGTTCCTAGATTCTCGCTACTTAAAGCGCCCTCAACGTCTATCTATATAAGAAATGAGCCAACATAAGAATGGGAATCCTAACTTATGATTCTGTTACTTTGCTCAAATATTTCTAAAACAAATATTCACAGACTTTTACTTTATCAAAGTTCTCACATCTCCAAGGCACCTATATTCTCAAGTTTTCTTATCTCAATCTCTGCTCTTGATCAACTAAAGTCACGGTCCTTCTTAAACGGATGGCTAACCTTGTTGTGTTCAGCTCACTTATCATCAATCGGTACTTTCAACCCTTGTTAACATATAACTCATCCTTAGTCAAATGACAATCAACTATTTATAGTCGCACATTTATTCTTCTACATTTTCTTCATTGTCAATGCTAACTTGAGCATTAAAGTGTCTTTGACCGGCACACCCTGTGTCAAGATCACCCTTACTCTGTTTGTTTGATTTTTGCAGGTTACAGATTACTAGATTCCTAGAAAGTTGACCGACAACACTCGCTCTATATCAGTAATTATAGATCGATCCTCTACAAATAGAAAGCTTATTTCGCTTAGGTTTGAGGACCATTGATGTTGGCATCATGTTAAATGGATTAACAATTTAAGACATTATTGTAAAAGCATCCCATATTTAAAACCAAAAATTTGACCTAAGAAACCCTATAGGAAATTGCACCATTTCTACTGTGCATTGCCAAAGATACAAGCATAACATTAAACTACAAACATATTTGACTAGATTCCTAAAAAAGTCTCGAGTCTTGATTACGATAAAATATATCGTGATTTCATTCTTTTAAATCTTACTTTTATAATGAATATTTGGGTAATTTCGATTATTTTGATGTGTTTTTATTTTTTATTTTTAGTTGAGTCATGTAGGTGGTTAATGAGTAATTCATGGTATTTTTTTTTCAAACAAAACCACGCCATGTACGTGGGTTGAATTAATTTCAAGAAGCCATGTATTAATGGGCCGAACCAATTGCAAGAAATTACGTCCAGTCCACATTGCAAGCACATGCAAACAACTTGAAGAAAAATGGACATGTATGAGTAGGCCATTTTGTCCAGCAATCAAGCACAAGGAAACAAGAAAAGGTGGTGATGATAATGACAAGTCAATGGAAAATAATAAGACAAAAATCATGTGGCACTTGTGTGAGGAGTACAGCACAAGAAGTTAAGCAAAACATTCACATGCAACTCAAGCTATGTGTCGAGAGCACATGTAGCAACGTGAGAGAGTGATCCGCAACAATGGTTCGCAATAACTAAATCTCAGTCACCAAAAGATCTCGTAAAGCAACCAAATTGCAGGAGAAAAATATGGTAATATGAAGTGATATTTGGAGTCGAAAATCTTGCGATTCGGTAGATTTTTGGAGATGATCTCGGGCTTGAATGAGGGCTGTTCGTGGGCTGTTTCAAAGCCCTACTTGGACACTACAAAAGCATGTCTTTTAACACATACAGGGGGCGTCGAACCGCACCACACACAACCAAAAAGAGTGAATTCTGCAGAGGGTTGAGGGGCTGTTTGGGCACCATTCTACAACTTTTAGTAGTCCCTCAACCACAAGTTCAGCAGCTTTGAGAGCCCTTGCGTAGACATAGACATAGCCTTTGTTGGGACGTGATTTTCTGCAGAAGTTTGGGGACCGGTGACAGTCCTTGGCCCACGGTTCTACATAGCCTTAGAGAGGAGAATTCAGAGCTGCAACTCAGATGATCATCAACCTCTCGAAAGTTCAAACAATCACAGCAACATCACCTGCAGATCTTGGTGCAAAAACGGCAAAAGTGAAGTGAATGAGCCGTGGCTGATTCATGGCGACAGAAAGGATCATGTCAAGCACTGAGATTTTCCTTACCCTTATTTGACTTTTAATTTTCTTTTATCATGTTGTTGGATATCTGTTTGGGCGGTTTGATGTGCATATTTTTTATGATGAGTTAGATCTTAAATCTAGAGTTACGATGTAACCCGGAATCCATGCACTCACCTGTATAATATTATTATTAATTAATTTCTTATTATTTTATATTCTATCTTATTTTGCTCATAATATGTCTAAATTAACTAGCCACTAGTTTAGATGATTTGATAATTGTGAGTGTATTTGATAAAAGTATTCATGTTTTTAGATTTTAAATATGATGGCATACATTGTATAAGATAGACATATACCTATGTGGTTTGTGTAGTCATTGTGAGTGATAAATGTTCAATGTGCGTAGGTTGATTAATCGTCATAGACATATAGTGGTTAATTAATTTAAGTCCACTCGACTCTTCGAAAGAGGCTTGTGAATAATTTAGTGTTCGATCAATCATATAATGAGAATATATTAATAATTATAGAATTATAAGTTGAGTGAATTAGTAGGGTAAAATTGTAACTCTCGAATCTAATCTTTATAGGCTAAATTTAGTTTTAACTATTTGTTTCCTTTATTTTATTTTATTTTATTTTAAATTTTAATTTCATAATTTATTATTTTGTTAGTTTAGATAAGGTATAGTTTTAGATCAGTTTAGTAATTAACATAAGTAATTTGGACAATCCTTATGGGAACGTTACTTTACTTATCACTGTATTACTTGTGGACCATGTATACTTGCACGGATTTCTGGTGTGTGATTTATGCCTAAAAATTTGCCATCAAATCTTGCAAAGTGTTGAGAAATCAATCTTACACAACTAATTGAGCACAATTCAGCCTCAAGCGCTATTCAAGTGTGATAAGTACTGAAGCCCAATTACTTGACTCATATTACACCAGGTACCATCCCCAGGTATAAAGGTTTCCACCCACAAGAAACGGACCTAAACAAAACCTTACTCAAAGTTACTGACTATAGCTGCTACTCATATTACAGGGTTAAGCAGTTTCCATCGCCTTGGCCTATATAATTCATTCAGAGAACTCCTCAGCAAGATCTAGCTCCCAGTAATATACCCATATATACTTCATGTTCCCAGAGCTCTCTTCTAAGCATCAGCCAACTCTCAACAGTAAGCAAAACTCAGAAAAAATATGAGCAGTATCAGCACAAAGAAACAAAAAATACACCAAAATTTATCAACAAACTAATAAAACAACATTCTTTAATTAAAAATACACCAAAATAGGCCTTCTTTAATTGAAAATCAAACAATTAAAAATACACTTGAATGATTTTTTTGTTTGTCAACACTAATATGCCTTCTTTAATTAAAAGTCAAACATCAACAAGCAACAAAACCAAGAAACTAAATTATCAACAAACTAATATAAACAGCATTTTTTCTCACCTGCAAGAGACTCGAACAACAAACGACAATCTTCGAAGAAGACTTGAAGTTGCAAGGGAGGGAAGAAATATTACTCTATTTCAGATAAATTAAAAACTAAATTGTTTTAATCAATAAATCGAATCACAAACAAAAACACACACAAAACAAATCTATCGGAGTCAATTTTTCCCTCTATTTTAGGGTTGCATCGAAGACTGTGTTAAGAGTGAGAGAAACTCTGTTTTAGGGTTAATAGTGAGAGAAACTCGGTGCCCATCTGATAATTGAGTTGAGAGTTGAGAGTGAAAATCCTAGGTGCGAGAACAAAAAGGATTGATAACCTTCCCTTGCTGAATTCTAATATATCCATCACGGCCAATCTTTGTGTTTTCTAATAAAAAATTTATCCATCACAAGGAAGTTTTGTGCTCTCTAATCAAATATTCATCATGGGCTGTTTTTATGTTCTCTAATCAAATTCCATCAAAGGCTATGATTGTCATCAAACCAACCATCATAGGATGTCAAAAGCCTGCGATGGAGACTTTTAAATGAGCATATTCATCTAGGGGTGGGTACAGTTTGGTTCGGTTCAGTTTTAGAAAAAACCAAACCGAACAAAAAATTTTCGGTTTTTTTTTTAACCGAAACGATTTCATTCGGTTCGGTTCATTCGATTTTGGGCCTGTAATTTTGGGTTTCCAATTGGTTTTAGACCCAATATGCTATATAAATTGCAATTCAAACAATTCAAAAATAATAACTTTCAATTCAAAAGTAACAGCCCTGAACATCAAAAACAATTGGCAAAATTAAAAATAATTCAAAACAATACCTAAAACATTTTCAAAACAGCACCTAGTTAAAATATAGAATAGAATAGCCCAAAAAGGAGCCTAAAACATTTTCAAAACAACACCTAAAACATTCTTTCACCTTCAAGTTAAAACAAAAACAAAACAAAAACTATTAGTTCATAATCAAGAAATGTACTATTGATTTTTTTTTGTTTTTGGTTCGGTATTTTTGAGTCAAAACCGAACCGAACCAAGAATTTTCGGTTTTTTAAAATTACGACCAAACCGAACCGAAAAATCAAAAAAAAAAAAAAATCGATTTTTGGTTCGGTTCGGTTCAGACCGAATCGGTTTGGTTCGGTTCCCTTTTTTTGCCCACCCCTATATTCATCACAAGTTTTTAAAAGCCCATTGTTAATAATGTTTTCTAACACGGGTCATTTGAGCCCGTGATTATTAAACCGTGATAGTAACTAAAATTTATTGCATATATTTTTTGAGGTGATTTGTTTATTGTTATTAATTCTAAGGACAACAATGTATTATTATATTTTTAGTTATAAAGTAATTTTTATATTTCATATTTTTAAAGCCTTCAATTAAAATTTTTTTAAATTATTATTATTATTTATTTTAATTAAATATTATAAACAATATGAAATTAAAATTATATAATTGATTTTGATTAGGGTATAATGTTCATATCATAGTTATAATAGATTTTAGCATATTCAATCCAAACAGTCTCAAAAACTCTTCTGGTATAAAAAACTCTTTTAGAATATATTATCCAAACAGTATTAATAAACTTAAGTTTTGACTTCTTTTCTTCTACCGTCAAAAGTTAAAAATAAAAATTATACCAAATGAGGTCTTAATATGATTTGTTTTAACTCTGTTAATGAAACAAACTGACATAATTAATATTTAGTCCAAATCTACCTTTTGCATTTTTAAGAAATTTTTTTAATTATATAAAAGAATAGCTTGGTGAAAGTGGCTTGATGGTAAAGATTTATTCATTTAATCAATCAATACTTCATGTATAAGTCCACATGCAATAAATGATGTTCTAGAAAAAACCTTTGTAATGTCTATAATTAATTGATCAGAAAGGCTGCGTTGACATTTGACATTGACAATTTTGTTGTCAATATTGCACCACCTTTTTTTTTTTTTTTTTCTTGAAGAGCACCACATAATTTCTTGATGGACCAATCAAACAAAAACCATAATTTCAAAATGTATGAGCATTAAGAGTAGAAATTAGTAGGCAAGAAATTTCAAATCTCAGTAATATTGAACATGCAGAAATGTAAATGCATGTAAATTTCAGCATCTTTTGCTTTCTATGATAAAACAAAATTGGCAGGGTTGAGTGTTGACCTAGAATTGAATCATAATTCTTTGCTTCTAATGAAAGGGTACCAAAAATAATTATCAAAATATATATATATACACATATATATTTCGATTAAACTTTTAAGACTGCAGCAAAATGAGATAATAACTCTAAAAATTCAAATCATTGAAAACAACTTAAGGTCGTTTATTGAATTTTTATAATTTTAAGAACGTAGTTTTGAGTTTCATGTCAAATATGGTTGGTGTTGACTACCAAAAAAAAAAACAAAATGAAGAACATGATTCTTTTTAAGATTATTGTGTAACTTTCAAAAATTGTTTTCAGCTGAGAAATCACTCCCTAACCCTAGCTAAATTTATTTAAAGAAAGTGGTCAGCATATTTCAATGAATAATTTTTCATAAATGTTGCAGGTTTAAATTTTTCATTTTGTTATTGGTGAAGAGATACTGATAGAACGGGCTTTTTTTTTTTTTTTTTTCACAATACACAATATGGCTTGAGCATCAAACTTTTAAACCGATTATATTTTACAAACAAACGATCATAGTTCATATTCTTTATTTGTGAACCACGATTTTTGTACACGAACTATAGCTCACGAACATTAACAATGCTAAAAGAAATCATTATATAATTATGACCCTAATTCGAAAATTCATACTAATTTTAGCACTAATTTATGAGATTCAATCCTACTAGAAATCCTTGCTTATTAAGAATTCAAGCTTTCATATTTGTCTGGATCATGCTTCTTTTAGACATGGATGTTTGTATATTCATTATTATTGGTAAGGGATAATCCCAAAAAATTCATTATAATTTATAAAAATATTCATTTTATCATTATAGTTTCATTTTTATTCAAAATTCCCCCTGATGTTAAAAAATTAATATAAAATGATCATTTTACCGCTTATGAATTTATTCTTAATTTGTGACTATCGGGGGTATTTTCGTCCTTTCACACACTTTTATAGTTTCATTTTTATTCAAAATTCCCCCTGATTTTAAAAAATTAATATAAAATGATCATTTTACTGCTTATGAATTTATTCTTAATTTGTGACTATCGAGGGTATTTTCGTCCTTTCACACACCTTCAAGGGGTATTTTAAGTGTTTTTATTAATGTCAGGAAATATTTTGGATAAAAATGAAACCATAGATAATAAAATTGATATTTTTGTAAACTACAATGAATTTTTTGGGGATTATCCCTATTGCTAATTATGTAACATGTGCGAACAAAGGATCATAGTCCATGTTCTTTGTTCATGAACTATGATTGTTGTAAACAAATTATAGTTTGCAACATTAATGGATCTAAAAGAAATGATTATAAAAGTTTGATCCCAATTCAAAAAAAAAAAAAAAAAAACTCATTTTCAATTTTAGTGCTAATTTATGGAACTCAATCCAACTAGAAATCCCTGCATGTTAAAAATTTAAGCCTTCATATCTGTTTGGATCATGTTTCTTTTAGACTACGATGTTTATACATTCATTAATATTGCTAATTATAGTTTTGGAATTTAAACATTAAACTTCAATGTGATACAATTAACTTGTTAGTCAATTTGTTTATGAATATGAGTATTAAGGAGTAGTGTTTAAGAGTTCAACTACTAGTGTCGAGTTCTCGCCAAGAAGCCGCTCAGTGGCACTCCAACGACCTGAGAACCTCCAAATCAGGGTTCTAGTCACTGAGCCAACTACTCAACCAAGTTGGGCCGATTAGTCACTATAGCACCAATCGTAAAGCCCTTCAAAAGGAAAAAAAAAAAAAAAAACACCTTGACAACCAATAAAACAAGTGGAAGAAAAACCAAACCCAAATGGAGTTGAATCACAATCAACCTATGGAGTTGTCTTGATAGAGAAAGAGACTCAGTAGGGAGCTTAGAAAAAAAATCACCAAAGAGAGCATCTTTAGTAGACTTTCCAAATAAATCTTTAATGTCTTATGTGCTTATGTTGGCTCTTCAAGCTTTCTTCCCCTTCCTCGAGCTCTTAGCTCTCTTCCCCATCTCTGTCTGCCTCGAGCTCTACTTCACTTGGTTGGTGGTCGTGGTGGTGGTTTCAAGTAGATGAGAAAGCTGTTGGTTCAATGATAGCTATAAGGTTGCGACGGTGGTTGTTTGACAAATTTTAGCATTGCAATTATTGATAGTGGTGAAAAAGAATACGGTCGGTGACCATGGAGATTGCGGTAGTTCCTTAATCAAGCTGAGCTACAACAGTTTGATATTTGGTCTCACATAGGTTGAGTAGGTTTAGAGGCAGATGGGCCTAGTGACTTGGGCCTGATGCTCTTGATTTGGGTCACTTGAATTGCTTGCTGAAACACGCCATCAACCCAAAATCAATTTGCAAAGATATTATGCCAAAACTATCTACTTTTATGAGTAACAAAATACACTAAATCAAGGGATATAAAAAAATATGTCATTAAACCACCTCTTTCATCAAATGCAATAAAATATATTTAATTTTTTATTTTATTTACAGGTTTGACTGTCAGTCAACAGGTTAACCATTGACCGATGGTTAAACCGACTAGTTGTTTGGCAACCGACCAATCAAAATCATTCATTACATTATTAAAATCATCAATCAAAATCATTTATTGTATTACGTTCTCTTTCCTGAAACATTTCTCCCCTATTCAAGTTAAATGTAATGCATAGTTTTCATTAATGATCCTATCAATTTTAAAATTAGAACGTATTGACTATATTATTATTATTATTATTATTATTATTATTATTATATATAATGATTTTAAAATGAGGATTCCCTAAATTTAAAAGTTAGAGAAAACTAATCAAATTCGTTCATTATATTCTCTCTTCTATTTAATTCAAATACAATTGATGAATTTTATTGGTTTTCTCTAACTTTTTATAGTTGGAAAATCCTCATTTTAAAATAATTATATATATATAGATATATATATTTCAGTTTCTTAATTATCAATCATTAAATTCATGTACTTTCATTTGCCATGATAACATACTTTCATATGCCTTGATTAACATCCAGCAACATTTCACCACCATCAAATATGACTTCATAATCAAAAAAGCTAAACAGCGAATGAAAAATAGACACTCAATTAACCTGATAAATATCCCACAGTATTTTAATATCTAAAGAAGTTAAAAGTTCAAATAACTGGACAATATTCAAAACTTGAATTGCTCAGTACTTTCCAGCCAATTTTGTACTCAACCAACCTAACTGGCAGAACTGATGTTAGTGAAGAGAGAACTATAGTAAACAAATTAACTACTGCATTGTCATGCGTTTCAATAAACCATGATTTTCTTCTCTAAAATACAATGGTATATTTATCCAGCTAACACATCATTATTTCACAAAGTTAAAATGCAAAGAAATACTGTACAACAGGGGATTAAATACAGGGTTTTGCTTGGTTTTGGGCTTATTGAGTACAATTGTTCATCAAAGTTAGTATCTGTAACGTTAGTCAGCATCAAGGTTGCGCCCCAACCTCACCAAATGCTCTTGATGTTTTGCCGCAGCTGCCTTATCAGCCGCTTCACGTTTAAGAGCCCTCTTTGCCCGTCGACCAGTGCTGCTTTTTGCAACTTCTTTCTTCTTTGGCTCACGTGAGGAACTAGCCCCCATGTCCTGAGAATTTGGGCGGTACACAGGCCTTGCTTCCTGGCGCCCAGCCCTAACATATCCATTATCTCCCCACCGTCGGTTACCAATACGAAGACTCGATGAACTGCGGAAGTAAACTTCATCCAGATCATCCTCTTCATCCTCATATGGGTAATAATCTTCGGCATCATCATACACCACTTCATGATCCTCCACAATTAAAGGTTTGAACCATGGGGCTCTAAGAAGTAAGCACACACTCTCCTCGAACATGTAGTCTTCAATGCTGTTATAACCCAACAGAAAAAAAAGAAAAGAAAAGAACCGTCTTTCATTAAACACTACTTGAAAAAGTGTTACTTTAAAGATTGCAACATACCATTTCCAATATACAAATGGGATATAAACCGTCAATGAGAGGAACAAGTTACAAATCACTTTCAGATTTGACATTTTCACTAAAAAGAAACATATAAAAGCAATGTCATTTTTAGCCATAATCGGTATTGGTTAACCTGCTAAACCATTCTCAACTTAATTAATCGATCAAGCTACTGTATTTTTTCCTGCCATTGTACAAAACTATCTTTCCAACCTTTATATGAATTTCTCAATTGTCATTATCTGAAACATAAAACCCTTTCAAGTCTCTAACCTCTTAATTTGAAAAGAGAAAAAAAAATCAGGAAAAAGAAAAAAGAAAGTGTAAGGTCCTCAGTAACAAAAAAGACAAATGGAAATGGAGGTTCGAGATCACTACCTGCCATCAATGGAACGATGAACATTGAGGAACTCAAATGGATGTTTGCATTGAGGACAGCTTGGTTTCGCAGTGTATGTGGCCCAACGAAGGATACATGTAACACTGCACAAAACAGATAACAGAAGAACTACCATCAATGCACCATCATGTCATTCAAATTGAGAAAATAAAAACAGACAATTCTCGTAGAGGTGTTAAAATAAACAGAAATTCTTTCAACCAACAAATGAAAAGGTTGCATATTATTAATAACTACAATACCATGCGATGCTGTCAAAAATCACAACCATAGAACTGACTTCTCACATAACACACCTACCAAGGACTCTAAAGTTATGACATGAATAGCTTCTGAGTATTTAGGACCGAAGTGCCCAAAGTAGGTTGAGCAACAACCAAAATAAATAAATAAATAATCCTAACATAATTTTAAAAAATAATAATAATAAAATTTTAAAATTTTTAAAAAAAATTAAAAAAATTTAAAAAAAAAAAAAAAAAAAAAAAAAAGTGTGTACAGCAAGAAATGCCACATGCAGACAATGTCAAAAGTTTCAGTAGGTGAAAGGTAGTGGTAAATTCAACAGACTGTCCCCCACAACCATAATTTTCGTCAATACAAACAGGTCCAAGACGGACAAAAGTTAGCATACCCCTGTCATAAACCCCTGGAACCTGCTTAGTACAAATTTAAACAA
Source organism: Nephelium lappaceum (assembly GCA_021234005.1). Classification (NCBI taxonomy): domain Eukaryota; kingdom Viridiplantae; phylum Streptophyta; class Magnoliopsida; order Sapindales; family Sapindaceae; genus Nephelium; species Nephelium lappaceum. Next base: position 15,658,770 of record CM038009.1, read on the forward strand.
TGGCGAATCAATAAGATTTTTAAATACTCCCCCAACAGTGATGCACTATAAGCCTCATAGCATGAATGAAAGTCATCACAAATTCTTAAAACAAAACAAATACACAGGAAGGAAGGAATAATAACATATTAAAAGAACATAACAAAGAATGAAAGACAAAACTTCAAAACAAAAAACAAAACAAAGAAAAAAACAGAAATCGTATGACTGAAAAAAAAAAAAAAAAAAAACACCTAAGATCTCTGATAAAAATTAAGGCCATTCAAAATTTAAAAGCGACAGGGAACTACAATAAAGAGAAATTCAAACGCAAAACGACATCAGTAATACTGCATGCATTGCAAATCAGAGAATCATACCCAGATTTAACCAATCTAAGAAAAAGCGCCAACTCCCATTTAAGTGAACTAGTCAAGCAGATGATGATCCACAAATATAAGGCAGCCATCTCAATATAAGATGTTTTTTATGTTTAGATACAAAGCATTCCACAAATAATTCCAAGTACATTCTGCTGCAGTTAAATTATCATATATTAACCATAAATCACAGCATCAAAGCTAAGGAACTCTCAATACCATAATGCTTCATTCCGGACCAAATCCAAATTCCTATAACAGCATATCACATTTCAACCTCCGAATACACCAAAAGGAAGTTCAAATCTCACTATAATAACACGTAGTAAATACACGATTGATAAATTTCACTTCAAAATACCAAGAGCACAAGAAGATTGAATTCAAAGGGTCTGAATAGACAAACCAGTAAGCATGCTCGCAACCTTTTACAAGAGCAGTCTCCTGAAGCTCTATTTTATTCAAGCATATCGCGCAAACCCCTCCATGACTCCCAAACCCCATTTCATGAGTCCTCCGCTTGACTTTGCATTTCGCTCTAACAATCAACAGATTAAAACAACCAACCAAATTCCATCAACTTCCCCCCAACAACTCAACAAAAATCAACATGAAGCAATTATATACCACAAATACACCTCATTTTCGCAGCAACAGCATAAAATTAAAAATTAAAAATTAAAAATCAAATCTTATACTTTTCCAATTTTACCCACCAACCCATTTTACTTTACTAGACATAATTCAATCCCATCATCTCTATTTCTCTAAACAGCTCAACATATATCAACATGAACCAATTAAATCACCGCATTCTTTTTGCAGCAAAAACATGAAAATTAATCTTTTCTTTAAAAATAAAAAATAAAAAATAAAAATCCAAATCTTCAACTTTCCCATTTTTACCCACCAACCCATTTGACTGTATCAAACATAATTCAATCCAAGCATCCAAATTTCACCAAATACCCAATAATTCAAATCCAAATAGAAATATAAACGAAACCCACCAAAACTTGATTCTTCTTTCGTTCAACAGATCTGTTAAAAGAAAAGCAGGTACCTTATCCGGGATGGAGAGATTAGTGAGATCGTTGAGAAGGTGGTCAGCGTCGATCTTGGCAACTGAAGAAGTCATGATTTAATCAAAGAATAACAAAACCAAACAAGACTGTTTTGTTTTCAATCGAGACTAGTAATAAATCTAAAAGCTAAAAATATGAAAGAATTTAGACAGAGACAAGAGAAGAGAAAGAGAAGGAGAAAGTAGAGAGATGCTAAACGAATAATTCTGATTCCAGGGAGCAAGACAGAAAGGGAGGGAGGGAGAGAGAGAGAGAGAGAGTCGAGTTTTGGGGATCGAATTCCCAAACCCTGTGGGATGGGTGTGGATGTAATAAATACCCTTATTTCTTATTTCTTTTTCCATTTTTTCTTTTTTTTTTTTTATAATTTCATAAGCATCCTTGTTGTTTCGATAACTATCAATTGAGTCCTTAGTTTTCGTTTTCTCCAAACACGCAGCCTTATTGTTAAAATTTATGCTGTTTTTAAGGTATATTCATACTTTCTCAAGTCAAAAATCTATTATGTCCAATTTTTTCTCCATTCATTCTCGTTTCTTTCATTCTAAGTTTCACTTCTGTCCATCGTCATACTCGAACTGTAACCCTTCTCTTTCTTTCTCTTTTTTCAAACACTTTTCACTTAATCTTCGCCCTCTCATTAGTATTGTCTCCTTTACTTTTGATTTTGATAATTTTGTGAATGATGGGATTATTTTGTCAGTAATTGAATCTTATTATATTATTGAACCTTCTTTTATAATAGTTATTTTTAAAATTCAGGTTAAATATGGTCAAGTAAGAAATGGGGGTTCAAAGCAAAATGAGGGATGGGTAAGGATACTTCCCTACTTGCAAACACCACTATCCACTCTTTTAAAATAAGAATAAGGGCAAAGATGAGGGAAACGATTGAAGGATAAGGGTTAGGATGCAAAACCCTAATCACATCCCATAATAACTCATTGATATCTTTAGATATTTAAAATTGAAATTTATATATATATATATATATCAAGCTAATCATGTTTATTAAATTTTATGTTCATAAATAAGGATTTGGATAATTTAAAATCAAGTAACTTTTAGGAGATTTTACTTAGAATCTTTTGTAGGGTTTTTTTTTTTTTTAGTAATTTTTTGGAATTTTCGTCACTTTTAGTATTTTTTATATTTCTTAACAAATTTTATATAATATGTAATGAGTGATATTATTTTAGTTTAAAGTATTATAATTTCTTTTAACATAAATTAACCAAATGATAAAGATGTCATGACATAAAAGTGAACAATTAGATGGTAAATGCAGAAGGACTAACATATAAACAATGCTAAACACTTGGGAGCATATTATAATTTTTAAAACAGTAGAGTCAATTTGATAATTTCATATACTTTTTTACATTTTCTCTTGGCTTTTGGCGGTTCCAAGCTTATGGGGGTATGCTAAGTTTACAGCCTTGTGTGGGAGTAAGCTTACGGGGGTATGCCAAGTGGGACCGCGCAACGCTGACACGTCTATTATTTTACTATTCTATCACCGCTTTTGACAAGCAAGGAAGAAGCGAGGAAGAAGAAAAATATATAGCAGCTTACCTAAAACTGTTGCCTGTTGTAGAACACCGACGAAATACGGCATGTCGTTTTGGGTTTACGTGGAATCATAATCGCATTTTCAAGCATATTTTCTTTTGCATTTCAAGGTTGCTGCCTAGCTTAATACGTGGTTGGTAGTCATTGTTAATTTTTTCAACACGGTGTGTATTGTTAGAAAATCAACGATCTTAACAATAACAAATAGAGAAGGAAATAAACATTAAAGTAGTATAATTTTATTGAAAATTATTTATACTACAATAAATAATTATAAACAGTACAATCACTCTTAAAATAATAATGATAATAATCAAAACACATGAAAAAAAAAATGTACCAAGATGATGAAATTAAAATAAGAAATAATAAAGTCTTATAGAATTGCAATGGCTTTAAGACAGTAATTGTCCTCTACTCTGGTGCTTATAGAACTTTGAGGAACTGTCCCCTAGGATCATCTGTTAAATTTAAAAACCAAACACTGGATATTCTGAATTCTATAGAATTTTGATGTGTTTCTTAATTTTGTAATAAATGCAAAACAATAAAAAATTCTCTACAAATGACAAAAGTGATCTTCTATTTATAAATATTAAATAGATACTTATAAACAAACACAACTCTACAAAATAGACATTTATGAATAGATATAACTTTACAGAATAATTACCTATGAATTGACAGATACATTTTCACCAAAAATACACCTTTTTAGTTTAAATTCAAATTTTAAAAATTTAATTTTAAAATAAATTAAACTTTTACCTAAACAACTCCACTTTTACAACAATACCCCACATTTAAGTCAAAGGCTAATTACATTTAAATGCAAATCTAATTGAGAAAACCATAAATGAATTGCATCAGGGTAAATGTCTTTTGGACTTGAACTTCTCGTAGTGTAAATACATCGGAACTCCTGAATGATATAGTGGATATAAAATCCTAAATTGTTCACTACTACATAAGAACTAGACACCATATCACACACAACTCAAATCTTACACACTTCAAATTCGTATAGTGTTGTTCATTTTGGTTCTAAACAAATCCCAGATTCATAGAAGATTTAGAGAATTCAGTCATATTCTCATAAATGCGACCCTACATTACTCTTATATAGGTGACATTAATTTTAGAATATTTTGTCATATTCCTTTAAATAACAAGAGATTAACGTCATTAAATGGATTACCATACCCTATGCACTTCTGCAGACAACACACCTTTAAAATGGAATTGGTCAATGTGTGTTTGATCTTGAATTAAACCAAACTAGTTTTCCTATTTAACTTAGACCATGGGATCTCCAATTGGCTAAGTTAGGTTTTAGCCCAATTTTGGTCATTGTTCAATTGGCTTAAGACTCATTCCCTTTGATGTATACTTTATTTGCTCTCTTGGTAGACCTTTTATCAACGGATCTGCTAAATTCTCTTTTGATTTTACATAATCAATGGAGATAATTCCATTAGAGAGCAATTGTTTAATTGTGTTATGCCTACACGTCTAATATGTCTTGATTTACCATTGTAGATATTGTTTTTAGCTCTCATTTGTGTAGCTATATTATCAGAATGTATGTAGGTAGTTGTCACAGGCTTAGGCCACGGTGGAACATCTTCTAAGAAATTATGCAACCATTCTGCTTCTTCAGCAGCTTTATCAAATGCTATAAACTCAAATTCCATCGTGGATCTCGATATGCACATTTGTTTAGAGGATTTCCATTTTTTGTTGCTTTTCCTAGAGCAAACACATATCCACTAATGGACTTTGTTTCTGCACTATCTGAAATCCAATTTGCATCACTATATCCTTCTAACACTAGTGGATGTTTTGTGTAGTGCAAATCATAAAATTGAGTATACTTCAAATATTTTAATACTCTTACAAGTGCATTCCAGTGTTCTTTTCCAAGGTTACTTGTATATTTACTAAGCCTACTTATGGAATAAGCTATATCAGGCCTAGTTGAATTCATTAAATGCATGAGACTCCTATTGATTTGTGAATATTCAAGTTGTGAAACAGCATCACCAATATGTTTCCTCAATTTAATACTCATATCATATGGAGTAGCAATAAGTTTACAGTCAAAATGACAAACCTTTTTAAGACCTTTTCTACATAGTGAGATTGTGTAATAACATAACCTATTTCTTTTAATTTGAATTCCAAGAATGGCATCAGCTATATCCATGTCCTTCATATCAAACTTAAATTTCAGCATTTGTTTGGTGTTATTAATTTCTTCTTTATTAGATCCCAAGAATAGCATGTCATCAACATAAAATCAAACTATGACATAAGATCTACCATTACTTTTCACATACATACAAATACTTATCACATTCATTAATTTTGAAACCATTTGTTATCATTTTGTAATCAAATTTCTTATGTCATTGCTTCGGAGCTGGCTTAAGTTCATAAAAGGATCTAACAAGTCTACACACCTTTTTCTCTTAACTTTTAACTAAAAACCCCTCAGGTTGTTCCATGTAAATTTTTTCTTCTAATTCTCCATTCAAAAATGTGGTTTTTACATCCATTTAAAGTATCTCTAAATTTCTAATTACAGTTATGGCAACTACCATTCTGATGGAGATAATTCGAGATACTGGAGAATAAGTATCAAAATAATTCAGTCCCTCTTTTTAGCAATATCCTTTAGCTGCTAATCGAGCTTCATATTTATCTGTAGTTCGATCCACCTTTACCTTCTTTTTGAAAATCGTTTGTATCCAAGTGGTTTATTAGCGGGTGGTAAATCAACCAATTCTCGCGTATGATTTTGCAATAAGGAATCAACCTCATTTTTAATTGTTTCTTTCCAAAAAGTAGATTCGGGAGAAGTAATAGCTTCTTTGTAAGTTTGAGGTTCATTTTCTGTCAAGAGAGAAACGAAATCACGACCAAATTTCTTTGAAAATTTTTGTCCTTTTACTTCTTTTCAGTTTTAGAATCTTTCTTAAATTCTTGAATAAGATTCTGCTTGAACTTCATTATAAGTTCTCTTTTTATTAGAATCAATTAACTTTTCCTTGAATGGAAATATTTCTTCAAAAAATTCAGCATCAACTGATTCTAATATTGTATTCGCATGTATATCTAGAATTGGAGATTTCACAACAAGAAACCTATACGTAGCACTATTGTTTGCATATCCAATGAATGCATAGTCAATAGTTTTTGGTTCAGGTATAATTCTTTTTGGTAAAGGAACTTGAACTTTTGCAAGACAACCCCACACTTTCAAAATTTTGTATGACAGTAATCTACCTTTCCACATTTCATAAGGAGATTTATTCTTTCTTTTTTATATGAAATTTTATGCAATATTTTATTTGTAGTAAGCAAGGCTTCACCCAATAAATTATGATGAAGACCGAAACTATTTAACATAGAATTTATCATATCTTTAAATGTTTAGTGGAAACTATTTAACATGGAATTTATCATATCTTTAAATGTTTTGTTTTTCATTTCAGTCACTCCATTTTGTTGTGGAGTGTAAGAAGCAGTCATTTGATAAATGATTCCATCGATAGCACAAAAATTTAAAAACATAGAAGAATTATATTCTCCTCCTCTATGCAACCTTAATACTTTAATTTTTCTGTTCAGGTTGATTTTCAACTTCTGCTTTATATTGATTAAAAGCATCTAAAGCCTCATCTTTGTTATGTAATAAATATATATAACAAAATTTACTGCAATCATCAATGAAAAAAATAATATAATTCTTTCCACCCCATGTAGGTGTAAATTTAAAGTCACATAGATCCGTATGAACTAAACCAAGTAATTAAGTTGATCTATCTATTACTGATTTAAAAGTTTGTCTTGCAAAGTTTGATTCCAAACACGTTTCACATTTCTTATTAAAATCAATTGCAAACTGTGAAAGCAATTCTAAATTAATCATTCCATAAAGAGAACGAAAATTTATGTGTCCTAATCTAGCATGCCATAAATTAAAAGAGTCACAAAAATAAACAGAATGTTATAAAGTAAAGCTCAAAAGCAAAGATTTTAGAACATAAACCAAACATTATAAAAGAGAAACTACAACAGAAGAGAATAATATAAAAGAGAAAATGCAAGAGATGGGGAGAGTAACTTTCTTACTTTCTTATTCACTTTTCAAAAGGTATATCATTCCACACTTATGCACCCTCTATTTATAGGCTGAGAATTATAATTAAAGGTATGAGAAAAGGCATAAGTTACACAAAATAATAATGCACTGTTAAGGAGATCATTATTAGAAGATAGTGGCATCTGTTAATTTACAATACTCCCCCTTGGATGTCAACTTGTACAAAAAATATGTCTCGTTAAAAACCTTATTAGGAGAAAACCTATGGGAAAAAAGTCCTAGTAAAGGGGAAAAAATGTGCATAATTCTTATAGAATTTGCATTCAGAATTGCCTCATTAAAAACCTTACCAAGAAAATTCGATCGGAAAAAGAGTGCAACGCACATATATTCCCAATGAATATTCTCCACTTAAAAAATATATAACTATCACTCTTGTAATTTATGAAGTCAACGTATACTAATACCATACACCATTTTCTCAAAAGTTGATGTGGGTAAAGACTTAGTAAGTAAATCTACAAAATTATTTGTAGATCGTATCAGCTTGACATCATTTTGTCGACTTTCTTGGAGTTCATAAGCGTAAAAAAATTTTGGTGATATATGTTTGGCTCTGTCTCCTTGATATATCCTCCTCTAACTTGTGCTATGCAAGTAGAATTATCTTCACATATTGTTGTTGGGGAATTTATAACTTGAAGTAACTTACAGGTACTGTGGATATGATAAATAACGGACCGTAACCATATACACTCTTTACTAGCTTCATGTATTGCAAAAATTTCTGAATGATTGGATGATGTGGCAATAAGAGTTAGCTTGATAGAGCGCCATGAAATTGCTATGTCATTATATGTAAAAACATATCTAGTTTATAAATGTGATTTGTGAGGATAAGAGAGATAACTTGCATCAGCATAACCAACAATACCAGAACCATTTGTTGACTTTGAATAGAACAAACCCAAGTTTGTAGTTCCTCGAAGATATCTAAAAATATTTTTGATTCCATTCCAATGTCTTCAAGTTGCTACAGAACTAAAACTTATCAAAAGATTTACTGAAAATGCAATATCTAGTCTTGTATATTGTGCCAAGTATAATAAAGAACCAATTGCATTAAGATACAGTACTTTTGGTATATTTTCATCATCATCTTTTGAACAAAATGGATCTTTCCTTGGGTCAAAAGATCGAACAACCATAGGAGTACTTAAGGGATGAGTCGTATCCATGTTGAATCTTTTTAGAATTTTTTCGACATAGGTTCATTAATGGACTAGTATTCCATCTGATTTGTGTTCGATCTCTAGGTTGAGACAATATTTTGTTTTTCCCAAATCTTTCATTTCAAATTTTCTTTTTAAATACTCAATAGTTTTTAAGAGCTCTTCAAGAGTTCCAATTAAATTCATCATCGACATATACTGCCACAATTGCAAATTCATATTCTTATTTCTTTATAAATACACATGGACATATGGGATCATATATGTATCCTTCCTTTATGAGGTATTCACTAAGACAATTATACCACATTCGTCTGAATTGCTTTAAGTCATATAAAAACCGTTGTAACTTTATTGAATATAAGTTACGAGAATTTGAATTATATGTTTTTGGCATTTTAAATCCTTCATGGATTTTCATGTGTATATTAATATTTAATGTCCCATATAAATATGTTGTTACCACATCCATAAAGCACATTTCAAGTCTTTTGGAGACTGTCAAACTAATTAAAAATTGAAACGTAATAGTATCCATCACAGGTGAATACATTTCATCATAATCAACACCAGGTCTTTATGAGAAGCCTTGGGCTACAAGTCGTGTCTTATATCTCACAACTTCATTTTTCCTATTACACTTTCAAAAAAATACCCATTTATATCTAACTGGTTTAACGTCTTCAGGCGTTTGGACTATTGGTCCAAATACATCATGTTTGACTAATGAAATCAACTTGCTAATTGCTTCTTTCCACTTAAGCCAATCATGTCTTTGTCAACATTCATTGGTACCATGGGGTTCATGATCATCATTTATGATCTCAGTAGCTATTGTCATTGAAATAGATTGTCAATGATTATCTTGTCACGACTCCACAATTCTCTTATATAATTTATGGAAATTTCTTCATTTTCAAAATTTTGTATTTTTACAAAGATTGTACCTCCTCAGGGGCATTAGCCTCTACAGGGGTTGTTAACTCTTCTTGAATTGGCAATTCAAAGAAAGCGGTATTTTTTATGGCTCGAGCATCATTTTCTATAAGATCTTTTGCTTTCCACTTCCAGAGAATTATATCTTTTGAACCAATTGGTCTATCCATGTTTTTGGCATGCAACAGATGATTCATTTGCTACCATTTAATTAGATTGTTCTTCAAGAGCAATCACTCGGGCTAGTGTCTTGGCAGTTGGTATATAAGATTTTATTACTTTAGTTGCATCTATAAATGCATCAGATAATTTAGATTAGTAATCATCTGAAGGTGAATTATCATTCGTACTTCATTTTCACTTTGAGTTGTAAAAGGATCTAAATGAGTCAATCTTGTAACATTCCAAGAAAATTCACCATTCTTTTCAAGAGAAAAAATTTTTCTGTACCTCTCTCAATGAGAAGTTTTCTCTTTTTTTAAGGGTGGAAAATTGTCTCATCAAAGTGACAATCCACAAATTGTGCGGTAAAAAGATCTCTTGTCATAGGTTCAAGAAATCTAATTATCAAAGGTAAATTATAGCCAACATAAATTATTAAATGACGTTTGAGACCTATTTTAGTTCGTTGCGATTATGCAATAAGGACTTACACAACACAACCAAATGTACGTAAATGAGAAATATTTGTTTTGTGACCAAGTATAATTTGTAATGGAGAATATTGATGAGACGTAATGGGTCGAAAAGGAATTAAAACTATTGCATGTAGTACAACATGACCCCACGCAAAAGTAGGTAATTGCGTACGTAATAATGAAGTTCGTGAAATTACCTTGATACGCTTGATAAATGATTCTGTCAAACCATTCTAGGTGTGCACATATAGAACTGAATGTTCAACATCTATTCCAATTGATATGCAGTATTCATCAAATGTTTTTTATTTAAATTCACCAGCATTGTCCATGCACATAGACTTGATTGGATAATTCGAAAAATGTGCTCAAAATTTAATAATCTATTTCAATAACCTAGAAAAAATAGTATTACGAGTAGACAATAAACAAACATGTGACCATCGTGCGGATGCATTAATTAGTACTATAAAGTATCTAAATGGTCTACTAGCTGAATGGATAGGCCCACATATCTCTCATTGTATTCTTTGTAAGAAAGCTAGGGATTTCATATCAACCTTTAAATTTGTAGTCTAATAGTCAGTTTTCCCTTTGAACAAATGATACATTTATTCTCACTGGATAATAAAATATTTTGGTTCTTTAATAGATATCCATAAGAATTCTCAACTATCATATGCATCATTGTAGATCTTAGATGACCAAGATGATCGTGTCAAAGTGAAAATAATTTTGAATCTATGAACTTCTGGTTCATAACTGTGTAGGTTTCAACTAGCTTTATATGTACATAATATAATCCACATGAATGAGTATTGAGTTGTTCTAAAACAAGCTTCTAGCCTGAAATATTTGATGTAATATAGAGATATTTTATATTATTCTCATTTGAAGTTTCACTATGATATCCATAGCTACGGATATCTTTGAAAGTAAGTAAACTTCTTTTAGATTTGCTTGAATATAAAGCAGCATTTATGCTTAACTTTGTACCACCTGTTAACATAATTACAACTCTTCCGGAGCTTTCAATAAGGTCTGTTAGACCAAATATTGTATTTACCTTAACTTTGTGCAACGTCATATCCAAGAAATAATTTTTATTTCGAAGAATACTATATGTAATTCCACTATTGACAAGACATATATCCCCAACATCCATGTTGAATTTAGATTGTTCATCCATGTTCTTTCTTATTTAAAAATAAAAATAAGTAAATGATAATAATAACTTTATTGATCCAAATATAAACTTAACAACACAGGAAAAAATATTCCTTATCCTAACAAAGCAAGAAAAGGAAATTTCTCAAAACCTAAGATAAAAATAATATTAAATTATGTTAGATAATTTTTCAAATTTTATTTGGTATTGACATGCCCATCACCAATTAAGTGATCAATCTTTCCATCTAGTTGCTCAAAAAAATCAAAGACATCAAGGTGAGTAATATCAACAGGGTCAAAATCATTTGCAGAATTTGCTTCAACTTTATTCCCTTTTCTTTCATGGATGCTTGATAAAGGTCAGCTAAATGCTTAAGTGTGCGGCTATTACAAGACCAATGTCCAATCATGCCGCACCTATGACATATATAAGCATTTTCAATATGTTTGTTACCTTTATCATGTTTGGCTTCATTCCATTTGTTAAATACGAAGAAGTAATGTTTATTTCATTTTGTTTTTCACTGTACAATGTTGAACCTATTTATAGGTTGAGAGGCATAATACAAAAATTGTAAGAAGAATAATACAAAAATAGTAATAGAATTATGTCTCAATAATGATGATTGATATAATTGATGATTGATTGATATATTAACATCCCCTTGCAAACTGAAGATGGCACGATGAATGCAAGCTTGAGGTTGGAAACCAATTCACAAAAACTGCCGGGAGGATGAGATTTAGTGAAAACATCGGTAGGTTGATCACTGAAGCAATTGAGTGAAGTTTAATAGTACCTTGATGAACATGTTGTCGAACAAAATCACAATCAATTTCAATGTGTTTGGTACATTCCTGAAAGACATCATTATGGGCAATTTGAATAGCGCTATGATTGTCACAATAAAGAGGATTAGCTATGGCATGGTAAACTCTCATGTCTGTAAGTAACTAGTGCAGCCAAACAAGTTCTTGAGTAGTGTCAGCAATGGCTTGATATTCAGCCTCAGCATTAGATCGAGCTATAACAATCTTTTTGTTACTATGCCATGATATAAGGGAATCTCTAAGAAAGAAGCAATAACCAGTGGTAGATTGTCGATCAGTAGGATTGTCAGCCTAATCTGCATCTGAATAAGTACGTAACTCTAAAGATGAGTGAGTAGAAAAATGAAGGTCATAAAACATCGTGCCTTTGAGATACCGTAAAAGATGAATAATAGTAGCAAAGTGAGTGGAATGAACAGGAGACATAAACTGGCTGACAACATACACAACATATGCAATATCCGGTCGAGTCACAGTTAAATAAACAAGGTTGCCAACAAGTTATCGATAAAGAGTATGATCACTGAGTGGTGTGCCTTCGAAAGGCGTTAGTTTAACATTGACTTCCAAGGGACTAGTACTTATTTTACTATCAGTCAAGCCAGCACGAGCAAGAAGATCTTAAATATATTTTGCTTGAGAAAGATAGTAATCATCAAAGTCCGAAGAAACCTCGAGTCTAAGAAAATAACTGAGAGAACAAAGATCCTTCATCTCAAATTACTGCTGGAGATAATCTTTAAGATCAGAGATACCAGCAATATCATCGCCTGTAATAATCATGTCATCCACATAGAACAACAAGAAAACAGAACCATGGCTAGTCTTGCGAAGAAACAGTATAGAATCATAAGAGTTGGAGACAAAGGCAAACTGCATAATCGTGGAACAGAACTTGGCAAACCAAGCTCTAGGAGCCTGCTTGAGTCCATATAGTGCCCGACAAAGACGACAAACCTTGTACGAATGATGTGATACCTTGGTGGTGGTGTCATATATACCTCTTCAGTAAGATCTCCATTAAGAAAGGCATTTTTCACATCCATTTGAAACAAATTCCATCGTTTGATTGCAGCGACTATCAATAAGCTACGAACAGATGTAAGTCGGGCAACTGGTGCAAATGTCTCCTCATAATCAATTATATATTCCTGAGTAAAACCTTTTGCCACGAGACGGGCTTTATAACGTTCAACAGACCCATCTGACTTTGTTTTTATCTTATATACCCATTTGCATCCGATGGCAGAATTATTAGATGGAAGATCAACCATGTCCCAAGTGTGAGTTTTCTCAAGAGCTTGTAATTCTTCAGCCATAGCTTGCTGTCAAACAGGGTCAATACTGGCCTCTTTATGAGATCGAGGCTTATATAAAGAAAGAATGGTCGAAAAACAATAAAAATCATGAAAGGTTATAGGTAGTTCCCTTACTCCATTAGAACGACGATGAGGGGCATTAACATGTGTGATTGGACAAGGAGACTCTGGTGTAGGATCAACAAGCGGGTGAAACTGCTAAGGAATGGACCGATCAGTATCAAGAGCATTTGTTTAAGTCTCAGACAAACTGTTATTGGGAAACAAAGAAGCAGTAGGATCTCTAAAAAGTTTATTATGAGAGGTATATGATATGTGAAATTTGGATATAGATGAAAACATTTTGTGTTCCCAAAAAACAACATGAGAAGAGATGCGAAGACGATTGGAGATAAGATCCCAACAACGATAACCTTTATGTTCAATACCATAGCCAAGAAAACAACACAAACGAGCTTGAGATTCTAATTTAGTCCATTCGTGAGGATAAAGCAGGACGAACCAAACACATCCAAAAACTTTTAGATTTTCATAATTTGTAGGAGTGTCATAGAGTCGTTCATAAGGAGTTTGATTTTCAATGACGGAGGAAGGAACATGATTAATGGTATATACTGTCATTAATGTAGCTTCTTCCCAAAACTTTTCAAAATAAGAAGCAGATATGAGAAGTGTACGAATAGTTTCAAGAATGTGTCTGTGTTTGCGTTCAGCACGACCATTTTGTTGGGATGTACCAGGACAAGGGCGATGACATATGGTACCCATTTGATTCAACAGATTAAGAAATGCAGTATCCCGATATTCCATGACATTATCGTTGTGTAAAATTTTGATAGATTTGGAGAACTGAGTCTGAATCATATTAGTGAAATCAGAATAAATTTTAAACAATTCAGACTTATTCTGCATAAGATAAAGCCATGTATAACGAGAATAATCATCCACAAAAATAAAAAAAAATATTTCGATCACCCCATTGTAGTTGTTGGTGAGGGACCTCAAATATCTTAATGAATTAAATCAAAATATGCTTGAGAAACGGAATCACTATTATTAAAAGATAAGCTTAGACAACTAACAAGATAAACAATCAATGTGATCGTCAGTTACAGAGCCTAAATGTTCACTAGATAATAAAGAACGTAAACGACTAAATGAAACATGACCTAATCGAGAATGCTAAAGACTCAATGGTAAAAACAAAGAAGTAGTTGCAAACTAATAGGAAGAGAAGACTCGTGAAGGAAGTTGAAGATGAATAAGCTCAAACAGACGTCCAACTTTACGGCCTATCCGATGAATCTTCCCCGTTTGCGGATCCTACACACGACAACCAGAAGAGGTAAAATGTACATCAAAACCAAGTTCATATAATTGACCCACAAAGATAAAATTTAAAGTTTGGGAATGAAATATGTATTTTGTAACAATAAATTATCCATAGAGATATGACCGATATGTTGAACAAGCATGGATGAGTCATTGGCTGTAGAAATGATAGGTAGAGGAGAAGATGACGAATAGACAGAAAAATTCGAAAAATCAGATGTCATGTGATTACAACAAGCGGAATCAAAATACCAAGAAGAATTATCTGGTGAAATTGAAGAAGCAAAAACCAAAGAGTTATCAGATTTGGAAATGATTTGATGAAGTATAGACTCAAGATCATAAATAGAAAATGAGAAAGAACCAGTAGGACCCTGTGCATCATTGGCTATAGCTGCAGAAAATTGTTGATTATTCTTAGAGTGCTTAAGAGAAACATCCTTGGATTTAGTTAAAGACCCTCTAGAAGTAGGATTCTGAGGACAATCACCATTGTAGTGTCCTTATCTATATTTGTGGTAATGTTTACAGTGTCGAGTAGGACAATGCAAAACTCCATGTCTTGGCAGTTTGCAACAATGACAGTAAGATTTCTTCATTTCAACCTATTTAAAATGAGAGGCAAGCACGGGGTCTATACGAGAAGACTGGAATGTGGCAAGACGAGTCTCTTCAGATATTAATTTAGAGATAGCCTATTCAAGAGTCGGTGGAGGATAACGATAAGAAAGAGATGCACGAGTGGGCTCAAAATTATCAGAAAGAGCCATGAGAAACTGTATTAGTCACTGGTGATCTCTATAAGTATGAAATACATCAGCATCTTTTGTCCAAGTGGGCTCAGAAAGGGCTAAGTGATCCTAGAGAAATTGCATCTTTGAATAAAAATCAGCAATCGACTGACCAGGTTCCTATTGTAATTGATGCAAATTACGTAATAAATGATAATGATAAGAGAGATCAGAAGTAGTATACATGTGAGCCAAGAAGGTCCAGAGAGATTAAGTAGTATCAAATGACCAAACTGAAGATTGATTGACGGAATTGATGTGTTATGAATCCAAGTGATGATTTGATGATTTTTACTGTCCCAATCATCAAGCCATTCATTGTATTTTTCATCAATCTCATTGTCAAGCTTTAGAGGCTTTTTATGATCCCCAGTAACATACCACCATAATTTCCTGCCTTTGAGAAAACTAGACATTGCTTAGACTCGTAAAATATAGTTTAGGCCATGTAAAATAATTTGGATTAGCTGAGACACATCTAATTTCCAAGTAATATCCATGAACAAACCCAATGAAAGAGAACTAATGAAAATAGTCTTGTGATCAATTTGAAGGCCAAAAAATTTTGAAAGCCCAAAAATAATTAAACTAATCCAATATAGCTCAAACAAATTTTGAAAGCCCAATACTAGATAAGAAAATCAAACAAAAAAAATGAGAGGTGCAACAGTGATTGGTGATGATGCGATGTGATGATATAAGAACAGACCATATGATGGTGCGTGATAACAGTCAATAGACCAGATGTGAGGGCGAATTGTGAACCTGTAGAACAGATTATGATGCAGCGGTTGGTACAGTTTTGGAGAAGATCACAGACCAAGTCACAACAACGTGGTAAGAGAAGACAGCGGCGCTATCAGCAGCGGTGGTGTGCGACGTGAAAAGAGAAAACAGCGATGCGGCGACAGTGCGAAGTGAACAAAGCACCGGATGTGATAGCGATGGTGCCAGCAGTGGATGCTGTGATACGACAGATTGTGAAACCGAGTGTGATGGTGTGTGTTGAGACCAAACAAGGATTGATTGTGGTGGTGCAATACTTGTGGACAACGTCAAGTAGAATAGTGGCTAGAACAGAGTGGTTTGACGATGATGCAAACATCGGCGATGGGGCAAAACGATTATGACAGTTATGCGATGACAGAACCGCAATGATACCGAACCGACGACAAAACACAAACCAGCAATGATGAAAAGAGAGACTTGGTAACGAGGTGATAAGCGGTGGGTTTGGGTGGTGTTTGATGCCGAGGTTGATGGTAGTGGATTATAATCGTGATAGTGACAATGAACAGAGAAAATAGACAAAAGAAAGAAAAAATTATAAAACTCTAAGCTCCGATACCATGTTAAATACGAAGAAGTAATGTTTATTTCATTGTGTATTTCACTATACAATGTTGAACCTATTTATAGGTTGAGAGGCATAATACAAAAATGGTAAGAAGAGTAATACAAAAATAGTAATAGAATTATGTCTCAATAATAATGATTAATATAATTGATGATTGATTGATATATTAACACCATTTTTGGGGAATGTTTTTCTGATTTTGCTGACTTAAAAATGTTTTACCACCACGGCCACAAGGATTACGACCACATCCACGCCCACACCTACGCTAGCATCCATGTCTTTGGTATAATTCCTGGTCCTTTTTTTAGTTAGCATTTGCTTCTGGCAAAGCTGAGGAACCAATTGGACATAATTTATGATTTTTGAATAATAACTCATTATTTTACTCTACAACTAAAAGGCATGAGATTAGGTCAGAATATTTTGTAAACCAACACTCTCGATATTGTTACTATAGGAGCACATTTGAGGCATGAAATGTAGAAGACGTTTTTTCACCACATAATTCAAGCTTTGAAGTGATATTAAATAAAGCAGTATCATAGTCAATAACAGACTTGTAATCCTGTAGTCTCAAATGGTGCAAATTATATCAAGCTCGGGGGGGTGGGAGAGGGGAGAATAACAGTCTTTTGATGATCATATCGATCTTTTAGCTTTTTACACAAAGTCAACGGTTCTTTCATCGTAAGATATTGAGTTTTCAAACTTTCATGCAAATGACGACGGATAAAAATCATCGTCGTGGCCTTATCTTATGCATTTGTTGATAGGACCCAATCCGAATCTTACCGTACTTACGTCCGGAAGATCCCGTCTGGTACCCCAACGAATCCCTCCTAACCCTACTTAATGGGCTAAGAGAAATTCACGAAGCGAACCCTTAAAATTTTTTCTTACTAACTAAAATTAAAATGGGTTGGATTTTTTTTTTTTTTTGAAAAATTCGACAGCACAATAGCTATGTTTTTGCTATTCCCAAAATACCTGCAAAGGAAAATACACTTCCATACACTTTTGTTTTTCCAAACCAACTTCTTTCACAACCATACATTTTAATCATAAATTCATTTCATAAAAATCAAAAGTATAAAATCGTAATTCAAATACTTGATAACTTATGCAATCATTTAAAAACTAGGAATTTAATATCACAAATAAATCTAGATCACTCATATATATATATATATATATACATGATTCTTTTCGAATGCAAAATATGCAATGTATTTATACAGAAGCACGGTTGCATCATTGCCCACTTACACTTCTGGAGGAGCCCTTCCATCTCAGTCACCCACATCCGTACCTGAGAAGGTTTTTAACATAAAACAGAAAATAATGAGCTATAGGAGCTTAGTGAGTGCAGATATTTCTTTTTAGCTTAAAATATTTTATTTCTTAAAAATACCTCCTTAAAACCTTTTTAAAATTTCATTTCTTATTCTTAAAATTACTCATAAATTTCAAAACTTATTTCATTGTAAAGTGTGAGTGATGAATCCATAAAGAACATAATTTCGTAAAATCTCACACATAATTTATAAAACCATAAAATCCATAAGGGCATCAACATACACATAAAACTTATATATACATAAAAACTCCATATAACGTAAAAGTTTTTAAGCATAAATTTTTCTTAAATCATAAAAGCATGCTTAGGAAATTATAAATGTATACGTACATAATATTCGTATGAACTCGTAAATTGAATATAACGTGAACTTATATATGCTTAAAACTTCATACGTATATATACTTCATTTAATTTAAAACTTAAGAATAATACAACTCTCATTTAAATTACTAAACGTACATAGGTAAATTACTACTTATATAGATACTTAAAATTCATATAAAATTTTGATTTCCTTTCAATACATAGCTTAAAATAGGAAATCCGTAAACTTGAATATATTCATACAACATCATGAAAAACTTACAACTATAAAACATATAAAAATTCAATTCCATTTCCGTACGTAGCTTAAAATGGAATTTTCGTAAAGCTCCTATATATATTCATAAAATTCCATAGAAAACTTAAGGGTTATAAATGCATAGGATGAAATTCCATTTCTTAACCTTTTTCTCGAAACTTAAATTCATTTAATTGTAAAATGTACTTAAAGCAAGTTAAATATTTTCCTTTGTTTTCAATGCTCAAAATACTTATTTAATTTTTCGAAAAGCACCATTCATACCTCGTATTGCTTACAACCATGCGGAAGCTGAAATAACGCTAACCGATGTGGAGTCACATGGCATTTTAACAGATACCAAGCGTGACATTTACATACTTACAAAGACATCTCGCGGTTATGTACGGAATGTTACATCGCTAACCATAACACGAGATAATATCTCACAAGAGTAGAGGGGACTCAATAGACTTAATATCCCCCCAAGATAGAGACGCATTCCCCCTAGACTTGCCACACTATTGTGGGATATACCGGTCGGGACATAAAACTTACTTATGAAGGTGGGTATACTTATGGCTTTCGAAAATTCATTTTATTTTTCTTATTTAGTGCAAAAGCACAAGAATCGCTTGTCAAAGTGAAATAGACATAAAAATCCGATTTCCAAGTGCATAAAGCACAAAACTTATACTTCCAAGTATATAAAACATCAGATCTCATGTCTTAAATGCATAAAGCACCAAAGATTATTTTAAACTTATTCATACATAAAGCCTTATATATATATAATTTCCTGTGAAAACTTAAATTTTAGTAAACATACAAAAGGGGTAAAAATCTTCATATAAAGACATATATATAATTGCAAAATATACATATAAAAACATCATAAAACTTCATAATTGCGTAAGCCTCATATGACGTGTAATTTACAAGGCTTATAACGTACCAAACGCTTAAAATTTCGTATAGTGAAATCTAAACGTTTTTCTTTGCATAACACAAAACCTAACCTTAAGTGAATTTAAAACTTAAATTAAACTTAAACTTCAATTTAAAACAAGCTTCTGTTTATAAAATCATAATTGATAACCTTTTCTACAAATGTCATATAAACCCAATTGCTTATTTAACCAAAATGCCAAATACATGGTAAAATGTTTAAACCCTTAAACCAAACATAAACTTATATGCGAAACTTATTTGGGCATTCACCATTAAAATTTTCTTATAACTTTCAAATTTGATTACCAACGCTTAAAAATAAAAAGTAGCACTCACCTTAAATTCGAATTTCCTTAAGTGGCTCCAATAGCCTCCTTTGGTTCCGTCTACTTGTCCTTCACCTACACATTACATCCGTGCTTAAAATAAGCTAAACTTAACCATACAAAACTCAATACATAGCTTAGAACTCAATCAATTCACTTAAAAACTATTTTACCTACTTACTTCCCTATTCAGTTTCAACTTAATCGAACCCTTAAAATTATGTTTTCTTTGCATGAATCCTACTTATTCTTACCTAGGAACACCCACATACACACGAAACCATCATTCGAAGCTTGAAACAAAAAGTGATAAAAACACGCCCCCTTTGGCCGAATGATATACCCAGCCTTCCCCATTGATTTTCTTTGCTTAATTTTTGTTCCAGTCACCTCCCTAACTCACATTTAGATCACATGTAAAGCGGTTCTGAAAAATTCCAACTAACGGGTGTCCAAACCTAGGAAAAACCTTAATTTTTCATCTTTTTTTAAGGTGTCATTTCCATGATTTTCATTCTAATTCTCATTTCTTCTTTCCTTAAAGTTTCCTTAATGTCACACATACTTTAACATATTCATTTAATGCATGAAAACACATACATGGGGTGATATTTCATAATATCCATCAATACCCTTCACCTAAAGCCATAAACTATAAGTTATCTTAATTGATTCTCAACATATTTGTAAGCTTATCCTAGGTTTCCTTAGCATGAATTCAACATGGAATCATGCTTACTAACATCAAATAACCTTGGTTCTATACTTTCCTAATTATGGTCTTACATAGCCTATCACATAAAAATAGCCTATCACATAAAAACTTCATTTCATTCAATTTTTGCATTTTATTTCATTCAAGCATTTTGTCAAACACTTGGTGAGCATGAAAATTCATTTAAAATCAATTCAACCAATTTAGTGATCTTTCCAACAAAACCCTAACATATCAAACCTAATGATTTTCATATAGTTTGTACTTATTTCTAGCGTCATAAATGTCCACTTAAATCATACATAAAAACCTCATAAAAAATCCAACCAAAATATCACTCAAACATCATCACCAAATCAACACAATATCATGGGAATAACTTCAAAATTCATAGAACTAACCTTGATTTTGATTGCTCTTACTTCCAAACTTGTTTTCTTAGCTTAGGGAAGCTTTAATCCATGATTTGGAGGTGAAAATTGGCTTGAACCAACTTGGATCATCACTTCTCCCTTTTGGCCGAACCAACCCTTTTTCTCTCATCTCTCTTCTTCTCTCAGCCTAAGTGTGTGTTTGTGTGTATTTGGCGAGAATTGAAGCAAAATTGGAAAAGTCAACATATTTATATTTTTAACAATTCCATAATGACCATCATGTCCCTTAATTAATTATACGTTGGCCCTTAACTCTTGCTTATTCTATTTTGGCCCGTTCCATGTAATCTTATTTCATTTTGACCCTTACTTCACATTCTCTTAATCCCACTTTGACCACAAGTAGGAAAACTTATTTTATTTTAGTCCTTTGTCATACTTATTATTCACTTAATATTATTTACAATTCATTTCGAAATAAATTTCAAATTAATTCTATGATCACCCATTCATCAAATTGACTTTACAATACTCTAATTAGATCTCTTAGGACTTAATCCATGGCTTCAAAAAATATTTAAACGGAGTTTAGGTCAATCGTATTCACAATCCTATCCATAAATATATTTTCGTTGGGTAACTTCCGGAACCTTTAGAAACTACCCAAACGAACTCATTTTTACTCCATTTCAGTTTTATGGGGTCCTACTAATCATTCTAAACATTTTTTATTTTCAGGATCCATCTCCAAAATTTCACTATTCATCGGATACTATTCACCCAAAAATATTACTATTCATCCGAAAATAAGGTCGAGGGCTTACATTTGTTGTATTGTTCTCTTTAATGGCATCAACCAAATTCTTTGGTTGCAAATTCAGCTCAATATCAAGAATCCATGATTGATAATTTTTTCTAGTTATATCAAGCATAGCAAATTCAGGTTTGGAAGAGTTTGATATCTTTAAGGTGCTAAAACAAGAGAAACAATATATAATCAATATTAATATGAACAATGATAAAAAGAAAATAATATAGATAACATCCAATATTAATTATGCAATTCACATGAATCTCAATATGATATTAAAAATATGAGTTCATAGTCATAACTTCAATATATAAATATCAAAAATTGATTTCGGATGTGATGTTATGAAAAGAAAACAAATAACAATTCAAAAATAGTATATGTGATGGAAATCAAGAAAACAAGTCTATGGATCCTTTGAGTATCAATGGAGGACCCATGACAAGGGCTCAAGCTAAAAGGATGAAGAAAGCTTTAAATGGGCTCATTCAAGATATTTGGTCCAAGAGTCTTGCACAACATGACTTAGACATCTTAGAGGGAACATCAAAGCTTCAAAATATTATTCAAGTTCAAGAACAAGTCCAAGAATATCAATCTTGAGAAAATCTTGAGGCTTGGGTGTCAATTATAATGCAATTGGGTTGTTATTTATTTAATTGATTTAAATTGGGCCTAATTTGTATTATGTGATTGTTTAAAATTAGTTCAATTTATTAGGTTTTTAATTATAGGGCTGAGTCATTTATTTAAATTAAAAGCCCAATAAGGGTGTGTTTAGAAAAAATCAAAGTCAATTAAAAATAGGGTTTTCTTTAGTTTCTAATAAGGATTAGGATTATATGTTTATATAAGGCTTATTAAACCTAAATTCTCAATAAATTTTTGATGGAATAAATATTTAACTTTTCTCCATTGTTCTTTTGTAAACTCTGAGAATTGCATCAAAATTTGTTCTTGATTTATCAATCTTGACTTATCTCCCACATTCTCATCTCTTTCTTGGGAGTTGCATCGTTATATCTTTGGTTCTTGATTTTCTAATCAATGGGTCAAAGATTTTCTACAATCTGAATTATCTTTCTTGGGGTTGTATTTCAATTTGATTGTGGGTGTCGTCCAAGAACATCAATCTTGAGGAAATCTTGAGGCTTGGATATCAATTATAATGCAATTGGGCTATTATTTATTTAATTGATTTAAATTGGGCCTAATTTGTATTATGTAATTGTTTAAAATTAGTTTAATTTATTAGGCTTTTAATTATAGGGTTAAGTTATTAATTTAAATTAAAACCAAATATGGTTGTGTTTAGAAAAAGTCAAAGTCAAAGTTTAGAAAAAAGTCAAAGTCAAAGTCAATTAAAAATAGGGTTTTATTTAGTTTTCAATAAGGATTAGGATTGTATGTCCATATAAGGCTTATTAAACCTAAATTTTCAATAAATTTTTGATGAAATAAAGATTTAACTTTTCTCTATTGTTCTCTTGTGAACTTTGAGAATTGCATCAAGATTTGTTCTTGATTTTTCAATCTTGACTTATCTCCCACATTCTATCTCTTTTTTGGGAGTGGCGTCGTTATAATTTTGGTTCTTGATTTTCTAATCAACGGGTCAAAGATTTTCTACAATCTGAATTATCTTTCTTGGGGTTAGGTTTCAATTCGATCGTAGGTGTCATATCAATATATACAGGGTTCGCATCAGTTGATCTCAAAGCTTCGATTAATTAATTCAGGTTTGATTTATCAATTTATTTTCTTGCTTTCCGATTTTATTATTATCGCAAGACACCATCTTGTTTTTCTTGTTTCTTAAATTGCCGCAATATCACCATCTACACATCAATCTGTTTTGCTATTCTTTTCTAGTCTTGAAAATTCGCGCATTACAAACATCAACCTGCATCACAAAAATCAACCCGCACAACAAAACATCAACCATCACTTTTGTTTTTCTTTCTTTGTTGCAATCTACACATGCATAACCTGATACTCACCATCTACACATCAATCTGTTTTGCTATTCTTTTCTAGTCTTGAAAATTCGCGCATTACAAACATCAACCCGCATCACAAAAATCAACCCGCACAACAAAACATCAACCATCACTTTTGTTTTTCTTTCTTTGTTGCAATCTACACATGCATAACCTGATACTCTTTTCTTTGTTCGTGCAATCTTCATATTAAACAATCAACAAAAAGTCAATTGGTTCTGCTTTGTTTTTTTCGACACCAATTAATTCTTGTTTTGTCTTTTGTTTTTGGCGTCACAAACACCATCCAAAAATTGCCGCAACACCAATTTTTTTTCTTTGATACAAGATCTGCACGTGCATCACCATTATTGGTCATAATCATAACATATATATATATATATATTGTTCTGTCTTTGTTCTTTTGTGAGTCTGCACATCCACCATATATTTATATATTTGCTTATTGGTGTTTCTTGATTCATCAATTAGGACTTCTTCTTAAATTCTTGAATTTCAAGAATTTCAAAATTCATATCAATATTTTGTTTGTGGTTCAAATCTGTAATTTACATTCAATTTAGTTTGTGTGCGTTCTAGTTTGAGTAGAAAAAAAAAAAAAAGAAAAAGAAAAAAAAATCCAAAAAAAAAGTGTCAAAAAAAAAAAATTGAACGCCTATAAATTACTTGGAGTGAAGTGAGTGAATATTAGTTCTCCTTAATTGCAATTCAAGTCCTTTACGGTTTTCGAATCTTTCTTGAAATTCGTATTGCTTTCTGTTCATTGTCATTCTTATGTTATTGTTGATCCTTATTTTTTTTGTATTCTTTGTGTGCATTCTTTTTTTTGTTGAGATTTGTCAGGGGTGATTATTTCAAGGGTGACCTTATTGCGATCGATTAGTTCTATAAAGAACTTGGTGAGAAAAGTTTGAGTGTGGACAGGGAGTATTGAGTTAAATCAAGAGTGTCGAGTGATAAACACATGAGGACTAGAGTGTAACACGTGAGGGAGTGTGTGAATTATTTTCTTTACTAGCATTCTTTTCAGGTGTCAAACATGTCATTAGATAAAGGTAAAGAAGTTGAAAGATGAGAAAACACGGATGTATCGTTCATGCTTAAGGCAATGCAACAACAATTTAAGAGGATGAACATGGTATTCATGGACTTTAGGGATCGAATAAATAGACAAGACGCTATCATAGCTAAATTGTAAAAAGATCCGCCAAGGAGAACTTTGGAATTACGTGGTGTTAATGATGAATTAGAGATTGATTCACATGGGAAACAGTTGAAAGGAGATGACATTTTCACTAATGCTAATAGGGGCAGACTTAGAAGTGGTAAAGGTGGTCGTAGAGGTAGCAGAGACAATAGATACTATAGGGATGTGAATGAGAGAGGAAGATAGGATGATAGGTCCGATAGAATAGATAAGGATCTTAGTAGCATTAAGATAAAGATACCCTCTTTTCAAGGGAAGGCTGATCCTTATGTGAATCTAGAGTGGGAAAAACGAGTAAAGTTGGTCTTTGAGTGTCGCAACCTTTCTGAGGAGAAGAATGTGAAGTTAGATGCAGCCGAGTTTGTAGATTATGTTGTGGTTTGGTGAAGGCAAGTAGTGCAAGATAGAAGGAGAAACAAGGAACGTCATATAAACACTTGGGTGAGATGAAAACTGTTATAAGGAAACGGTTTGTTCCTAGGTCATACTATAGGGAGCTATACCGGCGATTGCAAAGCCTTATCCAAGATTCTAAGAGTGTGGAAGACTATTATAAGAAGATGGAGATAGACATGGTTAGAGCTAATATTGAGGAAGATAGAGAGGCTACCATAGCGCGATTCCTGCAAGGATTGAATGAAGACCTTGCCAATATTGTTGAGTTGCAACATTATGTAGAGCTTGAGGAACTTGGTCCATATGGCTATGAAGGTGGAGAAACAACTCAAAATAAATGGTAGAAACTTGGGTTCCACATCCATTTGGAAGTCGAATTGGAGTAGAAAATAAGATAGGGCATCACAAAAGCCTAAAGCCGAAAGTGCTAAGCCTAAGGAGGGTAGAGATAGCAACCATGATGAGGGCAAGGCTGAGGCAACGTAAGGGAGAAATAGAGATATCAAATGTTTTAGGTGTTTGGAAAGAGGTCACATAGCTTCGCATTGACCTAATAAGCGAACTATGATCCTAAGAAAGGATGGAGATATAGAGATCGACGGAGAGAGTGATGATGATAAGATGCCACCGTTGGAAGATGCTAGTGATGTTGAAATTGAGTATCTCGCAGATGGAAAATTGCTAGTGGCAAGACATGCTTTAAGTGTGCAAGTGAAGGAAGATGTTGAGGTGCAACATAATAATATTTTCCATACTACGTGACATATCAAGGATAAGGTTTGTAGTATGATCATTGATGGCGGTGGCTGTACCAACGTTGCTAGTATTGTATTAGTGGAGAAATTGAGCTTACCTACTTCAAAACATCCTAAACCATATAAGTTACAGTGGTTGAATGATTGCGGAGAAGTTAAGGTGATAAAACAAGTGCTAGTATCCTTTGCTATTGGTAGGTATAAGGATGAGGTGTTATGTGATGTTGTACCTATGCACGCGGGACACTTACTTTTGGGTCGTCCATGACAATATGACGAGAGAGTAATACATGATGGGTTTAAGAATAAATATTCTTTTACCATGAATGGGCGAACAATCACTCTTGTACCATTAACACATAGACAGATGTATAAAGATCAAGTGAGGATAAGAGAGAGTGAGCAAAAGAAAGAGAGCGAGAGAAAAAGAGAGATTGAGAGTTCAAACACTAGTGAGGTCAAGAGAAAGGGAGCTGAGTGTGAGAGAAAGAGTGACAAAACACTTGAGTGTGTGCAAAAGAAAACTGGGAAGGTCGAGTGTAAACGAGAAAATGAGAAGAAGAAAAGTGAGAAAAAAAAAATGAGTGTATATACAAAAGGGAGCGATGTAAGGGATTTTTTCTAGTCAAGCAGCAAATGTTTGTACTTTTGTACAAATTTGTTTATTTTTCTAATTCTGACCTTAATTTGTCTTTGCCTAGTGTTGTTACTACTCTTTTACAGGATTTCAATGATGTATTCCTTGAAGAGATACTGGATGCATTGTCACGAAAGAGAGGAATAGAACATCAAATTGACTTCATTCCCGAGGCTACAATTCCAAATCGACCTGCATATAAAAGTAATCCCAAGGAAACAAATGAGCTTCAAAGGTAGATTGAGGAGTTGATGAAGAAGGGATATGTAAGAGAGAGCATGAGTCCATGTGCCGTACAAGTATTACTTGTGCCTAAGAAGGATGAGACTTGGCATATGTGCATCGATTGTAGAGCTGTCAACAAAATTACAGTTAAGTATCGACATCTCATACCTAGATTAGATGATATGTTGGATGAGTTGCATGGATCTTGTGTTTTTTCTAAGATTGACCTTAAAAGTGGATATCACCAAATTAGAATAAAAGAATGAGATGAATGGAAAACTGCATTCAAAACGAAACATGGTTTGTATGAGTGGTTAGTTATGCCTTTTGGTTTAACTAATGCACATAATACCTTCATGAGATTAATGAATCATATTTTGCATTCTTTCATTGGAAAATTTGTTGTGGTCTACTTTGATGATATATTAGTGTATAGCAAAAGCATAGATGAACATGTTAGTCATTTGCATTGTGTGCTTGATGTGTTAAGGAAAGAAAGGTTGTATGCTAATTTGAAAAAGTGTTCCTTTTGCACGGATAAGATTGTATTTTTAGGATATGTTGTTACGGCAAAAATGATCGAAATAGATGAGGAGAAGGTTAAGGCTATTAAGGAGTGGCCTAGGCCTAAGAATGTTAGTGAAGTGCGTAGTTTTTATGGGTTAGTTAGTTTTTATAAGAGATTTGTTAAAGATTTTAGTATCATAGTTACACCATTAACTGAGGTTGTGAAAAAAAAATGTGGGATTTAAATGGAAAAGTGAGCAACAACATGCATTTAATTTGATTAAGAATAAATTGTGTTCTACACCATTACTTGCATTACCTGATTTCTCTAAGACATTTGAGATTGAGTGTGATGCATCGGGAATAAGTATAGAGGCTGTTCTTATGTAAGATAGGCGTCATATAGCTTATTTTAGTGAGAAATTGAGTGGAAGCATCATTGAATTATCCTACCTATGACAAAGAGTTGTATGTTTTAGTTAGGGCCTTAGAAAATTGGCAACATTATTTGTGGCCTAAGGAGTTTGTAATCCATATTGACCATGAGTCCTTGAAACATTTGAAATGACAAGGTAAGTTGAGTCAGAGACATGCTAAGTGGGTAGAGTTCATAAAAACATTTCCTTATCTGATCAAATATAAACAGGGAAAGAAAAATGTTGTAGCTGATGCATTGTCTCGTAGGTATACTTTGATTGCTACTTTGAATGCAAGATTGTTAGTGTTTGAGCATATCAAAAATTTGTATGTGAATGATCCTGATTTTGCTTCTGTGTATGTTGCTTGTGAGAAGGGTTCATTTGGTAAATTTTATAAACATGAGGGGTATTTGTTTAGAGAGAGTAGATTGTGCATTCCTTAAGAGTCTATAAGAGAGTTACTAGTTAGAGAGGCATATAGGGGTGGTTTAATGGGACATTTGGGTGTTAGAAAGACTTTGGATGTGTTAGATGAGTATTTCTTTTGACCGCACATGAAGAGAGATGTTGAGAGAATTTGTGAGAAGTTCATAACATGTAAAAAGTCTAAGTCTAATGTCTTACCCCATGATTTGTATAAATCTTTGCCCATACCTAGTGAACCTTGGATTGATATTTCTATGGATTTTGTATTGGGTTTACTTAGGTCCAAAAAGGGCCGAGATTCGGTGTGTGTTATGGTTGATAGGTTTTCGAAGATGGCTCACTTCATACCATGTCACAAGACTGACGACGCTACACATGTTGCTGACTTATTCTTTAAGGAGATTATTCGACTTCATGGAGTGCCGAAGAGCATTGTTTCAGATCGAGATGTAAAGTTCTTAAGCCATTTTTGGAGGACTTTGTGGGGGAAGCTAGGAACGAAGTTATTGTTTTCTACTACTTGTCATCCGCAAACTGATGGACAAATGGAAGTGACTAATAGGACTTTAAGTTCTTTGTTGTGTTCCATTATCCAAAAGAATTTGAAGAATTGGGAAGATTGCTTGCCACATGTAGAGTTTGCTTACAATAGGAATATGCATTCAACTACTGGTTGTTCACCATTTGAAGTTGTGTATGGGTTTAATCCACTTACTCCTTTGGATTTGATATCTTTACCTATGGAGGAAAGAGGTAACTTGGATGGTAACAAGAAAGTTGATTTTGTTAAGCAATTGCACGAGAGAGTTAGGCAACATATTGAGAGGCGAACCGAGCAATATGCTACTCAAGCTAACAAATGGCAAAAGAAAATTGTGTTCAAGCAAGGAGATTGGGTTTGGGTGCATATGCGCAAGGATAGGTTTCCTGTTCAACAAAAATCTAAGTTACAGCCTCGTGGAGATGGTCCATTCTAAGTGCTCGAACGCATCAATGACAATGCATACAAGATAGATTTGCTAGGTGAGTATAATGTTAGTGCTACTTTTAATGTTTCTGATCTTTTATGTAGGTTCTGATTTGAAGACAAATCCTTTTGAGGAGAGGGGGAGTGATGGAAATCAAGAAAACAAGCCTATGGATCCTTTGAGCATCAATGGAGGACCTATGACAATGGCTCTAGCTAAAAAGATGAAGGAAGCTTTAAATGGGCTCGTTCAAGATATTTGGGCCAAGAGTCTTGTACAACACGACTTGACAGTTTGGAAAGAACATCAAGGCTTCAAAATATTATTCAAGTTCAAGAACAAGTCCAAGAACATCAATATTAAGAAAATCTTGAAGCTTGGGTGTCAATTATAATTATAATTCTCAATAAGTTGTTGATGAAATAAAAATTTAACTTTTCTCCATTGTTCTCTTGTGAACTTTAAGAATTGCATAAAGATTTGTTGTTGATTTATTAATCTTGACTTATCTCTCACATTCTCATCTCTTTCTTGGGAGTGACGTCATTATATCTTTGGTTCTTGATTCACTAATCAATGGGTTAAAGATTTTCTTTTATATCTGAATTATCTTTCTTGGAGTTGTGTTTCAATTCGATCGTGGGTGTCGTATCAATATATACGGAGTTCGCATCAATATACTATTATGATTATTTGCATATTTCAATGTCAAACAATACATAATGAATGAGAATAAAATTGAAGCGTTGACCAAATTTTTCCTCGTAAATATATACATACTCACATGCTTCAATTTGTAATCTCAATCATAGAAATCGAGAATAAAGAATTTTCAATTCCAATTGAATTTAGTATTTAGAGCTTCTGGTCCTAAAAAATTTAAAAATTTAAAACTTCTAGTTTTAGATAATTACGAAAATTATAGAACTTCGGGTTCTAAATATTTTGGAAATTTAGAACTTCTGATTCTAAATAATTCGGAAACTTCAAGTTCCAAAAATATATACATTCACTCATTTATTAAGAGAATTATAAGAAAGTTCAAATAAAAGCAAGAATCGAAATATTGCTTCAAATAATACTTTATAGTAATGTAATTATTTGAATCAAATGGTAGGAAGTTGATCATGATTGAAATCTCTCATACTAGATTCGTGCCGATAATGTGTTATAAAGTAAAGCCTAAAAGCAAAGATATTAGAACATTAACCAAATAATATAAAAAAGAAAATACAAGAGAAGGGAATAACATAAAAGAGAAAATGCAAGAGAAAGAAAAAGTAACTTTCTTACTTTCTTATTCACTCTTCAAAAGGTATATCAATCTATAATCATGCACCCTCTATTTATAGACTAAGAGTCATATATAAAGGTATGAGAAAAGGCATAAGTTACACAAAATAATAATACACTATTGAGGAGATCATTATTTGGGAGATAGTGGCATCAATTAATTTACAACACAGAATCATTATTCTTGTTACTATTAACATAAGTACATTAAGTTTAAACAATCCTTCAGCCAAACAACCTTTGCCTACATACATTCCTCCCTTAGTTAATACAAATTTTTACGATTCAAAGACAAGTTTAAATTCTTTATTACTAAGGAGAGGACTAGAAATTTAATTCTTCCTCATGTCAGAGACATGCAGCACATGTAGCAATTCAAGTATTTTTCCAGAAGTAAATTTAGCAACACTTTACCCTTGCCAATCACATTGGCCAAAAAATCATTGCCCATATACAATTTTCCTTCATTGGAGACTTCTTGATATTCTAAAAAGATATTTTTGTCTCCACATTTATGCTTTGTTGCACTCGTATCAATCTACTAGCTCTTATTGTTTGGAACCATGTTTGTCTCAGAAACAACAATAGCTTATCTATCTCTATAAAATTGGTCTCATTATTGGCTTGATTTTTGTTGTTGGATTGGATAGTATTGAAATTTTTCTTGTGGCGGCAATCTTGAGCCTTGTGCTCGACTTTTCCACGCCTAAAAAGAGCCATTAATTTTATTAAAATTCTTTCTCTTTGCTATATGGACAATAGCCTTTTTATTTGCCTTTGATTCTGAAATTGGCTCTTTGGCTTTGTCATTCCTTCTTCTGCATTGTTGGCATTTTCTTGGAAAGATGTAACATCAATCTTGTCACTCTTCCTATGATCCTCTTCAACCTAAAGCCTTAAGATTAAGTCTTCGACATACATCTCTACTTTTTTGTGCTTGAGATATATCTTGAAATCATTCCAAGACAAAGGTAATTTCTCTATAATGGCACCCACTTGAAATCACTTTCTAATTGAACAATCTTCAAGATGTAGTTCATGAATAAGGATCTGCAATCTTCAACCTGCTTAATCACAGATTTAGAACCAACCATGTTAAATTTTAAAAATTTGCCAATAACAAATTTCTTGGAACCAGCATCTTCAACCCTGTATTTTTTCTCAAGAGATTACCACAATTCTTTTGTTATTTTACGAGTAGAAAAAATATCATAAAGGGTATCATCCAAACCGTTAAAGTATAATTTCTACAGCAAAATTCAGAGTGACTTCAATTTTATGGTTTGCACTACACAAAATATCTACTAGTGTTAGAAGGATATAGTGATGCAAATTGGATTTCATATAGTGTTGTTAACCCATTTGCTCCTTGGTTTGAATTTATGTAATTGAACACTCCCGATGCTCGAACCCTAGCTTTTTAAGGCAAAGATAAGGGGGAGTGGTGCCAACTGCACCATGTACTAATGAGCATGTTCATTGTTATTTAATAGAATTATAACATTATCCTATAAGAATTCATAATTAATTACTACAATTAAGTTCTAATTTCATAGAATTCTTGTGGCGAAATGCTTGGCTACCTACATCTATATCGGATCTTTCTTGTCTGCCTAAAAAAATTGAATATAGTCTAATATAGTTTTCTTAATTAATTACAATAATTAAGTTTTAATCTAATATAGATTAACTATCTACAGTTTGTGGCTTTTATGTGAAATTGTTGCACCACCATCGGAAAAATTATCCATGCCATGAAAAGATATTGTTCAACCTGCATACAGCCTCCATTCAAATGTATAAGTTTCAACACTATCATCACCAATTCACCATCATTTCCACTCAGAAGAATAGCAATAGGAGCGGATTGGATATCGACACCACAGTACCTGTCATATGTCAACTTCAAGTTTTAAATATTATAGTTGGACTTTTTTCTATCATCTTAAGTTTTTGGGTCTTATGGGAATTAACATGATATCAGAGTTTGGAGGTCTTTGGTTTAAGACCTCTCTCCCCTCTTTATTTGAAAATCTTCTTGTTACACATGTTATGCGATATGGAGCATTTAACATATGTCTATCATCTATCATTTGTCCACGTTACATGTGAGGGAATATGTCACGGGTCAACCTCAAATTTTAAATATTATAATTGAATCATTTTCTATCAATTTAAGTTTTTTGGTCTGATAGTAACTAACAGTATATATCCCATTTCTGTTTGAAATATGTATATATCATGATCTGAGCATTCATTCCTATTATTATAAGCAAGATAAATCTTAGTAAATATCCAAATTTAAATAAAGATATTTATTCCTGTTTTGTCCATATCCGTATCCAATAAAAAAATATTAAAAAAATATATTTTACATGAGAAATAATATAACTAAGATCTAATCATGAAAAGGTTGACTATCATTCACGATATTGAATATTAAAAAAATGTAGAAGCACACTTTAGATTGAATTTGTCATACAAATTATGGTCAATATCAATTATTAACGAGCAAAATGAATCTACAAAATATTGTCTCATGAAGTTTAACTTAGAAGATTAAGCGCTAAAATGCAACCATTAAAAGTTCAAATAACATAAATTTTGAAAACAAAAATCAACTCTAATAAAAATTCGCAACTAGTTAAATTCTTCGAGAATTTAATACAAAAGTCTTCAATACTTCAATGCTCTCATTAGAAAAACATGCTGCTCACAGACCTCTACACAAAGGGAATACAATCATATTAATTGAATTTTAAAACCTATATTTGAACAAATATATATATATATAAGCAATCTATAAAACTAGTTATCCCTACACTTAGTTTTATGAAAATAATTTCACAATGGTATAATCTCGTGTGTTTATGAAATATATATAGTTTTGTAATTGATTTATATCGTGTCAAAATACTTTTCGTCTGCCAATATCAAAATGTTTTTTGTGTGCAATATTAGCTTTGTACTATTAGGGTTTAGTGTTGTTAACATTATATTAAGCTCCAGCGTCAAGGAATTTAGATACGAAGAAATGACAAGGTTAGCTACTCAACGAACAGTTGAGAAATAAGTTCTGTAATTCAAGGGGCTCAAATAGGTTATTCATGGACATTCATGTGTTTTTTTTTATGCATTCATGTAGTAGTTGATATCTTAAGAAATTACAGTATATAGTATTTGGACTTCGAAGTGTGCATTCATTACAGACATTATGTGTTTAGATACTTTTCTAAGTACCATATTTCTAGGTATAGAAAGTTACTAGGCAAAAGATATAGAAATTAAATTACTTGGCAAAAGATATAGAAATTAAATAACTCAAAATGGAATGAGAAACTAATCTTGAAAACTTGGAAGCGTAGCACTCCATTTTTAATTTTCTTCTTTTCTTCTTCTTCTTCTCGGCCATCTTCTTCTCCATTTTCTTCTTCATTTCTCTCCCTATCTCATCTCTGCACTCTTTTTGTCTCTCCTTATTGACTTTTGCATCACATGATAGTCACGTATCTCATTTGCATTACAGATGGAGTGTATTTAGCAAACCAAAGGGGTGGAATTAATGCAACTAAACTTGTAAAACGATGGGTTCGTTTAGAAGCAATGTGCGTGCATTTAAGGAATTTAATGATAAATAATTTTGGGGCTTTTAACTACAACCACACTCAATTAATCTTTTCTCTCCATTTACAGATAAATGGTCTATCTCATGACAAGTCTTAGACTTATTTAGCAAGTCCAATTTCTTCTTTTAGTAATGACTTTCTTTTTTTAAATGATAATTGGGCTTGACTTACAAATAGCTCCTGGTAAGTCATGAGAGTTCATTTAAATGATAAAAATTAGTCCAATGACAATTTAATTGAGTCAAATTCATGGTATTTGCACATAAACGATTTTAAATCTTAAAATTTTGGGCCTCTTGAGTGCTAATTTTTATTCTAATAAGTCTAAACTGTTCAGGGTTATTACATTTCAATTGTAGAATAAGTTCTCTAAGAACAATTATTAGATGCATCTTCATAAATGATTTAATGTGTCTTTCTAATTTAATCAGTACTTCAAAAAGGCATCTGTTAAATGCCTTAAAACATATATATATATATATACATATATATATACTTCCAATGGAATGTTGATCAACTTGATCATAAAAAAACATTTTCTTATATTGTTCTAACACTGCAACATGGACTAAAAATTATGTTTTGAAAAGCACTTTAATCAATGTCAAAAGCACTTTCAAAGGCAATCTTTACATGTTATATGCACTTAAAGATGCTCTCTAAGTTGGTCCTTGTGATGTTGGACAGCAAAATGTGCTGCTCTGTGGAAAGACTTATTTCAATTAAAAAAAAAAAAACCTACCAGTACCAGTTTCCCTTAGCATCTTAATATTCTAGAGAAATATAGACACAATAAGGGATCTATCCTGTGATTCGGGCAGTAGTATAGTGGTAAACTACTGCTCATTCATGATCTTCTCAAGATCATGGGTTCTACATAGAAGTATAGTGGTAACATGATCTTCTCAAGGTCAAGGGTTCTACATTTCTCTCTCCCATAATTTGTGAGTCTCTCCCTCACCCATTGTGAGCTGTCTCCCACTCAATGTAGTTTACCCCCTCTCGCTTTGGGAGTTGTTCCTCGGACCATGCCATCAGAGTTTAATCCCGCTTGATTCCGATTGTCTCTTAGGTTAATACCAATACTTAAAATAATAATAATAACAAGGCATCTCTACCACACTCATTTTGCAGCATCATACTTGATACATGTGACTTGTGAGTGCATTTGAGCCTAAAAATTCAAGTAGAATATATCAACTTAATATTGTTATATTTTTTCTGTTTTGGAGTATCCTTTTAGTTTAATGAGCAAGATTTTTTATGATTAAAAAAAAATTAATTTTAATTCAGAGTTGGGTTGGTTATTGACTTGTGGGAGGTTGGGGTGGAAATTCTGATTTTAATTATTTTCCTCTGTAGTATCTTTAGCACCATTGGCAGGCAATGCATTTTTAAATAGATGTCCTTATTGCTTACAGTTACAAGCACTCATTGTGTGTTCATTACATACCTATCATTGGAACCTAAATGATCCTTTTCAAGTATTCCGCCAAACCCACCTTTAATGAATATTTTTTTACTTAGAATTGCTTCCATATATATAATTTATGCCAAATATTCACCCTTCACTTTTAATAGCACTGATCCCATTTATTTTGGAAATTGACTTTCTCAATATCCCTTATTAGATTGTTTATATATATTATTGAATTTTTACCTAGCAACTTAAGATATTAACATCAAATCTAGTTGTCTAAAGAAATTTTAAGTTGTTTGAATGTGTTCTGCTTTTGAATTTAACTTCGAATCCATGATAACTCAATATTGATAATTAAAAGCATCTAAGTTTTGATTGCTCCCTAGTCTTGCATGAACCAAGTTGGTTTCCTCCATAGAAATTGAAAAATGTAAGGAAATAAAGATGCAAATTTGGTGCAGAGCGACTGATCTTCATTAATTCCAGTTTAATATATAATCCAAGAATAAGAATCTGATTTAAGTTTGGAATGGAATAGTTTGTCATTTTAGATGATCCAAATCAAATTAGTTTTGAAGCACACATTATTATCAACTGGTTATTGCAATTACAGTTAGTGACAAAATCTAATGATACTTATTTTAATCCATTTATCTCACTATAAACTTTGGGTATTAATCTTTTAATTCATGGAGCTTACGTTAAATTTTTCAAAATTATATTAAGTTTTGGGCTGTTTTACTATACAACGTAAATAAATATGCTTGAGTTGTTTAAGTCCATTAGACTTCAATCCAATCATTTAAATAAATGAGAAGTTTTAAATATATATATATATATACTATATTGAAAATAAAATATTGTCTCTCTTGTAACTATAATATATAGTTACTGATTTTGTATAGTTTTACATTAAGTACCCGATATGTATTACTCAATTTTATGAATTAATATATAATTTAGCGTGTCAAGAAGCTTATAATAATATATAGCAACTTTAATATTTTATATTTAATATTCAACTTTTTAGATGTTATGGAATATTTGTGTCTCACTGTATGACATTTATTTTTGTCTTTTTTTTTCTTAAGATACCCCTCGTAGTATAGCAATTGAATCTAAAATCATTATCAAACTAAATGAACGTTATCTATCATCAAGTTATATTGGATTATATTAGTTAAAAACTATAACTTTTGAAGTTTAAATTGTTAGCCTACGATTAATCTCTAGATGGACGGATAGTTATTTATCATAAGTGATGAGCTCACTTCATTTAATAGAAAACCAACAACACTGTTTTAAAATAATATGAAAGAGTCGAGAGTCCACAGCATCTCAAATTTCCTTTTTTATTATATTTAAATAAATAGATAATATTGAGACAACGAAAATATTGGCTCAATAGTAATTTCCTCATATATATATATATATACATTAATAAAATATAAGTTTGAAAATTTCCTCTTAAACCTCCATACTTTCAAATTTATGATAATTCAAAATTACAATTATATTTAACAGTTTACGCATTAATGTAAAGGCGTCAAACTAGTACCTGTAAGGCAATTAGACTAGAACTTCCAAGTGAAAACATATGAAACATGCTAACATATCCACTCTTAATAAAGTAGTTGAATACTTTTTCTCTACACCTTTATGTCAAACTACAGGAAAAAAATAGGATTATCCATCCGGTGCTTATTTCAACAGCAAGTTACGGTCTGAGGTTGTTTTCTAGGAAATTTCCTCTTGGTTATATAATAAGCAAAAAATTAAGAAACTCAATTAATCATTAGTGAACAGTGTCCAATATAACTAACTAATAGACAGTGTTCATTAAATATGATAATATTTTAAATTCGAGTTGTCATATTGCAAGTGGTATTTAACAAGGGTAAAAAAATCATAAGTATATATTGTTCTTGTTCAAAGCTTTTGGTTTCTATTTCTTATCTCACATTTCATGATCTACTCCAAGGCAACAGATAGAGTACAGCCTCAATTACTGACCACTGCTTTTTCAAGTGTTGCTATAATATTTATATAATCCATGGGTACTTGGGTTATTGGTGTGTCTCATAGCTCTTTTTTCTGAAAATTGCTAGATTTGATGAGTTATTAACCGGAAGTCTGGAAAGAGAAAAGGAAAGAACAATTAAATCATAACTACTCACAATTAAAAGTACACTGTATTAAAAAATCTTTAAAATCTCAACACAAGTCTGTAGTAATATCAGAGACCAGGTCCTAAGTATGTGTGGGAGATGTGACCGCTCTGGGTTTTCAAATTGTGGGACAATTTTATAAATTTTTAATTTTTTTAATAATTAATTTGTAAAATGAATATATTATTAATATTTCAAATAATGTATGAAGGCTCAGATGAGCTTTTGTGGTCAAGGGACCTCTAACTTGGTGGTTTCCAACCCCAAGTTTGACTCCTCAATGTGATGATTTTTCATTTCTCTGTTTTTTTTTTTTTTTTTTATTAAATAAAGAAAGGGTGTTTGCTTTGCAGGTTAGAACATTTGACCTAAATGCTCATGGAAGACACTTTGCTCCCTTGTTTACCCAACTTGCTGCTTATTTCAACAAATATTTGTAAGATATAAAAAGTCTCAAACTTGATATATTGATGTTTTATGATATCTCCCATACGTATAGATAAATTTTGTTTATAAGTTCTAATGATTTTTTTTTTTTTTATCATTATATAAATGTATTTGTTTTATGATATATCATGTTTTTCATGTTTTCTTAATGAAATTATTATGTACACAAAAAAAATTGTAAAATTGGTTATATATATAGTTTTAAAAAAATTATTTATATGAATAAAGAAGCCCATTTTAACCGACTCACTAAAATGTTAGGGTCGGCCCTTATCAGAGTGTTGGCATTATAATATTTTGAGATGGATCTATTTTCTTCAAAATAATTATAAGATAATATAATATAAATGGTCAAAGAATGTGTCAAAACTAAATAATACAAGTGTTTTTCGACAACTTATTCACATAATGGGAGATATTTTTCACAATAAAAAGATAAACTCCCCACACATGCTAGTATTTGAACTCCCCACACATGCATAGAAAGACTTGAATTCTTGCGATAAATGTGAAAGAAAAGTACGTTAATCATCTGAACTATGAAAAAATGTGCGAGATGAAAGCAATTTAATATCTTTCCT
Source organism: Nephelium lappaceum (assembly GCA_021234005.1). NCBI lineage: Eukaryota > Viridiplantae > Streptophyta > Magnoliopsida > Sapindales > Sapindaceae > Nephelium > Nephelium lappaceum. Next base: position 15,697,677 of record CM038009.1, read on the forward strand.
AAAGGTCATTTTTATGGTTCCATCTTGGAGCTAGTTTGTATATTTTTATTATTGACTTCAACAAGATAGTATTATATTAATTTATTTTATACCTATGTAGTTTAGTAGGAATGATATTAATTTATTTTATACCTATGTAGTTTAGTAGGAATGATATTAGGCATCCCCATCTTAAAATTAGCATCCCAAATTATCATAAGGTTTTTTGTCCTCATTTACTTTGATTATAACTACCTCTTTATTTTATGATTTATAGTTGTAAATCAGTTGTTATATCATTTATGTAAGACTTTTGGCTGAAAGTTATGATCTGTAATATAATTAAGATAAATTGAAATTAAATAATACTGTATATCACAAACTTCTTATCAAAAAGAATATTATTATTGAATTATGATATTACGTCATCTTCCTATTTATAAAACAGTGATAAATTATTAGTCACATAATTATAGTAAGTTTAATAATGTTTAATATGATAAATTTCAGGAGCATTGCTGAGCGAGATTAAAATAATTGACTCAATGATGATTGCTTTTTTAACATATAATAGATTTTCAAGGGTGCAACAAAGTCTAAAGTTGCACTTACAGCCAAATTTTCTGCATTCCCACCAATATTTTTAAATTCTCCCACTAATGAAGATGCTACTTACCAATATATTGTAACATAATGACAATTATTAATTTCAATTCAATGATTGAGACGAGTGAAAATTTAGAAAATTAAATAATGGGATGAATAATACTAACCAATGTAATTTAATAGTAGAGAGTATTTGTTTAGATCTAATCAACGATTTGAACCGATGCATCAAGATAGTATCTAAAAAACCGAAATGTAAAGGTTAACTTCTGAGAAAACGAATCTTACAACTATGTTATCTCCAGGATGAACCTTTTTAGTTGCCTGACTAATTCTACACATAAAATATTTGCACTAGAAAAGATAAAAAACTAGAACTCCACATGTAAATTATGGTAGAGGTTTAACATGCAACCTCATAATCAAATTGATTGAGGTATTATTAAATTAACAAGCACTAAGTTTATTTATTCTTTTAAAACATTAATACTTAATTGTTTTATGTTTTGAAAAAGTTATCATTAATTATTTTAATTTATCTTTTAATTCTTAATATATACAATTAAGAAACATATTAAGGCAATCCCAATGAATTATTACTAAACTTGAAAACTTAAAACAAATGGTACCCGTAGCATATGCACTATCAACTAAAATTCTTAAACATGTTGTCTCTCAACACAAAATAGTTGTGCACCTTTGCATCCATTTTAATAGTATGGATGGATTTGTTTCCCACTAAATGCATTTTACAAGCTTATATAGATAGTATATCCCGATTGGTAGAGTAGATAAATAAACCACACAAGTAGGTATTGATCTTAGCCAACTCTGTATAAAATACTAATTGAGCTCAATAAATCTTGCATATATCTAGTCCGCTCTGTATATGTTTTCAAAACCAAAATCCATGTAAAAATACTGTTTGCAAGGTTTTTTTTCAGTGCATTGAAATTGTGTAACAGTGGTTAAACACAAACTAAGAAGAGTGAGGAGAGTGGTTGAAATGAGGTAGGAATGGGCATTGAAGTGAAAGGATGACAGCTTTAAGCTTTGCATTTACTTTGGAAATTGGACATTATCAGCTGTATTGTTTTGTTGCTTTGGTATTGAATAGGTACAAAATTTGATTGCAACCAAAGTTTATATAAAGAAGTTGGAGATAAGCCATATGAGGAAACTGTCACTTTGGGAATAGAGACTTTTGACATTGTGATTTGAAAACCACCCCACCAGCTGCCCACACACACTGTCAAGCTTGAAAAATGCCAATCCTCCCACCAAAGCCTCTGCCTATCTGCTGAAAAAAGAGCAAAATAACTGGCATTGCCTTGTTTCATCACTGCACTGGAAAGAAAGTACATACCAGAGCTGCCACTGTCAACCCCAGCTACAGCTACTTGACAACCACACAGAGAAAGAAAGAAAGAAAGAGAGATTACCTTACACTCACACAGTTATGCTGATTACCATCTTCTTTTTAAAGTTTTACCAAGGATAATCTTATAACAAAATTATGAAATTAGAGAGACCAGTGCCCCACTTTTATGCACTTATTTTTTGAAATGAGTTAAGAATTGCTTAGTCTGACATCCTGAACTAAATTCTCTCAAGTCCACCAAGTTACTCGTGCCCTTGGATAAACCACTTTTGAATGCAGAATGGCAAGCATAATCGTTGCGGACACCCTGGAATTTTCCTCCAAGAGTAGAATGGTTGCTTTTTGGGATTTGACAGATTACAACAATTTGTACAACATCCAATACCATTCATTTGTTTGATTTAAGCAGTTTCATTATTTTGTTTTATTTCATTTTCAAATATTATGTTAGATAACTGCCGTCGATCTATCACACAGCCCGAAAATAACAACAAAAACACACTTAAGGGAAATTCACCCTTAGGAAATACAGATTAATTTGATGGCAGCAAGCCTAGTGTGGAGCCTTCAAGAACAGAAGGTAACAAAAGAACAAAAACATACAGGACGAGACCATTATTTACAAACCCTAATTTCAAATATGAGTCTATAACTATGACCTGGTTTTATGAATTGAATCATGTTAAAAATATATCCATAAGAAAAACATATATAAAGTGAATGTTTTTCATAGACAGGAGTATCACTGTAACAACTATTATTGTATGTGCAAACAGCGCAAAATAATGTGAACCAAACTCAAATCTGTCTATGAAATCCTAACATTCTAGCACAGAAATCATCACATCACATCCTCTTCACGAAAGGCCAACAATGACTATCATTCATTGAATTAACTGTGTACACTTTAGATGCAATCAGATCTCCAGGGCATGTAAACCAAGGCACATCATTCACCAAAACGGGAGAGGACTGGTGATGCTTTATAAAAAAAGTACTTTCCATATGTTAAAAGAGAACACACACACACAAAACAGGTGGCAAAAAATCAAAGTGATCATCAATGCAAAATATTAAAGAGTACGAAGGGCACTTCTGAGAAGTCAATTTTCCATTTAGTGATAAGGACGCATAGGATGGTTTTAAACCAACAAACTAACCATATTACAGATCAACTTGTTAATGTAAAGTGTCACATACACCAAAACCATAACAGTATTTCTAATTTAAATGTTGATCGCCCGTTCACATAATACTGGCATAAATTTAACAGCTCTAGTCAGTACATCAAGGTGGACCAAAAAGAGACAGCATACATGTGAAATCATCAAATCACATTTATTTCCAGTCAAATGTTCAAAATGCAATTAACCAGCATGTAGTCAAGTGACTAAGTCCAAAATAAAAACACGCTCCTGCCATGATATGTACCGTGTAAATGCAGAAATAATGAGAAATACACACATACATTTAAGTTTTCTAACCAATCAATTTATAGCAATATAAGTTGAATGAACACAAACAGTGCCGGTCCTCGAGGGATTAAACAATCCTTGCAATTTACTTCCCTCGCTTTGCAAGTGAAAGAAGAGTTCTATATACCAAAATCACAATGCCAAGCACAAACACACCGCTTCCAAATATTTGTAAAGTTCAAAATGTTATAGATAGTAACTCCATGGTGTATTCATATATTAATGGAAATGTATTTATTACACTGAACTTACTCATATTCACCAGTAAACTTAAATCACAAAACAATATATAGTCACCACTGCTGAATCACCCTTTCTACTTTTAATAAGCAATCCTAATCATGAAAATGATCAAAAATGTTTGCCAACTACCAACCAAGATGCATGAAATTGGCCAAATATACAAAGTTAAAATATAAAACCACAAATGCAGGTGCATGTATAAGCCACAAGGAAAACAACAAGAAGCTTTAATTAAATATGATGGAGCATAATTAGTGCCTTCCTTTCCCTTTTGCCTCTTTTTTTTTTAATAAAAAAAATGATCTTGTCAGAGCGAAAAAAGAAAATGCATGATCTTCCTAGTTGACACTTCACAATTTGTCAAACATATATGACAAACTAAGGTCAAGGACACAAATTGCAACCCACATGTGCAATGAAATGAGGAGAATATAGGTAACTAGGGTGAGGCAATGCCATTAGTGATAGATATGCTTAATGATTAAAGGCACATAAAATGTAATCAATAGTAAGAGATCCATCTGTATCCCAATACACATAGTTTATAAAAATGTGCCAAGCAGCATGCCAAATCTAGCAACATATAATACACAATATAGAGCACTGAATGATAACGCAACTCACATCAAAAATCTACCCAAAATATAAAAACCACAAGCAAGCATCCAAGGGGGGGCAACATGTCAGTGGGCAGAAAAGCAAAAGGAGAAGCAAGCATTAATCACATACATCACAACATTCAATCCAGATCAGTCAAACTTTGTACACGAGATCACAGCCAAAAGGATAAGTCACATAAACGAAGCAGCATCTTAAGGAATAAAGTATCATTACAAGCCAAATAGACATATCCCCGACAGCAATAATCCCAGCAAACACAAAATATGACACAACGGCCAGATTAACAACAGCGACAAAACACAGAAAATAATAGAATAATGCATAAAAATTACATACATTGCATGGTTCTCAATCACTACACAAACATATCACAGAAAACAAGCAAAACATCTGCCCAGTAAAGTTGTATTAGCAAGATCAATTTAATGATTAAAACCATAGTTCAAGTACAGATTTCAGTGTCATTTGATCAGAAGTGTGGGGAAATAGGTTCAGAATTCAGCATTTATGATTAGAAAAAGAAAAACCATGCAGACCTGCAAATTAAGATTAAATTGTAAGATCATATAAAAGAATAGATGCAATGTTTTAATATTAAAACTTAGCTAGGTAGGTAACATTTCCCATACTAGAATAACAGAAGCAGCAAAAATACAACATGCACCCATGATTGCACTCAATGTTGCTAGCTTTGTCCATATAGCAGAAACGTTATAAGCAGTTAAGTGGGTCTAAAAAGACATCCATGTAATGCTCTTCCTTGTATGGCAACACATGATAGCAACACATGATAGCGACACAACAACTACTTCTCACGTTAAAAAGTCTAGAGCAGCAAAATAATGATGAATAACACATAATTCACTTCTAGACTCTAGTCCATAAACAACATATATTTTAACCAAACTAAACCAACAAGACAGAAAATGTAATGTGTTAGGTCCTAACCATGAAAATTTATCATTGAAATTTCAAGGAAACGTAAAAGCACAGAAAATACTTTTATACCTTGAAAAATGTTACAAGAAATGATGCACAGTGTATGCGAGCAAGACAAAATTGCTACACACATACATAAAAAGGTAAGGTCTCTATAACCACAATGTGCCTGATGATGAACCATCCTTTACACTGTAGACTTCACCTTTTTATCCAAACAAAACTGTTATGACAGAGAAGGAAAAAAAAAAAAAAAAGAAAGCAGGTAATATTTTCAAGAAAGCAAAGCAGAATCCATTGTCACAAAATTTCAAGAACCAAAATGTTATCTACTAGCACAGGATTTTTTCACCTTTATTCTCTATATTTTCGGACTTTGGTACACAAAACATATGCTAAAATATTTTTTAAGTTGGAAAACGCTTAGCTAGCTTAGCTTCCTTGGCAAATGCTGATCATCCTGTCTCAGTGAAAGACATGAGGGACAAGAAAACCAAAACCAAATGAAGCTGAAAAATTAATAGAAAGACATATGTTAATGATAAGCTGATCATACAACAAGTCTACACGAACAATAATTTACGGATACCCTATCGCTAATTAGAAGGCAGAAGTTGAGGAATTAGTCTACAATATCATCCCTTTCGACCCGAACCAATCCCACCACTACCTTGGAAGGGCTGGCTGTTCTTGAACAACCAAAATCTCTTATCAATTTATTTGATTACCATAGCTTGAACCTCCAAGGAAGCCGCCGCCACCACCAGCGGCCGCATAAACATCGGGTGGATCAAGAACTGGTGACCCATTTCTGCCACCATTACCACCCCCACCACTACTAGTAGCAGCTCCTAAATGCAATTCCGAGATGTTAGGAAACCCTTCTCTTGTTGGACTATCAACTCCTTGATCATATAGAAACCCTTTGAAAACATGGCCACCAATCTTCACTACAGCCTGATATGCATACTCATCTTCTCCGTCCTCCACCGCTGTTACTCTAACACACTTGAAAACTGCTGGTGCACGTACTTGTCCTGGTAGTGTCTCTTTGAAACCAGCATCTGCACGCAAAAATATAAAAACCCAACAAACCCTACTAAACTTACCCCCATCAACAACCCTAAAAGTTTCTACCTTGACATGAAACACAAAACAAACTAGTAGTAAAAATGATACCTTGATGACTGGAACTGGTGTCAAAGCTTCTTGGAGGAGTTGTGTTGGAAGTTGAAGTGTGAGAAGTTGTGGTCTGAGATGTGATGAGTCTAGGTTTCTTGATACCAGAAGTAGACCCAGATGAGCCAGCGCCACCCACGGTACCTCCTCCAACCGCCATCAGCTGACGCTCCCTCCGCCGAGCAGCTGGCACCCACGTGCTTTTCACGTGTGTAGCACAATCAAAACCCCGACTTTTACAACAAGTTCTACACCTTCTATGGCTACAATCTTTCTTCGCTTGGTTTCCACAGTCTTGGCACGTAGTCCCGGAGCTGGAACCCGAACCACCACCGACGCTATTGCTGTTGGCAGCTCCAGCTTGTATCAAATTGTTGTTGGTGTGATCGAGAATGGAAGAAGTAGAAGAAGGTTTCTTCATGTAGTGCGGGGTCTGATTCTGCCAAAACTGAATTTGACTGACTTTGTTACTACGACCATTATTCAACAACTCTTGATGATCCTCCATGTTCTGCGGAGGACCTAAACAAGGAGCAGCAGTGAGGAGAGGAATGACGCCGACGCCGACGCCGACGCCAAGAGCGGTGGCATTCGGTCCACTGATTGGATCATTACCCATGTTGAGGGAGGAGGAGTCATGGTGGTGGTGGTGATGGTGGTGGTTGAAAGAAGAGGCAGGAGCCACAACAAAGACGTCACGAAGACCAACCATACCCATCTCAGGAGGGAGACCATAGTTAAGCGGACGAGTGGTGGAGGCCCAAGAAGCAGCTGCAGCAGCGGCGGGGGCGGTGGGGCCGGCATTGAAGCCGAGAGAAAGGTCGTCGGGAGCAGCAACTGCACGAGAAGAGGAGGCGCCGACCCAGTCAGCGAAGGCTCCAGAATCTGAGGACAGTTGCCTCCTTGTAGTAGCCACAACTGATATCTCCTTAACCCGAAATGCTTTATATCCACAAATAAAGTAAACGTCTAGCAGAGATATAGATAGAGAAAGACGGAGAGAGAGAGAGAGAAGGAGATTACACAATCATACAACAACAAAATCTATGGGGATGTATATATGTATGTATGTAAGAAAAGTGTGGGGTCTAAAACTGAAAAGAGAAGAGAGAGAGAGAGAGAGAGAGAAAGAGTATGAGATGTTGTTGTTGAAATGGGTGATCAGATTCAGCAGCAGCAGCAGTTTCTGCTTTCTGTAGGGGCTGCACCTCCTGCTCCTACTACTACCACTTACTGTCACCTTGGCCCTTTCTGTGTTTTGAGAAGGAGAGACTGAGTGAGTGAGTGAGAGGGACTTGTTGTAAGACAAAGAAAGATAAAAGAGAGAACAAACATTTAATTTATTAAAATGCAATAACGACCTCCACTCTTCTTCTTCTTCTTCTTCTTCTTCTTCTTCTCCTCCTGCTTATATTATATATTTCTCTCTCTCATCATCACCATCAACCAAGAAACAGAAACTTGGTTCTCTCCACTTCTTTCTCAGAGCTTTTTTTTTTTTTTTCTTTTGCTTTCTCTCACTAAAAGAAGCCACTCTAGAAAGCGAAACTGAGGTGGGTTGGGTTGCTTCCTCTCTCCAATAATCACACACAGGTATAGTCGAGGGAAGCAGGGCAGGGTATAAAGAGTTTTTGTAGTCTAGTTTTTGTAATTTTATGGACTCCCAAAAGTCACATGACACTCACGCACTTATTCCCTCACTCTCCCTTCTGGCGCGTCCACTTCTGTCTATTTACTTCTTCTTCTTCTTCTTCTTCTCCTCTTGCTATCATCAATAAAGTTATGGACGGACCAACCGCCCTCCTCTACACTCCACTTCTTTATTACTTAATTACCGCCCTCATTTTCCTCTGCTGTGTCTATCTAGTTTTATGCCGAATTAATAGGCAAGGACAAACGACTTTGCATAGACATATACATCTCTAGCTATTAAAAATCTCACACACCATCCCACGATGTCAATTTTCAACTGTCACCCTTATCATTCAAAACATTAAGTTATGGATTATAAATCTCCTTTTAAATTGACATCGTTCTCCTTTTTATTATAAAAATAGTCATATGCATCATATCATCGGTAATCAATCTCAATAAATCCCGACATTACTTTAATATGTAAAATTTAAATGTTTAAAAAAATTGAAATATATATATTAAAAATCTCGTACTTGTAGTTTAATGACATGTCATACACGTGCTATCCAACGTGATTTCATGTTAATAAACTCTCATAAATTTGATATTTTAGATTTGAGTTTATATAAATTATGGGTTTAAGCTGTTGAACCATATATGTTATATTTATACAAATTATGGGTTTCGGTTGTCTTGTTCTGTTTCAAATTCTTAATCCATTGTGATTGTTCAAAAAATACACTTAACATTTGGTATATGCACTCATAACCTGATGGTGTGTATCTCCATTTCAATATATGTAGTTAGATATTTGAGTTTCGCCATGGTATTTACCAACATATATGGAAAAAATTATTTTTTATTGTACCGTAAATGTAGATATCTTTTAGTTTCATAAATTTAGATATTTTAGGTGTATAAGAATTCTAGATTTTGTCATGTTTAGGTGATTGGGAGTGAGTTAATATCCTCTTGATATTATGAAAGTAGATATTTTAAACTACGTTTGCAATTTTTAATATCGATAAGCTTTAACATAATTTGATACCAATATCAATTTTTAGAAGTTAACTGCAAGAATTTGTTTTATTGAATCTAGATACATTTTTAAGTTAAAGAAGTAAGATTCATTTATATTTAGTCAAAATTATAATACATTTAATTAGTTGTAATTTTCATCCTTAAAAAAGGAACAAAATTGCTTGCATAAAAACCATATATAGTTATACAACATAACAAATGACCTTGGATTGTCACATAGTCACATACCTATACCAATTAATAGAGTGAAAATTGTAATTAAAACAAAAGGAAAAAGAATAAAATGAAGATGCATTGAAAGAAAAAGGGAGTATATATCTAGCTAGAAAAAACCCTACCAATAATAAATGTTGGTGGGGTTGCGCCAAGTGGGGGGAGAGAAGTCATGAGTAAGAGAGTTGATAGTCATCGATGACTCTTATGTAATCTAGCTCTCATGTGTTGGTGTCGTTTAGAATGGGTTTGTCGGGAGAAATTTTGTCAAAACTGTCGTTATATGTATGTAATGCCTTTAGCATGTGAATTTAAATAATACCCTCATTGAACTTGAGTATATCTATCTCAATTTTTTAAAGCTGCGTACTTTAATTCACTAATAAATGTCTACATGCCTTTAAAATAAAGTTTTAAGATTAACGTTTATCATCATAATGGAATTTAAGTACAATCAATTTAGTTGGAAATAAAATTCATATGAGACAAAATTCACATAAAAAAGAGAATTCGTTTTAAAGGAAAAACAAATAAAATATATATACATTTACTTTTAGCCTAAAACAAAGTTTTAATCATTTTTTTGTTCCGTTTTCAATCCATTCGGTATTTCACGTGTAACATCACAGGTAAAATAATGCACCTACATGAGATTTTTCAAGATAAAAATTTCGTGTAACTGAAAATGAAATGTTCAATATCAAATTTTATGTATGAAATATTATTTGAATTTAGTATACATAAAAAGCAGTTAAAATTTTATTTGGGAAAAAGTTTTAACTTTTACTTAAAAAAAAAAACATTTTTAATAATTTTCACTCACCACATGCATATGTTCTATGGAAATAATTATACTATTGAATTTGTGTAGCTTAGACAATGACTCGTTGGTAAAATCACTATCACTCGTGTCTTGACAAGATATGGATTCTACATTCGATATCTTCCATGCTAAATAAACGGTGGGTTTTCTTTATTTATGTGTAGGTCGTTTTCTTACTTATGTGTGAGTTAATCTCTTTCGTATGAAAGCTACTCCTTAAATCATATTATCAAAATCGTATCTCGTTTGATCTCGATTATTCCTTTGATCGATTTCACCGCTAGATTTGCATATAAAAGGAATTTGCGCGGCATGTGCCGGCCTCGTATTATCATGATCCCATAAAAAAAAAAAAACAAAGATTTTATGACTACAGTAATGCATATAATAATGAAAAGCCAAAAAAATAAATTATCTCTCGAGATTAACAAATAGACTGTAGATTCTTTTGAGTATTTTTTTAAAACAAAAATTTCCACATTCATGAATGTCAAGTCACATAAACAAACAAGTAAAACCCACAAAACAAAGTTGAGCAAAAGCTGAAAGATGTGTGATTCGGCGGAGGAGAGGGGAGGGGGAGAAACTGTGTACTACAGTCCGCTGGCTAATCAGTGGATGATTGATTGTAAATATTGGCATTCGTTCGCTTATTGAAATGAAAGCAAAGATTAGTACTAATTAATTACACCAAAAAGCCCCAGCTCGAGTAGGGAATACAGATCAGACTCGGCACTCGCTCGGTGAGGATGACTCGTGTAGTGGTTAAATTAGAGTGTCACTTCAAAACGCGGTTGGGTGGTAGCTTTTTGTATGGAAAGAAGAAAGAACATGGAGAAATAGATACTTGAATGTTGTGGCACGTGAAAGGGATCGTAAAAGAAAAAACAAACAAAAGTGTGTGTTTTGTAATTGTAGCCACCACTCACTCCACCACAGCCACATGACCATGAGTGCCACCGCCCTCCCTCTCCTTCCATCTTTGCCTTTGGCTTCTCCTTTGGGGCCACGAATCTCTCTTTATCTCTTTCTTTCTTTCTCAAATTTGTTTCTCCTCATCCTGTACAATTCCCTCTCAACATAGGTAGTTTTACATCCTTTCATTAATTTTAGTGACAGTCTTTCGGAGAAAAACAAAAAAAAAAAATTGCTCAAGCCTTCACTTCAAAGTAGTAGGTTCAAATGCATCTTTTCCCAATTAATATGTAGATAGTTTTGTTATATGAGTTGTCCCCTCTCCTTTCTGGAAGCAGAGATCCGGACCATACTTTATAATCCTATATCAATTAGTCTTGACAGTGTTCTGGATCTGGTGCTAGTAATAAAAAATATATATGCTTCATAAATTTTATATAAATAAATTTTATTTTATTATAAAAACCATTGTCTCTTGGCTTTGGATGTAGATATTGTTAGAATATTCTTAGATAGCACAAATAATACTAATCTTGACATATATACAAATAATTATTGAAATTGGTAGATTTCAATCATTTTTTTTTTTTGTGTGTTAGCTTTCAAGCAATATATGTGAATTTAATTTGTATGAAAACTTAGACAAAACATGATAATATTGAGATTCTAGTGTTTTTTTTTTAAAGCTGACACCAAGTAGATAAAATAGTTAACTAGGTTTATTGAGATTAATAATTATTTGTATAGTCTAATTACCTACTTTCATTAACAATATATATATATATATATATATTCTCATAATATCAAAAAGAATAAAAAACTATTCACATAAATTTGAAATATACTTAATATAATTGTGATTAATAGTGTTTCATAAAATACTATTAAACAATGGTTTGTGATTTGTCAAAAAAAAATTCAAAATACTTACTCAAAAAGGTACTGTGATTTGTAAAAATAAATAAATAAATAAATAATGTTTAATTTAATTGCCCAAAAATAATTTTCCTCGTAATTAGTAGCAAATAGCCATTTCTTCCCACGTTAAGGTTTACTTAGTTCTCCTTCTCAAATAGGCACTTCCAAACTAATGGTGCGTGACAATAATATATAGGTGTATTGTATTAATACGAATGCTGACTATAGTTACGTAATTGTATTTATTTATGATTTTTTTATGGTATTTTTTTAATTATGTTAGTGATGTTTGGAATTAGTTTTTTGTGAAATGAAAAGAAACTTCTATTAAAACAAGAAAGAAATACAACTGGATTGTAAATCCAACCAAACTCTGTCCTCTTTAGAGGCAATGCAAAGGCCATGGCAGCGAGAGTATGTGCCACCCCATTATAAGATCTAGAAACATGGTGATAGTTAGAGACACCTGCAGTCGTACATAAAGCCTTAACGTCAGGAACCACAAGGAAAACAGGATTCCAAATAGATATTTCTTGATATGGAATTAGTTATAGTAAGAAGAAGGATGTGGATGTTATATAATTTAGGATCTGCATTGGAATTGTGTCATTGGAGGAGTTTTTAGTAAGTAGTAACATCACATGTATGTGTACCATTTAATAAAATCATGTCATATACTTATTTTGATATACACCTCTGATTTTCGGTGTAAAAAGATTTCTCCCCTAATGGAATGTCTTACTTCTTTAGAAATTAATATCGGTTAGGTAAAGTGTACAACCCTTTATGATAAAATCAAGAAAACAATCACCCCAACTATGATTTTACGTCATGTGACAATATGAATAATGACATATCCAAGCATAATTTGGCTAGCAACCAATCAAGTGAAATACACATAATTAATGAAAAAGAGATGCATACTTTGTTTAGAGTACAATAACCATTAACTGACATATAATTTTTTTCTTATTCTATTGATATAAAATTTTGTTGGTTTTAATAGCCAAAATCAAAAACTATATACCCAATAATTGGGTTGGAAATGAACTTCAAAATAGCAGTTCAAATGATAGGCCAATATCAAATCCAGTCCAATTGAAGCCCAAAAGCCCTTGTCTAAATATTACGTTCGGTCAAATCTGACCAATTAAATATGAGGGCCGAGATCAAGGGAAGCAATCTCTTGATCATGAGAGCTGTTATAACCTAACAATAATCAACTTCCCTCTTATATGTAAAAGGGAAGCAATCAATGATGAGAGGGACATCGTGCTACCCCTATTGTTACTCTGCCAAATTTTCCACTAACATTTTGCAAGAGCTTTAGCATTCACAGTCCTTGCCTAGCTACCATCTTACGCATAACTCAACTATTATTCAATCATTATTTGTCGTTTGTTTACTTTCAGTATTTTTATTTTATCTACCTTCGACTATATTTTTAACTTGGACGTTGGAATGCATTTGGTCAGTATCAAATTCCGTGTCAAGATAACCGATCTATCTTTTGACCTTTTTGTAGGTTACTAATACTCAAAAAATTGATTATAGAGCGAAGCCCTTACATCAACAACGGTAGAATCAGCTCACTACACACATCAACAAGACTGATAATTTGTAGTTGCAATTTATGCAATTTATTTTCTATTGCATTGACCGTCAACATGTAAAAGGTTTGAGGTTGATGTAAGAGATTATCCAAATTCTTACGAGTGAGGAAGTCTCTCTTGGTCAAACGCCACAACTATATTTTTTCCTATCTCACTAGTCTCTAGCTAGCTAGCATAGTTAATGTGTAATTTAGAAAACCCCACTTAATTGAGTCCCACATTAAGAGGACAAAGCACATATTTATAAATATATAAGTAAAGCAGTCACTTAATATTCACCTTATCTGTCTTGCTAACTTATAAAGCGTTGCTTGGTTAGTCTATATAGATAGCTAGCATAATTGCACCCATGAGAGGAATCATTTTCTTAACCGGCTTTTGAGGGGAAAAATAAAAAGAAAAAGAAAAGAAAAGAAAAGAAAAGAGAAGAGAGAGGGATCATTTAGTGCTGGCTGGCTGGTTTTGGTTCTGGTTCTGGTTCGGGTTCTGGTTCTCACTACATAGATAATGGCATTTTGTAGTTAAAATAATCATTATAGGGTTATCAACGTATTGGCTAGATGCTTTTTCACTTAATTTTATCTTAATGATGCCACAAGTATCTTAATTAGTTAGTATAAGATGTCTTTAATTAGTTAAACAATTATCAGAGCAAAATGCAATGGCACAATATACTGTTTGTATGTAACCAAACACAGGCACTTTCCTTCGTAGAGAACTAACATTTTTTTTTAATATATATCACCGAATAAAGATAAACAAAGATTCGAGAACATGTACATGGACATAAGGTTATGCTGCCCATCACTAGGGTTTCTTCAAAGAGACAATTTACGGTCAAACTTCAAGCATGCATGTGAACAGTGTTATGTACAGCATTAGTGTTGACTTTTACTTGCATTTTTTTTTTTTAAATTGAATTTAATGTATATAACTCCGTAATTTAATCGATATTATTGGATTTACATTTGTAATTGAGGAAGTCGTAACTATAAACAACTTTTTTCATATGTACACTTACGATTCTTATTTTGTGTAAAACTGTAATTGTTGTGATATCGAATGTCCATGATCATTTGTTGTAGTTTAATGACAATCTTGAAAATGAGTTAATTTATTGTTATAGATAAAGAGTATGAAGTTTAAATTTTAAGAAAATGGTTGTACACGATCTAAATGTTACTTTTTAATTATTTTGTCAAATGAAAAAAGAAGCTAGCATTCAAGGGAAATAAAAGAAGAAATTGACTAGAAAGTATACATAGGGGGAGAAATTGGAATAAAATTAATGGAAGTTAATAATTTAAACGAGGTTACCTACCTTACAATAAATCTTAATTAATTCCCTCTTAATACAAGCACAATCAAACTTTTAGTTTATGCTCTATCAATGAGTTACTTTTGATTCAGGCATGTTATTAAACTAATTATTTGGACTGGTTGTTAGACTGAATTTAATTTTCAAACATCTTAAAAAACTACTGAATCAGTTTTTATAAGTTTTAATCCACAATTTATCCTTATCAACTTATTATCTAATCAAAATTCAATAGTGTTAGCATTAAACAATTTAACTAAATAAAGTTATTGTTGGTTTTTTTTTTTTTAAATAGTTCAAAATAAATTTTAATTTTTAACTTGTATAGTGCCTAGTAGCTCGATTATGAATCTTACTTTAGCTATAGGTGCTATCTAATTCAATTGGTAAAGTTTTTATATTTTAATACATAAACTTTTAGATTCAAATTTTACTCATAATAAGAGTTTAAGAGCCTTCAATTTTATTTAATGCAATCAAAAGAGCTTTTCCTTAAGATTGATGATCTAATTCAAAGGAAAAGACTTCAGCCTAGATATGAAAATTCAAAAAATAAAAAATAAAAAAACTAGCCAAGCAATTGCGAGAGTGTAGTTCAAAGCCATTCAAACAGTGAAATCAAGAGTTGTTATTGGCATTTGGCAACCATGTAGCATCTAATAATAACTAGATATGGATCTAATCTAATTAAACTAGCTAGCTAGGCTACAAGCTGGACTAGGATGAGGAATTAATGAAGCATTATAGAAGGTAACTTTTACTTAGCCTTTTTAAAGCATCATCAAAAACCCATCTTAGCTTAGTTAATTATGTCAAAAAAAGTGTTAAACTTTTCCAATCTTCTTCTGTTGTTTTTTTGTTTTTTTTTTTGTTTTCTTCTATCATTATTTTTATGCTCTTGTCGTGTAATCCACTGAGCAATGGTAACTTTGGTACTTCTTCAATGAGACATGCTACACATATCAATATCGCGATAAAAAGTTTGGTAAATCATAATGCACAAAATCATTTATATGTTGAACTTGTCAAATCATCACTTCTTTTTCTCTTTTTCTTTATTCTATTTTAATTTTTATTTTAACTTTTTTGGTGTCAAATCATGTCCATGTGCTAGTTAGTTTGATTAGGCTAGCTAATAAATCGTCAGCAGCTAAAGAAAAACCCTCAACTTGTCTAATCCCAAGACACATGTAGTATAAGCACGTTTAATTAACCAAACAATGCGGCAATTACAGTAGCTTGACAAGAACAATTCATTCATAAATTTATTTTCTCAAGCATTTTGTTGACTTGTCATAAAGATGGTTAGTTAGATAGACGCATTCAATCAAAATCAATTAAAGTTTATATATTATAAAACAAATATTAAGTTAAATTATACACGAAACTAACTATATGTGTAGGCATAAATTTCATCGAAGTTCATTGTTGATACTCTACAATTTTATATATAATATTGTTTTATTTTAAAGGTTAAAGAGGCCGCTTTTATCCTCATCAAATTTTGCTAAAATATACAAGTGCTGATTGAATCTATTGGTTTAATAATTGAATCTCAATTACATATTCCAAAAAAACATCTAAAATATGTGAGTAATTAAAGGTCAGTTGTAAACTAATATGAAAATTATGATCAATGATGAAATGATATACTAAAGTTAAACAATGAGAATCCAAAAAAAACATGAAGAATCATGTTATGGAGACTAGAGAAGCCCTCACAGGAGGGGTTTAAAGTGTGTTAATGTCAACAAAGAAAGCCAAGGTGATGATGCTCTCCCTCTCTCACAAAAGGAGGAGGAAGCCAGCTTGCCCTATCATTCTCTCCAATCGCAGTCACATCAAACGTTGCATCCGGAATGTCAACAAAAATATCTAATCACCGTTGAAGCCTCTGTTCATGGTTGACCATCAAACAGTGTCCATCCATGCACCATCCATCCATCCATCTGTCCATCCATCCATCAGACAATAACAAAAGAAAAAGAGGGACCTAATAAAAATCATGATCACTGAATATTGAACGAATGATCAGGAATACACGTCTCTCTCTAAAATTCTATTTCTTGCGATTTGAGACATTCTTACGTACCTGTTTGGAAATTGCATGTGAAGATGTGCCTCTACTCCATCGATATATGCTGATTCTTTGCCATTGCACTCTTTTATTTTAAAATAACATTACGCTACTCTTTTCCTATTTTCGGATGGGATTTCATTTGGTGTGTACTTTACTCAATGTAAAGCAAAAATTATAGCAACTGATGGGGAAATAAACATAAAATATACGCATGAGGGTTTCTATAATTTTTATTCAGTTTCACAATATGAGTAACCGATTAAATCGTTTAAATATATTAATATTTAATTAAAAATAAAGAAATATAATTATATTTGTTATATATGTATTTAGATTCTAATTTCTATAGTGTGGTAACAAAGAAAGTTACTTTGTTGTTTACATGTTTTACAATTAAAATTTATAAGTAGTC
Source organism: Nephelium lappaceum (assembly GCA_021234005.1). Classification (NCBI taxonomy): domain Eukaryota; kingdom Viridiplantae; phylum Streptophyta; class Magnoliopsida; order Sapindales; family Sapindaceae; genus Nephelium; species Nephelium lappaceum. Next base: position 15,715,068 of record CM038009.1, read on the forward strand.
TGTTAGTTATACATTACATTTTAGTAGGAATAGTTGAATAACCTACTTGATTTTAAGAGATCAAGAATTTAAATTTTATCATTGTCTTTTAAAATATAATGTGTGAGTTGTAAGTATTATTTTGATCGGAGTTACTCTCTCTCTCTAGTTTTACGAGTAATCATCTAAATCACTCTAATAATAATTTATCTCAATAAATTCTAACAGTTATCTAATTCATAAATATTGGTAATATATATATATATATATACACAGTCTGTTAATTAATTATATAAGCGCTAAAATGTGTGGAATTGGCTTTTCCATCGCCGAGGCCGCCCATCATTGAAGTCAGATCTATGGGCGCATAGTTTTTTGTTTTCAATAAGGAGCAATCATTTTACAACATTATAAATATTAAGAAAATAAAGGAAAATCTTAGGTTTGTTGCAGCTGTTTTTCTTGGCAGTTGTTTCTTTTTCTTGGTATTTGTTTCTTGCTCTCTTCCAATTTGCATCTTTTGTTGGGTTTCTACAAATTATAATGGGCATGTCAAAACAAAATCATAGGAGATCAACAAAATCCTAATGAAGATGTCCCAATTCATCAGTCAATTGATTCTGCGTCAACAATCAACGTATGAAAATTGAAAACATCTTATTATTGATTATAAAATTTATACCATACAACTTGATGATTGATGAACGGTACGACTTATTTGTGTGTATAAAGAAAGAAAGAAAGAATCTCAATTAGGTAATAAAGATAAACTTGATATGTCCCATCAAAAAAACTAGTTGGACGAGATAATTGCTCGAGGCCTAGTCAAGATTGATTTCAAGCAAGGTTGATAAGATAATAATGTGGGCAAGAAATAAATGGAAAAACATATTTATGACCATCAAATTATTTGATACTACTTCATAGCCAACTAGCTCTCTTATGTCTTTTCATTAAATCTTAATGAAACCAAGTGAAGAATTTATGATTGACAAGAAGCAACTTTCCATTCATCCATCTTTACTTGATGGGTCCTTAACATATTATGCTGAAGGTTGTATATTAGTACAGAAATAAAAAATTTTATGTTTATTATTTTAATTTATTAATAAATTTAGTATTTATAGTATGGCAATTTTGATTTATCAAACTCGTTAAATTTATAAATTTAAATATAAAATTTTTTAAATTAAAGTATTAGATTGTAATAAAATTTAATATGAGTACAAGATGGTTGATGTTACATTATATGAAACCAAATCAAAATAATTTATAGTTTAATATTAAATTTATTATTATAATCTTTATACTCATACATTATGTGATTGGATTCATTCAGCTCTATATTAATGAATAAATTTTCTTATCTTAAAGCAATTTGTAATTTTTTTTTCATAATTTCGTAAACAGATTAAAGTTGAGAAATTTTTTGCCTAAAATTATTCTGGTGTCCAGCTGCAACCCAATTGTAGGTTGTTGCGTGACCAAGTCTTCGAAATCCGGTGGGCATCATAATTGCTGGACACATATGTATTTGACAATACAATACTTCAAACTTAGCTTTCAATCCTAGAATTAAATATTAATTTAAATATTCAAGAACAGACACTGTTTTTTTTTTTTTTTTCAATTAATAAAACTAAAAAATTTATTTTTTCGTGGATCTTTAGACTCTTTAGTGTTTACCACATTATTTACATGTTAAACGAACGTATCTATGAGCCTCTTATGTGGATGAAATTTAATTTTATAACCTTTTTTAAATTAAATGATTTTTTTAGAAAAAATAATATTAGATAAAATTCATCTTCTAAAGCTAAATAACTTCACACATTCTCTAAGTTCTTGAAAAACAGTATTATTAAAAACATAAATGTTATTGGTTGGATAAAGTAATTAAACGTTTAGATATAAGATTTATTGAAAAGGGTCTTACCTAATTTATATCCTAACTCAACAATTAATTGTTATGAGTTTTATACTTCCCGTTATGGTATGATATACATTTGAAAAATAACAAAATCATGAACAAACAAATGTTATAAATAGCCAAAAATAGAATTCAGTTCAAAAACTCAGTCACAGAAATCGGTTGCAGATAGAAATATTTATTGAAACAAATTAAGAGTATGCCATGCATGAATTAATGTTGAGGAAACTATTATAACAATTCCAATCTTGAGCAAATTGTCCGGATTTTTCCTTTTCATTAAGTGTCAATGGGACCTTGATTGGCACATGAGTTTAGATTGGATTATTTTGATGAGATGTTATGTATTATATTATTTTTATAAAATAAAACTAAAAAAATTTTATATTGTTCTGAAAATAAAATCTAACTCTTTAAAATTAATTTTAAAACAATATTTATTCTATAATTATTATTGAAATATATTACTTTTTAATATTTAATAAAATATTTAAAAATACTATTAAAAATAAATCTAATGTTTTATATAATTTATATAAGAAAGAAAAAGAAAACAAAAAAAAAGTGTCTCATGTTGGTGGGATAAATTTAACCCACAAAATTTATCCCACCACCATGGGATAAAATGATCGTATGGGTTTGAAGAAATATAATCTTATGCAACCATCAATCAAAGCTTGGATCCTTGTAACAAACATATCCTTGATATATAATAATTGGAATTTATGATATTATCAAATCAAATGGGCGTTAATTACTATCGATCAAGTCTAATTGGACAATAACTACCAAGATTTATTGCCCTTTAATAATTAAGTAATTTCAAGTATACAATAATTCGTGCACACATATAGGAATAGGACCATGACCAAACCTTATGCAGTGAGTGACTTCCTGTTGGTTAATAAGAGCTAAGCTCCTTTACAATATTTACTTAGGGCTCTTCCAATTCAGTGCTTTGATTGACAATTTAATATCTCCTTTTAATCTTTTGCCTTCAGTCTTTTCTTAATGACGAGTTTACTAATTAAAAATAATAACAAAATAAAATAAAGTTTTAATGGAAAAGATAAAGGAAAATAATAGTAATTAAATTAGAAAACCTATTATTTTGCTATTTAATAACTTTTAAAAATTAAAACTCGAAACGATTATTAACTTTTTAATTTAGAAAGTGGAACTTACTTTTTAGGATGAGGGAGAGATTTAAGTGCATTTCCACACCGGGATTTAATTCACTTCATGTTTAGAGTCTTAATTTTAAAAGACAATTGTACATGTCATTGATAATTCATTATAAATCATGATTTTTAAAATGGAAAACCAAACTCTTGTTCTAAACAGGTTAATATTGATGAAACACTAGAGTGCATTAAATACATCATACAACTCTTATCCCGTAGTAGGGGCGGAACTAGCTTAGAGTCAGATGGAGCATGTGCCCTCACTAGAATTTATGAAAAATTATTAAGTTTATAATAATAGTGATTAAACATTTAAATATATAGATAAATATTATATATAATCGTTGAAGTAAATAATCTCACAAAATGGCTCATTGGCTTTGGTGGTATGAAGCGTCCTTTTGCTTCCAACCTGGATTTGAGGATTGAGATGACGCAACTACTTACCAACCATGTTGATGTTGATACTTGGCATACAATGACTTCAAAAGTTTTTATATTTGCCACCACTTCTTTCCTCTTTTTTTTTGAGTTGTTTATTTTTAAACTCTATTATTTATTCTCCCTATTTCTAATATAATTAACATCCTTCCTTTTTATTGCTTCTATTAGACCTAATTTTCATACTTTTAATATTTTTCCTACTCCTAATTAATTAATATTTTTCTTTTTTTTTTTTCTTCTTTTTCATTTTAGTTCTTTCCATATAAGTAGTAATTTATTTCTACCTTTTTGTGCGCTACACAAAATCCATTGGCAATTTGCAATTTAGTGAACAACCTTTTTTTTTCCTCTCTTCATCTCTTTATTTGACATATTTTTATTTGAAATCTCTTTATCTTCACTTCAACATTTTGTCACTTACCTAGGTTAGCCTACTAAATTAATTATTTTTTCAATTAATTATTTTAATGTTCATTGAGACTTTTAAGTACAAGATTATTTGTTTTGTCTAAATATTATGTATGTTTTACTTTATTTAAACTATACAGTATTATTGAACATTGTTTTACATATAAACATTAGCTATTTAGTATGTTCTTAATTTTTTATATTTTTATTACTTTATTTATGTGTCCCCTAAACAAATTTTTTGGATCTGCCATTGTCCCGTAGTGTGACATGGAGTGTGAAATAAGGATGCAAGTAACATCATATGAGAATTTGTTACAACCACAGTTCATTATTTAAATGGTACAGTTCATTATTTAAATGGTATAAACTATCTACATAATTAAATTGATTAATACCAGTATAATATTACTTTTAATAAGTTAAGATCTCATTATTTAATAATTTTGGTATGAAAAAATTTGTTTAGTATGAGACCAACGAAAGCGCCCAGACTGGATGGCCTCTATGCTTTGTTTTATCAGAAATACTGGTCAATAGTGGGGAGGCAGGTGGTTGCCTTATGTCATGGTGTTCTTAATAGAGAAATTTCTATTGGGCTTTTGAACTAGACTAATATTATTTTTATTCCAAAGATCTTAGTGTCTCGTAAGGTCTTAGATTTTCGTCTTATCAGCTTGTGTAATGTTATCTACAAGGTAGTCACAAAAGCTTTAACTAATTGTTTGAAACTTGTTCTCCCTTGGATTATTGATAAGGCTAAGAGTGCTTTTGTTCTAGCTTGTCTTATTACTGATAATGTTATTACTGCTTTTGAGCCGATGTATTACATGAGAGAGAAAACATGTGATAGGAAAGGTTGGTTGGCCCTCAAGCCAGACATGACTAAAGCATATGACAAAATTGAGTGGTCTTTTTGGAGGGTTTAATGAGTAGTTTGTGGTAATTGTTTATGATTGTGTAAGTCGTTCTCAATTTTTTGCCATTTAGAATGATGTTCCTCATGGAAAAATTATTCTCTCTCATGGTTTATGATAGGAGTGCCCTCTTTCTCCTTATTAGTTTCTCTTATATGCTGAGGGATTGTCTTGCTTACTTAAAAAAGCTAAAGTGAAGGGGACTAACGGGTTTTTCTTGTACTTGAAGAGGACCATCTGTTACACACTTATTTTTTGACAAATGATAGTCTTTTTTTTTGTTTGGGCATCTTTGAATGAGGTGGACAAAATTCGGGAGATTCTCTTTCGTTATGATATTGTTTTAACTCAAGTAATTAATTTTCAAAAGTCGGTCGCCTCTTTCAAAATTAATGTGAGGTGTGAATTTTAGAAGACCATTCAAGCTTCTTTTCAACTATCTAGTATTTTATCCCATAATAAATATTTAGATCTCCCTTCTATCACTGGGAAGAGTAGAAGGGATATTTTTAAGCATTTAAAGGAAATGGTTCTTAAAAGACTACAACTTTGGCGTGCCAAGTATTTGTCTACTAGGGGTAAAGAAATTTTGATGAAGGTAGTTGTTCAGTCCTTTCCTTACTTATGCGATAAGTGTTCTTCGAATTCATGTTTTTCTTTATAATGAGCTTCAATCTCTAGTTGCTCAGTTCTGGTAGGAAGGAGATGAATCTATTAAAAAATTGCATTGGTAAAGTTGGGATAAATTATGTCAAAAGAAAAAGGCGCAAGGGATGGACTTTCAAGACTTAAGGACTTTTAATTAAGCTTTAGTTGCTCGACAAGCTTGGAGACTTATTTCCAACCGTACCTTTTTGATGGCGACAGTCCTACAAGACAAATATTATCCAGGGTTTGATTTTATGACTGCTCATTATAAGAATGAGTCATCTACGATTCGGCAAAGTATTATGTGGAGTAAGCCAATTATTAATTTGCATTGTAGATGGCAGATCAGTAATGGTAATTCTGTAGGGTTTTGGAGATCCTTAGTCCTCAAACCCTCTTTTTGTTGGCTCCATCAATCATCTAGCTCCCCCATTTATCAGATCTAAGAGTAACTAAGTTGATCTCTGAGAATGGGGAGTAGAATGTTGATTTGATAAATAAGATATTTTCACAAGTCGATATGGCTTATATTTTTGGAGATTTTGCTGAGCAATTCTAATCATTATATAGTATTACGTGGTATTTCAATTCAAATAAGTTGTATTGGCCTACATCGGGCTATTCAATCCTTGTGACTTTACGTTTTGATAGGGGGTCTTCTAATGAGAGTCCGAATAGCCATTGGTGGAATTTTCTTTAAGGGCTCAAAATCTCAAGTAAGATTAAGATTTTTGGGTGGCGTGTTTTCTATAATGTATTGCCTGCTAATGCTAACTTGTCTTGAATAGGGTGAATTGTTCAAAATTTTATGGTTGCCATTGTGAAGGGGAGAAATCGATTTTTCATGGTCTCATTTTGTGTCCTTAGGTAAAGAATTGTTGGTTAAGGAGTACCTTTTGGACTCTTTTAAGGGGTCTCTCAAGCTCTTCTATGTCAGGTTTTATATGCTTTATTTGCATAACCATCTTTCTAACTTTAATTTTAAGTTGTCGTTAATGGGGGTTTGGAGCCTTTGGGGGAATAAGAATAATATTGTTTATGGTGGAGCTCTCCTAAGAATGAAGAGCTGATTCTGGAAAAAAACTATTTTTTATCTTTCGAAATACTAGAAGTTAAATGGAATTAATATATAAAATCTAATTATAACTTCTCTTATTCCAGATGTTAAATGACAAACTACTGATAGGAGCTCTCTTAAACTAAATATGGATGCAACAACAGGTAATGCGACTGGATTCATAAGGATTGGAGTTCTAACTCGCGATCATCTTAGGGTTCTTAAATGTGCTCTTTATTTAAAGATGCCTGACTTTTTACCCCTTTTTTTTTTTTTGGCTAAAAGTGTTACAGGTTGAGTGGGTTTGAAATTTGTTTTGACTTAGAATTTTAGGTCTTAAGTTGTGAAAATAGATGCCTGGTTAGTTATTTTGGTAATTTAGGCCAAAAATTTTTCTACTATGAAAAGTTCTTTCATTAGAGATATTTCTTCATTGTTAATTGAGTTAGACAATATTCGATGTCAATTTACCTATAGAAGTGGTAATGAGGTAGCCATAAACTAGCATTAGAAGTAACTTTAGCTAATTTGTTTTTTTTTTTTTTTTTTAGATTATATTTCAAACGTTGTTCTTGCAGCTACTTCTTGAATAAAAAGCTTTCTATCTTTTTTTTTTTTTTTTTTTTTGTTTTTTTAAAAAAAATAAAACTTCTAAATGTGATTGTTTGATAAAATAAGGTGTATTAACAACTTTTATAAACTAGTTAATATTACTTTTTGTAAAATGATCATTATAAAATTTTGCTGTGGAATATAATGAATCTCTGAAATTGTAAAATCATTTTCATTAAAATTAATACAAATGCACTTATATCTTAATCTTAATTATATAGAAATCTCATAATCTCGATTTTAATTGTGTAGGAACAAAATATATCTCAATCGTCACATAGAAATCTTTTATATCTCAAACATAATTACATAGAAATCTCTTATATCTCAATCTTAATTACGTAAAATTCTTTTATTTTTCAATCTTAATTATGTAGAAATCTATATTGCATTTTGTTTTAATGTAGATAATTAGAAACATCAAATCATTTTATTTTGAGATAATTATAAAATAAATTTAAATATTTAATTTATTTATTTTATATTAAATATAATTAAAAAATTGTTTTTTCAACTTCAAATAATTGTATTAGGTGTTAGTTAGCTTTGAACACCAAATAGAAGTAAAATATTTTATTTTTGCGTCTATTTTAATCATTATATAAATTTATAACTGACATATTACCAAACATAAACATACCTGCTTTTAGATCTTATAACTATTTTACCAATCAAACTAGCCAAATAGTCATTTGATTAACTTTAAAACAATATATTTCTCTAGCAGATCCAACATTAATTATGTTAAAATTTGCAAAAATACCAAATTAGCCTAAATATCATTGTGGTTTTATATCGATAATCAAGAAAACAAAGCTCATTTTATGTCTTCAATTATTGCCTATTTTTTCACTTTCAAGAAAAAAAAAAATTATCACTTATTTTTTCTCAGTTCAAGTGGTGTGCACCTCATTTACCATGCTTATTCACGTCCTATTATGCATATCATACCAACATAAGGTAAGAGGGTTTTTTTTTTCCTAGTCTTATGGAAATAGATATATCTTGTTATGAGAGTAAATATTTAAATTGATATATAGTATTTGATATTGATTAGTCCTATCTAACTTATTAGTGTTGGATAAAATTATACAAAAATTATAAACTTATAGTTATGCCTAAAAATAGCACCGGGGTCATAAATCCAATAAGGGCCTGATAGGCTAAAAAGGCCAAAGGTCCATATGAAAAATGGAGTAATACAAAGATCATCACACCTTAACCGGAAAGTAAAATGCCATGACAACAGGAATACTAAACAAGTTCAGTCATGCCAAGATAGTGAATCTGCTCAAGTTAAAGGAGCTCGCATAAGATACAACTTTAGATCATAGTCATAAAATAGCTTGTGACACGTTCTTAGCTTGTTATTTCCTTAACAGTGAGAAAAACTAGAAAATAAGAAATTTTCTACTAATTAGCAGAAACTGATATATTTTTTTATTTCAATTAAACTCTAGAAAAAGGAAAAGAACTTCATTAAACAAGAAGATTCTTATAATACACTGAAAATCTCTTTGAATAGGAAGCTACCAAAATTGTAGTACAAGTCAAATATGGACATAGTTAATTGTAGTTTGATTTAGTATTTACGTGTTTAATATAGTTTCATGTAAAATAGGGAGAGAAATCTTAACTTTTTCTATATTAATCCTAGCACTATATAAAAGGTCCTTCATATGTACAATAGACGTTAGGCATCCATACAGGCTTACCTTCATCTCGAAAAAGCCCTTATGCGGTTGTTAGCATCCATTCTTCTAGTAGAAGACCCACTTCCTTTCAACAATAATATTATCGTGAATATAGACATTATTCTTTGGGTCGAACCACACTAAGATCTCACTGACCTTCCGTGGATATAGGCATTATTATTTGGGTTAAACCACGTTAAGATCTCCCTAGCCTCTCTCTCTCTTATATCTCTATTATTTTACTGTATTTATTTATGTTTATTTTATTTTTCCTTATCATATTAACATCTTTACCAAATTTTATTTAATATCTCGATTTTTTTCACTATTCATCATTTTTACATTAATCTATGTGTTGACCGATTTTTTATGTCAACACATATATTAACTTAAATTAAAGTCTTAAGCTGCTAGCTTATCTCTTCTAAAGCCTATCATTTCTATGAAACGTAGTAGCATTACCACTTTTTGGAACAGCAACACCAATAACAAGAACAAGGGAGACAACAGTAGGTTGCGTAGGTTTCTTAATTTCCTTTTCGATTTTATTCTCATCTTTCATTAGAGCCTTTTAGCTAGTAGAATTCACTCATGCTTTAAAATCTTAATCATTATATCGGCATCATCGCCTAAGAAGGAAAACTTGTAATCTCTCTTGTTAAGCCAAATCATGTAAAACATGGAGATTCATGCCTTGGTCACCATTGTGTTTTCTTCCTTCTTTAGCTAATCAGCTTTCTTTTTCTCTAAGGGTAGTTCCTCATAGAGACCAGCTGCCCCTCGTTGATACAATAACTCTAGGTCAAAAAGGGAATTCTCTTTGTCCAGAACAACCTATCTTTGCTATGCGACCTCAACACTCTCAAATTCAGCTTGTCTTTTCCAGAAGTCTTTGCTTCGCTTTGCCCCCATCTCACCTCGCTTGGCTTTGTAAGATCCTGGGTATGATTTTTCCTTCTCCATTTTGACTTTCTTTAGCTGTTTGCTGAGCTTGCCTTTTACTTTATCAACTTTTCCATTTGCGTCATAATAGATAAAATAAATCCTCATCAAGGGAAGCGTAAGTTGTACAAAAACAGGAAAGATAAGGGGAAATTAGTTAAAACAGAAGAGAATTAGGATACTAAGGAAGAAAAGTAAAATTCACATTCTAATGCTAATACCTACAGTAAAGAATGAAGCCCCATGGTAAAATTCGATAATTTTTCACATTTTCCATGAGGTTTACCGTTGCTTGGTTGAATGTCATCTTGGCTGCATGGACAATTTGTCCACAAATTGTGAGTAAAGAGGGCCAAATTCAATATTCTCCTTCAAATCATTGGAAAGGACAATCTTTTTCCTCTTATTAGAGAAATGGATAAGAGAAAGTTTCAAAGTATGAACCGTCAGTAGTAAAATCTTTTGGTTTTGAGATCAACTTTTTCTTGCTCTTATTACCAATAGGGGCATCATCACGGCCAAGGTTGGGAGGAGAGAGCCAAAGAAGGTCTCTCAAGAGATAGCGTATGACTGGCACTTGGCATTTACCTTAATTGAACATGACCGATAGTTTCACTCCGGGAATTGGCTAGTCTAAAAGTGTTCTCTACTAAAGGGTCAATCAATTTCAATTTGCATTCCATCCCAATAGACTTGTCCTCTTGAGAATTAGGACTCACCTATTTTTCAGAGCAAAAAAGCTACTCTGCAGCAATAAGAAGAGCACTAGTCATATAATTCTCCAAGGTCACTAGTTTTTTAGTTGATCTCTCCTAAAAATCGAGCTCGGTGATATAAGCCAAAAGCCCCATTATTGTCCTCAGTGATTTAAAGGGCATAAACACCTAAACCATCAGAAAAAAAACAAGTAAAAATTAAACTAAAAAAGCAAGTTATTATCGCTAAAACAAGACCAAAGCATAAGACATGTTCTTATTTGAAGTTACCATAAAATTGTAATACGCACATGCAAATCCTAGACCTTGAAATTCCAAAACTTGTATTTCCCGAAGTTAGACTTAATGTCAGTAATCAAGCTTTCGAATATGTTTGTTCGGTTGGTCAAATAATAAAACTCCTAATTAGAGTTGATATTTTTTTTTTTTCTGTTGAAACAGATACTGAACCATGTCCGGGTTGAGAACTAGTGGCCATAATTATAAAAAAATACAAAAAGGGTAGAAAGAATTAGGTAACCATTGAGAGAGAGTTGGAAGGAGGTGACCCCAAAGCGATTTAACACCTTCTGAAAGTAGGAATAGAGGGGAAGCAGAAAGCCACCCCTCATTTGAGACTTGCTTTGGGCAGTGTAGCTCTATGGAGGATGAGCAATTAAGTCATGAAAGTTAGGAACAAAAGGACAAACGTCAATAGGGAACTTGAGTTCAACAGATAGATCTAAAATATTCTACTTAGTCATAAAAGTGCCAACCCAGTAGAGAGTAATATCGCAAGAGCGAGTGGATTGCTCACCGCAAGCCACCCTTCTAATAGAGACTGCTCTTGCCTTACTAGAATCAACTTCATTTATAGCCTCTATACCTTTGCTTACCCTATCTGAAACATCCACACCATTTGTCTCCTTTATGTAGCGCACAAGCCCGGTAAGAGCAAGACCATCAGACAATTTAGGTTCTTCGTTATCCCTAACCACATGTCTATAGTGGCCATGACCAGACATCTATAAATGGAAACCTATCTTCAGTATCTTCTAAGGGTCGAACAGGAACCAACTAGCTAGAAAACCTTGAAATCTACCATGTAGGTGTCCTAAACACATACTTGAAAAAAATGACAACTAAGAACTATTTTATAGGCAAAATTATGGTAATAACAGTTTGCATAAGTAAATCAAACAAGCAAATTCTTAAGCATCATAGCGATACAACGATTATACAAATAGTTAAATACCCTACCAAGGAAAAAGAAACAATACTCAAAAGGGGAGGAAACTTAGGCCTACCTTGAGAAAAATGTTAGTGCAAAGCGAAAATGATTGAGAGAAATGGAAAAGGAGAATCAACGATGCAACAAAAAGGGATGTTCGAGAGCCAAAAAAAGTTTCACGTGCTCGAGAGTTCTGCAAACTGAGAAAATGGCAAAAACAAGACTCTTTTTTATACTAACCCATCACAACCATTAGATCTAAACAATGATAACTGTCATCCATCCAATAGCTAAAAAAAAGTCTCGTATCAAGTATGCATATGGGATAGAAAACAGAAACTCATATGGATATGTGTTACATTTAATAGGAAGTGAGGGTAACTTTCAATGTTTGATAGCTATTAACCAGACCAACTAGCTCGTAGAAATTCAAATGTTCTGTAGAGACTCAAAGGATCAAGCTTCCAATGTGACTAGAATGACTAGTTCTTATTAAAAGCTAGGGGTTTATGTTATGTCCAAAAACAACACCAAGGCATGCAACTCAAAAAGTTCTTGATAGGCTAACAAGCCTAAAACCCATATAAAAATTGGAGCAATACAAAGTCCATCATACCTTGACTCAATAGTCAAATACCATGATGGCAACAATACTAAACGAGTTAAGTCGTGCCAAGACAGTAAATATGCTTGGGTCAAGGAGCTTATAGCTTGAGGTGATAGTCATAAAGCAACTCGTGATATGTCTTCAACTCACTACTTCCTTAACAATGAGAAATACTCGAAAATACGAGACTTTCTACTAATTGGCAAAAGTTGATATATTTTCTTATTTCAACGAAACTCTGGAAAAAGGAAAAGAATTTCATCAAATAACAAGATTCCTATAATGCATAAAAGATCTCTTCGAAAGGGAAGTTGTTAGAATTGTCTTACAAGTCAAATATAGAAACAATTAATTGTAATTTGATTTAGTATCCAAGCATTTAATGTAGTTTCGTATAAATTAGGAAAGAGAAATTTTAATCTTTTCTATATTGTGGCAACTAAATTGTATGTAAATAAGGAATTCTAACACTATATAAAGGGTAATTCGCATATACAACGAGTATTGGGCATCCCAACAAACCTACCTACATCCCGAAAGGGCTCTTATACGCTTGTTAGCATCTCCCTTTCTAGTAGAAACTCTACAAAACCCAGTTTCGTTTCAACAATAACATAATCGAGGATGTAGACATTATCCTTTGGGTCGAACCATGTTAAATCCCACTTACCTCTTTTGTCTCTTCCCCTCTCTCTTTTATTTCTCTATTACTTTACTATATTTATTTGCGTTTGTTCTATTTTTCTTTATCATATCAATATTGTTGCAAATTTCGTTTAGCACCTCGAATTTCATACTATTCAACATTTTTACATTAATCTAGGTGTTGATCGATTTTGGATATCAACACTTATATTAACTTAACTTAAAGTCCATTGCTACCAGTTTACTAAAGTAATAATCTCCAGTGTATTTGTATCGAATCTGCCTTAGCTACTGATAAAGAACTCAGTGTGGGTAGAAGACATTCTTGGTTCTCTTGCTTTGGTGTTGCAAGAAGGTTTTTATCTTCTAATATAATGTACTAATGTCTCTTTTTGTTTAATACAACTTCTTTCTAAAAATAATAATAATAATAATTAGTTCTTATCATCTAATTGTTCATATTACTTATAAGTTATCGTCCATTAGCATCTTCCAACTATTGGATTAATATAAATGGTCATATTTAATATTTAGGCTTTGTTTGGCACGTGGGATTGAATTGAATAATTTTAATGGAATTGGTTGGATTGGATAAATTAGTGTTGTTATGTGTTTGGAGCAGTATAAGATTGGATAAATTAATGTTAGATGTTTTTGGTGTAATATGAGATTAGATAAAATTAATTTTAAATAATTAAATTATTTTTAAAATAAACAATCACTTTTTGAAAATCCTCATCTCCACCAACGTTTTTGGTTTGGGGGTTGCTTCGAAACCTTCATCTCCACCATAGTTCCTCTTAACCACACCCACCAACCTATTCTTCGCTACCAACCCAACTCTATCCTCTGCCTCTCCTCCTCCCTTCTCGTTAACGACACTAGAACACTGTAAATCATTGTTCTTACACTCTAACAACGCCTCCCTATCCTTCAATTCCAAACCCTCATACCCATTATCGTCAAGGGGAAGTTGATCTAGGAGGTGAGGTGGTGGAACTTGATTTGGTTGTTAGAATCGATCTTACCGGTTAGGTAGTCGAGGAGGGGCTGATGGTTGCGGAGTGTTACGATAGGGAGGCAGTAGGCGCCAGCCTCCGGATGTAGTCAGCACTCCTTCTCTCTCCTTGTCTAATGCTCCTGAGTGATACCGCTGCTCCTGAGTTATCTTGCTTGTTTTGGTGGGTTTGAGTTAACTGACCACAACAAGATAAATAAAAAATAATAATAATAAATAAAAAGATTGGTTTTTTTATTCTCATGTTATTATCAAACATGGGTTTGGACTAGATTTTATCCAAATCTAATTTTAATCCATGTAACCCTACGAGACTACTAAGGATAAAAGTTGCACTAATAAAGTATTTAATTGGAGACTTAGTAATTTTTATTTTATTCTACCTCGAAAGTGAAAAATTTATTTTATTCATGTACTATATTCAGATAGTCATTCTTGAATCTTGATGTGTGTCAATAATTTCATGTCAACATAATTCTAAGAATAAATTAATCGTCATTAAAAAAAAATCTTAGAATAAATTAATCATCATTAAAAAAAAAAAATGGATCGTCAAATGTTAAGGGTGCAAATTTTGGCCTTTTTTAAAAAATTTTATTTTGTTGTATTATCAATGCAATAATTAGATTAGAATAATGATATAAATTGGTTTTTCTAAAAAAGAATAATTATATAAATCGTAATTAGTTTCATTTGTAAGCCAAAAAAGATTTTGAATTCATAAATTGTAATTAGTTTTATTTGTATGTCAAAAAAGATTTCAAATTCATTTGGTACTAAAAGTAAATTTTTAATTTTAAATACGGTTAATTTGAGTAATTTCCATCGGGATGATATAAATTGTTCCAACAACTTTGTTGGTTGAAATCAACAAATAAGAGTTGTACCAACAAGTTTTGTGATTAATTATATAAACATCATTGAGTTTAACTGAAACTGCACTTCAAATAATTTTTCACTTTGTTACATAGATTTCCTCTTAAAATCATCGATCAAATGGTTAATTAATTGGTAATTTAATGGGGGAAGGGCAAAAAATAATTGAGGTGTATCATAATTTATTGTCTGATCCTTCCTTTACACATTTGTCTTTCTACATTATTTTTTGGTAGAAGTAGTTAAACACTTTTCTTAATCCTAAAAAGTCAAGGGTTCAAGTTGTACCCTTATATTAATGCACAACGTGTGGATAGTTTTCTCTTGATTTAATTTTTCTCTTCCACTAAAAGGGTTAAATTCACTTTTATACAAAAACAAAAAAAAATTTGTTTTTATCCAATTTTTTATGAAAATTTGTTTTTATCCCCTCAAACATAACTGTTTTCATTCTATATTTAAGTTTACCAAATCACTCTTAAATCAAAATTTAAAAAACACAAAATTTAAACTCGATATTTGTTTTTAATGGGCAATAAAATATGGTATTGGATTTTATTATCCATTAAAATTCGGTCATCATCTTCGACACTTAATCCACCAAAACCTTTATTTTCAAGCTAAATCCAACAAAATCTAACTTTAAATATCAATACACAACTTCCAAAACTCAAAAAAAAAAAAAAAAAAATCACAAGAAAAAACTTAAAAAAAAATCCAACCAAAATGGAGGTGGATGTGAAGACTGGATTTTATGACCTATTAAAATTCGGTCATTATCTTCGACGCTGCATCTCACAAAAAATCTCTATTTTCAAGCAAAATCTAATCAAATCTAACTCTAAACATTAACACTTAAAATCCAAAACACAAAAATCACAAAAAAGACGAAAAAAAAAAAAAACTGATAAAACTCAAATAATCAACAAAGAAAGCCAAAAATCGCGTATCATGAGCAATAGAGGAGGATAAAAAGGTTAGACAGAGGTAATTTGGATAAAAATAGGTGTATAGTATAATTCATTTGTTTGAGGTGCCAAAAACGAATACTTTTAAAATGGGATTAAAAACGAATTTTGAAGTTCTTGTGTTGATATTTTATATTTTTTACAAAAGTTATCACCTCCTCATAATTAAAAAAAAAATGCTTAAATAAAATTAATATAAATATTATAAAAAATAAAGAAAATGATGACTTGGTTTTACCTACTAAGATTCATCGATGTTATCAAATCTCTTGTGACTTTTGTTCTCCTCCACGTGCAGAGACAAATCTTTTCGTAAGGGAAGAGAATTGCACAACCTCCTAGCCAGGGCGGAGATCCCAACTCCCGATCTATCCATTGTCCATGGACAAGAAAAATCTCGAGGAGAGGGCAATGATGCTCGTGATTTTTCAAGTGGAAGGTTAAGGGTACATGTCTTTTTTTTTTTTTTTTTTAAGGTTGAAAGTTGATCAACAAATAGTCATTTATTTCTCTAATAAAAAAAACAAATACTCATTTATGATTTGTTGAGGTTTGTGAAATGAAGTCAAAAGTTATTGGAGAGTTTAATTTCACCCAAAATTAAGATTTATTTATACAAACAATCCAAAAATTTTGATGCATGGTACCACAGAATGACAAGATAAAAATTAATTTCCAACAAAAGAATAAAACAATGATGTGAGCATTCAAGTCTTATTTTGATCATAAGAAAATAGATACATAAGAGACCTTTAACTCCGCCAAAAGAGAACATGGAGCTATCATTAATACTCATTGAGTTATAATATGAATTGCATTTGATTATCTTATTTTTATTATGTATTTATAAAAAAAATAAAATAAATGAGAAAATATCTCAACTTAGATATTTGCTTTCAAATGGCGTGACGGAACGATGTCACTCATATTTGTCTTGCTTTCTAAAAAGCAAAACAGTAAGGTTCAAGCATCAAAATTATTTATAAGTATAGATAATTTTCCAAATTCTACAAAGGTGAGTGGGCAATTTTTTTACATTGTTTGGGTAGATATCTCTTTTACACATGATAAAGATGCGAACTGTATCTTAGAATCTATACCAATAGCTTTCAAGTGGAATGACATAATTGCGCCACTCTTACCTATCTTACTTTCTAAAAAGTAGAGTAGTAAGGTTTTAAGCATCAAAATTATATATAAATAAATATAGACAATTTTTTAAATTCTACCAACGTGAGTGGGTAATTTTCTTACATTGCAAGGGTAGATTTCCCTATCTTTTAAAAAATAGATATTCGAACTGAATCTTATATTCTATACAACTAGATTTCGATAATTGTAAGAAGGGAGAAAATAGAAGAGGGAAAATAATTGGAGGGTAGAGAAACAGAAGAAGGGTGGAGAGAGGGGCCCAGAAAAAAATGTACATGAAGAGTGAGACAGCACGCCACCTCCGTAAATTTAGGTTGGCCTGTCTCTCCATTATTATTTCCATTTCTTCTCCTTGAGCACCGTGCTCTGTCTCTGCCGTGGTCCTTACTCTCCCTCTCTCTCTCTCAGTCACTCACTCACTCTCTCTCTGTGTTTTTTTTTTTACTTTTATTGGTTTTTTAATTATAAATGTATGTATCTTATTTATTTTATTTTAATCGCATTATGAGAAAGTTCCATTTCTCTGTGTCACGTGCATGCATCCATCTTCTTCTAGATCTCATCTTTTTCGCTCATTGCATCTTCCTTTTCCTTTTTCATGGCCTCTCACTGTTATTACTTAATTAGACTCTCAATAAATTAATATTACGATCTCTCTAAGCTTTTGTTGTATACCTTTATCATCTTCAAATTACATCCGTATACTTTTTACTATTATTATTATTTTTAATGGATAACGTACGAGTGTCACATGCTACATTTGTATGAATAATTTTGTTGGCTTTTTCAAAAGGGGAAACTTCATTGTAGTCCCTAAGGTTTCGAGAAATATCAACATTTTAAAAATATTTTGAAAACGGCTATTTTAGTCCCTACTTTTTTCAAAATTTTTTAAAATAGTCCAAAACATTAGTCAATTAACGGTTAACGGTGACAGAAAACTTGGATGAAAAGGATAAGATAGTCTTTTCATATAAAAAGTTAAGATTATGACACGTGTATGGTTGAGATTTTAAACCTATAAAAAATTTAAAATAATTTAAAAAATCAAAAATTACTCATGAAAAAAATTTAAAAAAACTAAAAAAAAATCTGAAATTTTTTTTAAAAAAAAATCTAATTCAAACTCATGGTTTGATTGTTCATTAAACCCTTTTACTAACATCATCAACAAGCCATTTCATCAACATTATCAACAATCTCACAGTTTTCAACATCATCAACAACATCATAGTATCATCAACAACATCAACAACAACATTAAGAAAAAAAATATAAAACTGTTTATCAAAAAAAAAAAATTAAAAGATAAAGTCTGGGTTCGACCGAACCTAGAAACTCTTCATCTAGGTTCGAGCGAACCCACATGAGCCTTCATCTGGGTTCGATCAAGTTCGATCGAACCTAAAAGAGTCTTTATTAGATTCGATTGAACCCAGATAAAGACTCATCTGGGTTCGATCTAACCCAGATGAAGAGACTCTTCATCTGGGTTCGACTCTAGGTTTGGGTTCGATCGAACCCAGATTGGCTCCATTTTCGACAAAGATGAGGTGAAGCGGAGGAGATGGTGGCCAGAAGAAACTGACGAAAAAGAAGAAGAGACGGAGACGGAGGAAATGGTGGCAAATGGAGGAGATGGAAGAGAAGAAAAAGAACAAAGGAGAAGAATAAGGGGGAAAAGAGAGGGAGGAAATGACTTTGATCTGGATTTCCAGATCAAAGGTAAAAATGAAAATTAGTTTAATTTTTACCTTTTGTTCAAAAATAATTTGTTTTATTTTTTAAATCAATATTTTTAATGATTGGATGAGGTATGAATAAAAATAATGGTTAGATATTTTTTCATAAAGATATTTTTTTTTCTATTTTTTTAAATTATTGTTTAATTTAAAAAAATAATCATATTATTTTATACGTTTGTTAGCTTTTCATTGGTAAAATAATATATAATATTCTGGTTTTATTAGGGGTAAAATAGTCATTTTAAGTTGTGAGGGGTAATTGAGTCTGTATAATTTTTCTGTTTAGTTTGACCGTTAGTTGACTAACGATTTGGATTATTTTGAAGAGTTTTGGAAAAGTTAGGGACTAAAAGAGTTGTTTTCAAAATATATTTAAAATTTTGATATTTCTCGAAACCTCAGGGACTAAATGAAGTTTTTCCTTTCCAAAATCATCATATTCAAATTATTTGAGGTTTGATATAAACTTAGACATTAACGATTTTGTTCTCTAAAGAACTAGTTTTTATACTTGAATTGCCTCATAGACTAGCCTTCTCACGATAATAGAAAGATTAGGAACAAATTAATCCTTTTTACTTTGACGGATTATCAAAAAATTTGAATACTTCAATTTTTTATTCCAAACTTTATTTTTATGTAATATTATATTATATATAAAAATTTTCAAAAAAAAAAAATAATAATAAATCAACACAACAAAAATAAGATTAGGAGGCTATTTTGAAAATGACATATTTATGACCATAGCATTTTTGAACATATAAATTAACATAAAATTATCGCGGAACTAGTAAAATACGTGGAATTCTCAAATTTAATAACTGTTAGCAATGATGATCTGACTTCTCTCGTTTCAAAGCTGCTCATGCTAATTGACTTTCTAACCATAAATTACAATGCCGAATTATTCAATTGCCCTCGGTGAAAGCATGCATTAAACTCTCTCTCTCTCATTATATATATATATATATATATAATATTTTTATAATTAAATATACTTAATTTTAAAAAATAAAAACTAATCAATTAATTTCATTTGTTATATTCTCTCTTTTAAAATAGATTATCTTTTCAATTTAATTAAATACAATAATAAATTTAATTGATTAGTTCCTTACTTTTTAACTATATATATATATATATATAAAACACTTGGGTCTGAAGCCCAATAGGCTTAGGAAGCTCGAATATAGTTTTGTGTAAATTAGGAAAGAAAATCTTAACCATTCTTACTTGGGTCTTAAGCCCAATAGGCTTAGGAAGCTCGGATATAGTGTTGTGTAAATTAGGAAAGAAAATCTTAATCATTCCTACTTTGTAGTTACGTAGCTAATTGTATAAGAATAAGGAACTCTTACACTATAAATAAGGTTCTTCATATAGGAAAAGGGATCCCCCAACTTCTACCACCTTATACCAAAACTCTATTTTCCTTTTTCCCACTCAAGCAATAGCATGACTGTGGAAGTGAGCTTCTTTCATATAGCCGGACCACGTTAAAAATTTTTGTGTTTTGTTCACTAATTACTCTTACACTGTCATTGCATCACCATTACATCATAATTGCTCTTGCTATTTCATAAACTCTGTTCAATTCACATTAAATTGAGTGTTAAGTGATTTTATTGGTCAATGGTTGAAATTTCAAAATTACCTAGTTTTCAAAAGTAAAATATATATGGTGAAAGATCTATAGCAACTGTTTGATCTATCGTGATTAAATACTATATATATGGTTCAAAAATTTAATTCCCAAAAACATTTCCTTATAATGAAGCATATTTGCTTCCACAATAAAGAGAAAAACTCTCCACTCATGTCGTTAAATACACTTAATGTGACTCGTACACTTATTACCATATATGAAGAGAAATTGCACCGAAAGTATTTTCGATACTTTCATGGATTGTGTTTTTTTTAAAAAAGTATCATATCATCAATGTCAAATGATTTACTTCTTTGATGATATAAATATCATGTGATAGACAATCAAATTGAAAAAATGTTTTCTAATGCTTGCATGTATTTTCATTTAATGTCTCAATGTATTTCCATTTAATTATTCTATATTTTCCATTTAATACTTTCAATTTTTTTATTAAACTTTTAACTAGATTTGAAAATCAGAATTAAATAATTACTGATTTGTTGATAATATTGTCTAATACACCATCTAAAAATAGATAATTATGTTGACAATGTCTATTTTTTTTTTTTTTTTGCCACCTCAGCTTGATATTGATGATCAATAATTGCATTGGAGATATTTATTTTAACTTAATGTATATTCATTCTATATGACATATAATTTTTTCACAATCCATAAGAGTATTGAAGATACTCTAATCATTTAGGCTCCATTTGACACGTGTGATTGAAATGGAATAGAATGGATTGGAATGGAAAATCACCATCCCATGTTTGGTAGAACTTGGGATTGAATTAAAAATTATACCATATCATGTTTGATGTAAGTTGAGATTTGATTAGATTAGAATAAAATTAATTTAAATTTTTTATTATATAAAATTAATTTTATAAAAAAATCTAAAAATAAAAATAAAAAACCAAACATCATCTCTCATAATTCATCAATATCATCATTTCTTACAATTCAATATCATTAACCCACAGTTCATCAACATTATCATTTCCCATAACAATAACAACATCAAATCATCATAACATTAAAAAAAAAAAAAAAAAAACTGAGAATAGAACCCAGAACCATTTGGTTCTGGGTTCGACGACCCAAATCCGATCTGGTTTCGGGTATTATCTGGTTCTAGGTTCGGCGGGAACCCAGAACCAGATGGTGGATCTAGGTTCGTCAAACCTAGAAGAAGAAGAAGAAGAAGAAGAAGAAGAAGAAGAAATGGTAGAGAGAGAGAAATGGGAATGAGATGGTAGAGAGAGAGAGAGAGAGAGAGAGAAAGAAATTCATTCCCAATAAGTCTAATTCCATTGAATGACATGAGGTAGCATGAGATTCAAGATTCCCATGAGATTGAGATTTAAGTGAGGGGGGCGATTGAGATTCCATTTCTAAGTTGGTTATGCCAAACATGAGATTTGAGACTCTGAGATATTTTCAATCACAATTCTATCTCAAATTTCATATACTAAACACTACCTTAAGTTATTAATGGGCATGAATAAATATGACTCTTAAAATTCTTAATACCAACATCATTCATTTTTTTTAAATTACAATTCTTTCTTATAATAATGTTAATACAAAACTTGTAAACCACTAATTAAATTAAGAAAATATATTAACTAAAAAAATTATTCAATCACAAGTAATTAAGAAACCGACTTTATATTATGAATATCCACTACGAAAAAACTTCATACCATACCCATTTACTTTATAATCTATATTTGGAAGTTAAAATTATAATCTTTTACTTTCTAAGTACGCCTTTTTAATTCCAAAATTATACTTCAATACTAATGATTATGTTAATCATTTATTTTTTCTCATTATACCCATTCACAACACAATTTTAGTTGTTCTTACTTCTTTCATTGTATCTTCTTCTCTGTCATCTTTTATTCATTTTTTTATTCATTCATTTAGTTCCTTTTTTATGGTTTATTTGTTCGATTAGAGTGATTAGACTAATTAATAATAATAAAAAAATTTGTGGTGAAACTGCATGTTTGATTTTTAAGGATGTTAAGGTTTTTTTTTTCATTTCATCTTTTGGATGTGTTCCATGAGATGTCCTAAAGCAAAATCAAAGCCACCTAATATGATTAAGAGTAGTGCTGGTTTCTCAATCTATCTCACATCAAAGTGATAGACACTAAGAAGAAAACAAAAGACATCAGTGATCATGAATTCATGATGCACGTAAGAAAAGATGAGTGAAAACTGCTAACCGAGATGATTAAACAATGGGGAAAAAAAAAGCAATATTATTGTGATTTAAAGTTTCAAACAATGCCTGTTCAAATTGAAATATATATATATATATATATATATATCCCAATCTTTTTTCAAATACTATTTGTATATATTTTTTTCTTTCTGTTTTTATAGAAGATTCTTTGTATGAAACATATAAAACAAAATCTTTGGCTTTAAAGTTTAAACAAAACATTTTTTTTTTCAACCACAAATTCTTTTCATTTAAACAAAAATACTTTTTTGTTTTTGCCATAAAAAAACCAATCATGCTAGACATCAAACAGATTAGAAATTGAAGTATACATACCTTTATACATTCAGAATCCATTCAATTATTTGTTTATCCATTTTTTATTTACGTGTGAACATTATGTTTCCTTATATTAGTTTTGATTTTGCACATGTTATTAGGGTTTATGTTAGATTAGGTGTATTAGTGGTATATAGATAGTCAAATTGAAATTTTAATTATATTATCTTGTATTTTTAAGTATTTATATGTAAGGATATATTAATAATAAAAATTTTATCAAAATATAAACGTACTAAAAAGTTTTTTTGGGTGGCGATAAAAGCCACCAAGAAAAGATTGACATACCCTCTAAAATTATTTTAGTAGGTTATTTCTCAATCCATTGAAGAATTCACCTTCAAATGAAAGCCATAGTCTCCCTCTCTTATATTCATAGTTTTCAATATCACACAAATCTCCACTCAACTGCTAACATAAGCAAAGCCAGTCTCATGAAATTGATGGACCATTTGGAGAAACTGGTAACGCTTAAGAGGAAAGGTGCAAGTAACTAAAAATATAAAGAAACTTCTAAATAAACTTCATAGTTAAAATAAAAAATAAAAAATAAAAATTATGGCTCCTTGTCTCAACGTGGGTTTGCCATATGTTCCACTGCTCATAAATCTCATTTTCTACCAAAAGGTTCCATTGAAGGCATTGATTAAGTAAATTGTGAAAATTTAAAGGCTGTAGCAATAAAATATGAATGAGTTTTGGTGCAATCTCATTGTGATTAAGTGGAAATTAGTTGATAAACACGAGAGGATACAAATCCGATCATATGCATATAAATGAAAGTGTACCGATGACTTCAATTATGGATGGAAGTGCTATAAATTATTGGTTGGAAATTATAAATGATTATTTGATTGACTTAACTGACATTATAAGTACAAATTGTTGGATAAAACGGTTGATCATCATAACTCTAATAAATTTATGTAATTTGTTTGACAACTTGACAGATGACTTGTACGCTGCCATTAAGTTTTCTCGAGATTTTACATTCACAAGTAATTCCAAAGAATTACGTGAACGAGTTGTTTAGGAGTTTCATCTAATAGCACAAATATAAGGACAATTTTGTATTATTTCCTCCATCCCATATTTAGATGAGATGTTTCAAAAGCAGATTGATTGCAAGACATAAATTGGTTACTGTTATGTGATTATATAGCGAGCACTTCATTCTTTTGTCGTCTTTTTCTTCTACATTCTCTTTTTTTTTTTTAAATACTCACGGATAAAATAGAAAACAATAATTGCTAATATTAGGTGCACTATGTTTTAGGATTCATTTGGTGATCGGGATAAAATTGTATAATTTACATGATATTGAATTAGATGAGATTGGATTGAATATTATCTCATATTTGATGAAATATAGGATAAAATTAAAAATAGTAAATATAAACTTGACTTTAAAGTAACTTTTCATAAGCTTTTAACAAATTTTGCAAACTAAGACTAGATAAACTTACCTCTACCACCACAACTGTCACTTACCTCCACCACCACAACGTCACTTACCTCCTCCATCACCAACCTTCTCCATCAGTGATCTATGATGCCAAAGAAGATGCTGAAGAAGCTGGGAGATCGGTGACTGCCAAAAAAACTGGATGATAGACGAAGGAAGAAGTTAGGCGATTGACGATGCAAAAGAAGTTGGATGATCGGCGAGTGCAAAAACCACAATTGGGGCAAGAGAGGCGAAGGAGAAGTAGGATCGGTATTGGTGCAAGGAAGGAGAGGGAGAGGGAGGCGATGAATGCGAAGACAAGGCGTCTAGCCGAAGGAAAAAGAGCAAGCAACCTTAGAGTATATTAACCCATCTGCACGATGAGTTAGTTTTATCCTAGTCTGATAGGATAAAACTAGTGATGAGTTAAATTAGTGAATGATCTATGGATAGACCAAACATTAGTTTGGACAAAAAGGTAATCCAATCCCAGTACCAACACTCGCAACAAACACAACCTAGAGGAATTATAATCAGAACATTCCATACATTTTTTAATCAAATTTCAACGGTGACTAAAAAAGTTCTTAATAAAGTAAAAAAAAAAAAGTACATGCACTTAATTAAGAGACAACATATTACTATATTATTGAAGTCGGACATCATCTCTTAATATGTATAATTATATATTTTTTCATTCACTTTGATAACTAATGTTTAAATCTCATTAAACTTGTTTTACAAAATTTGTGTAAGTAATTATTTTTTGATTTTGGAAGTAGACACCGGACTGTATAAATAGTAATTGAGTTTAGTAGGTCTTAACAGATCTATAACTCATTTAGGATATGCTTTACAAAAATAAAAAATACAAACATATCATCAATTAAAAAAAAAAAAAAAACTAAATATGTAATTGGGAAACCATCAGCATCATGATAAAGAAACACCCCAAAAACTATTGAAAAATTATTCCACCTGGTAAAATGAGGACCAATATTTGCCATATAGTCAAAAGCCCTATTGTTCTCTCTGTAAGTATGAATGAAGCGAAAGTTCATTAAAGATAGTATAGCATGAACGTTAATCCATCAATTATGAAGGATTCAAGGGGGATTTAAATTGTGATTTTGAAAAAAATTCGCAACCAACATAGAATCAATCTCTAACAAGAGATTATGTCAACTCCTTTCATAAGCACTTTCGATAATTAATCAAAATAACAACCATCACTTCAGCAAATTAAACAGTATGAGCATCAAGATAAATACCAAAACCACCTAAACAATTACCTCAGAA
The DNA here is from genome assembly GCA_021234005.1 of Nephelium lappaceum. Classification (NCBI taxonomy): domain Eukaryota; kingdom Viridiplantae; phylum Streptophyta; class Magnoliopsida; order Sapindales; family Sapindaceae; genus Nephelium; species Nephelium lappaceum. The sequence goes on from CM038009.1 coordinate 15,740,795, forward strand.
AAAAGAACTTCACAAGTTAAAAAAATCAGAGTTCCATAAAAATATGTAAGATTTTTTCCTTCTCTGCATTCTCAGTCAAAATGATCAATAAACAACCACCAAGACTAATGTGTTAAAGGGAGATCCAATTGCATCTTATCTCACTTAGCAATCAATTCCATGTGGTGACCAAATGACATCGATTATCATTGTTGACCAACTGCACACATTAATGACCTACGTTAAATGCAAATTTTATTTTATTTTATTTTAAGAATTGGGACCGGTCTAGGAGACTACCGGGACTCACGGGGATGGGAATACTAGTGACGTGGTTCTAGGTAATGCTCTTATACAGGAGAGATTCATCCACATGGAGGTGGGATAACAACCCATACGAGGGTGGGGTTAGCCCACATAAATAGATGAAGAGATTGTTATTATTGGGTGTAAAACTATCCTAAAAGTATAGGGTTGCTGATGCTTAAACCAATGACACTAGTTGTCATATACGTTAAATGCAAATCTTTTGAAATGAAATTAAGATCCTAATGAAATAAAAATAGAATTGATCATGTTAACAAATAATCTTATGTTGTTTATTTTTCAATACATCAAATACACATTTTTACGTGTTTAATAAGGCGAATGTATATTGTCACCATCGTGTCAATAGTAGTCTTGTAATCGATGGTGATGGACCAAACACTAAATACAAAAGTTGGGCTACAATTTGGACACTACACTGATAGATGGGCCATTCGGTTCAACCCTACAAAACCAAAGTGCAAAATTTGATCTCATCCACTAACCATCTCACATCCAAGAAATAGGTGATGGAGAGAAGAAAGGATGTGTGATTGTGTGTGTGCGCTAGGCAGGCAAGAAAACGAAAAGCATAAAAAGGAAAAACAACAATAATAACAATAAAAAAAAAAATTGATAATGACTTTACCGAGGCAGAAGAAGTAGAAACAGTGAAAAAGGAAGCAGAGAGGAAGAAAGTGCAGACAGACAAAACAAAGTTAATAAACACAACACTACAACAACAGCAGCACAGTCACCCCATGACCCAACAACACCTCCACCACCACTTTTTCCCATAAAGAAAGCGGCGCTATCAGAATCCCCATGACAAATACCACACTCACCCACTCCTCTACCCAAGCATGCATTAACTACAATACAACCGAGCTACTTAACTTCATATTCATATTTAGTTTAACTAGCTTACCTAATTAAATAAGGTTGCCCATATTTTTAAATATTTTTTGATAATTATTTTTATAATTTATCTAAAATTATTATTGATAAATAAATTTATTCAATCAATAAATTAGTAAAACTCATGTATTTATAATCATATACATATGTAAATGAAATTACTATGTTGAATCACATAATGAGATTTTAATAAAATGTATATGGGATGTATATGTGGCTGTACTTAACATTTTCCTAAATTCAAAAATAAATGAAACAATCTTACTTTTCTCTTTTGCAGCTTGTAGTTTGGTATAATCGTTAATTACCTATTATAATTTTAGAAAATCTTATTTAATTTTATTATTGTTGAAATGATTAATATGATCAAAGTGTTTTTATAATTTTACCCTTCCATATTAACCCTTAAACATCAACTTTGGTGTCATGTCAAACCAAAATAGGAAAAATAGGATTACCTCAAAAGTAAAACGCAGATGGGGAGCGGGTGGAGACACGCGCAAGGAGCGGTGGGGTTGGGGAGAAAGTGGAGGGGGAAGAGAAGTGTAATACAGCAGAGATAGATATAGTTAAGTAAGAGAGTAAAAATGCAGAGATGTCGAGGCATTTACTTTGCATCGAGCCCTGTGTCGGCGTATGTGGCCACCGCCTCAATAAAACCCGCGAGATCTGTCTTCCTCCCCTCCCCTCCCTCACCTTTTTGTTCTCTTGCGCCCCCCACCCCACCCCCACGCGCCCCTTTTCCCTTCTCTCATTTTCTTTGATATTTATTTATCAGTTCATAGATTATTAAGTCACGTACAGTTTTACACTAGTCCTTAACCTTGCTCTAACTCTGTCTTATAGTTACCTTTTTTTAATAACATTGGTAGTCTATGCCTAAAAAATCAAAAAAATAAAAAAAAATCTTAGCCTACACTTTAAGGGCAGTTGCAATATATCCATATATATATATTTTAACACAAATTAGATATACCAATAATTTTATTATTTGAGATTATTGCTTAATATGATTTTGTGGTAGAAAATCTTCATTTAATATAATAATTATATAAATTTAAATGAGACCGTATAAATTATATTTTTTTTACGATCAATTCAAATATTATTATTGATAAATAAGATATTGATTGAATAAGAATATTATCTATTATAATATATTAACGATTATATAAGGTAATCAAAACTCTTTTGAAAAAAAATAATTTTGAAATTTTGAAGTTTGAAGAAAGGATTGGGGAGCGCGTGGGATGGAGAGCATGGTTTTGAGGATGGTCGGATTTAGGAGCTGCAACGAAGAAAGCGAAGCCTAGGAAAATCCCATAGTACAAAGAGCCTACGCTAGCTCGGCCAGAGTATTACACGTGTCACTATTTACCGACATTTTTAAATTAACAATATTTTTGGCCCTCTCTCTCTGTGGCCTGTGAAATATCACTACATTCTCCTTAAAGTCCACACCCTACAAATTCTATTATCTTTCGTTTTAAACAAACCAACAAAAGCCTTTTTTTTGGGGGTTAAATATTTTCGGCAATTAATGTTTCTCTCTTGGATCAATGAACTTGGCCAAGGGGTTCACGTCTCGTTTCATGGCATTAAATATGGTTGAAAGTTTTTCTGGGAGGCGTAAGCTAGAAGGAACGGGGACTTCATGTGGCTTTGATTAAAGAAATGTCACTTTCCACACTCCATAGCGTGCCACTCTATTTGTATAGCCACATGGTGCACGCAGACACCCACACCCCCCACCCCCCACCACTTCTAGCTGGGCCGTTCTTGCATGTTGCCCACTAGTTTCTGGTTCATTTATTCACTATTTTGTTTCATTGGGTTTTTGTTTTTTCGTTTTGTCTTTATTTGTTCTTTTGTGACATTTTACAAATCATTAATGATATGCACAGTGATCGAAAGATTACTTTGTTATCTGATTTTGTTTGCTTGGAAGTCAAGGAACCAAATTCAATTCCTGAACCAATCGAATTTTGAAACCGTTTTCTAATCAGTAGCTTTGATTTTCGATCTCTGTTTCACAAGTTAATGCAATGTTTTTTTTTTTTTTTTTTTTAAGTAAATATCCTTATGATAGGATAGCAATTTCAGGTCGTGAAATATTCTTTATCAGTCAATTACGTGATACCTTATCACATATATTTGAGTCTCAGTATTTTATTTCGCGTACTAACATGAACAATTTAATGTTTAAGTACATGATAAGCAATTGACAAAATAAAAGGGGATCCTAATCATAAAATGGAGAATAAGTAAGGATTAAGAGATTCTCAAACCTATATAAGAAGTCCAAAACCTTTGTTCTAATTGTCCCTGGTTCGACAACACTTATAGTATTGTGACTCCGGTCAAAATTCTGCATTAATATATGCTTAGTGTAGGTGTATTTACTGCATGAGATTTGACTTTTTGTAAGAATAGTATGTGTGGTTGTAATAATTTTTTATATAATAGCTTTTTTTTTTTTTTGAGGACAGTGGTTTTTATTCTGTTTTGAAGTTTTTCATGTAAATTTTTGTATTTTGGTGATTTTATTATTTTAATTATTTTTGTTATTTTTGATATTCTTACGTAAGATAGGTTTCTAAGGGAGGTTTTGGGAACCAATTTTCATAAGAGTATATATCCTCATATGGATAGTAAATTTCCCTTGTTGGATCAAGATATCCTGCCCTAATTGGTTATGCATTCATGTTTGATCTTTTCGGTTTAAAAACTTATTTACAACCTAATAGTACTTATTTAAGGTGAAAAATAAAGAATATCATGCATGGGATTGAAATTGGCATATGTTCTGGTACCATCAATAATGAAAACTCAAAATCTAAACTGTTAGATGATTTTGCTTAGTAAGCTTTATCAGTCAAGGAATCAATCCACATGCGTTTGATGGGAAATGGTGATAACAATAAGAATATACAAGATAACTAACAATTGGGCCCTGATCGTGGCATGACTAGCATTCATTAGTGTTAGGGAACAGGTAGGTACACATATGTTAAACGAGGTGAGGTTAGGGTGAAGCTAGGTCGACATAGAGATTAAAATCATAATTGTTAAGTAGAATAGAGTAGAATGGTCCCTCCAAAGTGGAAAAGTTAGGTCCTCAATCATAGGACTATTCACCATTCACGAGAGTGGCTTGCCTTTTGGTAGCTTGAAAGAGATAGGCAAAGCTTGGGGGGCGAACAAGGCCCCTCCCACACTTATCCCCAACCAAACATCTATTAGTCCTTGTCACGTTTTCATTATAAAGGGCGGAGACTCTCTCTCTGCTACATTGGGTCCCCTTCTATTTCTCTCATTTTTTAGATTTTGAGGTTGGAGTAGGACCCCTCTCCTATGATTCTATTATTTACATCTTTATCTTGTTGCCCTAATCAATAGGGAAGTTCGGACTTTTGAAGTTGTTCAAGACTAGAATAATTTTGACTTTGTTTGGTGATGTCCTTCTTTGTCCCATTTAATTAGATTCTAGGATTTTATATCCTAAATTTACATCTCAATATTGTAGTAACTATTAACTAACTTTCAAATGTGAATATGTGATATGGATAACAAAACCAGCTGTCAATGGCCAAGTAGTGCAGTGGAAAGCACACGTGCCAGCTATGGTCTTGGACCATAGTTTGACATCCCCACCTTTAGTAATAAAGGTGAGATTTTTTTTCTATGTATGTAGCTTGTCTACTATCCAGGTGTAGATGACTCTCAGTCGTATGAGAGTCAATTATCAGCGTTATGCCATTAGGGTCCTATCAATTTGGTTCCGATTGTCTCTTGAGTTCGTCTCAGTACCTCGCAAAGAAAAAAAAAAAGACCAACTGTTATTTTACATGTTTAAGTTACAGTTAGGATTATAAATTAAGTTTTTCTTTTGAACTCTTTTCACTATAGGCTTGCTAATCTTGAATAGTTTTTATATAAATAATACAAGGTGTTTTTATATGGAATTAATATTACTTAACATTTTTAAAAAAATTATTTAGGTATAATTTTGAAAATTAAAAGTTTCTGTGTGTGTGTGTGTATGTTTTTATTTATTTATATAATACTTGGTGTGGTAAATTTAAGATGTTTCCTAGACTAAACTTAGGCAAGCCTTAAATTTTTGCCAGACGGCGTTTTGGGCTGCAGTGAGAGAAGTTGAATTGTTTGCTGACTGCACCCTACTTTAGTAGTGTATAAATGGGTGTAGTTAGACTATGCATATGTCCGTTTAGCATAACTCTTTTCACATGGTCAATTCATGTTGGGTTGTAAAATGTTGCATTTTGGCCCACAATGGCCTCTTAGTTCATTTTTTGGAACTTGGATTGGATTTTAAATTTCTTTTTGATAAATCAATACAAGACTGTCCATATTTTCACCCCTCTAAAACTTGTAGCACACCCCATTGTATGTTAACCCAGTACCATCAAGTGAGGTATCACTATTAGGGCAAATTACATATATATCCTCAAGTTTAGATGTAATTGCAGTTAGTAGGAATTTTGATTGTAATTATATAAACATCCTCTATTGTCAGTTGATTTTGTAAACTCAAACCGTTGACCACCATTTCAATGTAAAATGACTACAATACCCTTTATAGGGATAAAAATGTTTTTTGGAGTAAAAAAAATTAATCAATTAATAATAAAAATAAAATTTTTTAATGAATTATTATTATTATTTTTTAAAGAAAAACATCATCAGTGGGGATATCCATTAGGGATGGATCAAATATGCTTTTCTGATAGAACAGTTTGCATTGAGATATGATATATATATATATTATATTTCATAGAAGATAAAATCACTCCACAAACAAATCCCCAATAAGAAAGTTTTGTTTGTTTTGTATATGAATTTTTTGAAAAGATTTTATTAAAAAAATTATTTTTTTGAGAGAATAAAAAATTACTTTACATAATTACTTATTTAAATTATTTATTAATTTAGATGTGACATAACTATTTATGATTGGATAAAGTAATTTTAATATATAAAAATGCCATTTTACTTTTGAAGTGTTAATATTTCAGCAATGTTTCTATTAGATAAGGGTATTATAATCATTTTACATGTAAATGATGGTCAACAGTTTAAGTTTATAGAAGTCAACTGACAATAAAGGATGCTTGTGTAATTACAATCAAAATTCCTATCTAGCTACAATTATACCAAAACTTAAGAGCGTTTATGCAATTTGCCCTTGTAATTATGACTCACTTAATGAAATGAAGAAAATATACTAAAGGGATGTACAAACCGTTTTGGAGGGAGGGGAGGAAGATAATTATGACTCACTTAATGAAATGAAGTGAATATAATAAAGAGGTGTACAAACAGTTTTAGGGGGTGAAAATATTGACACTCTAAATTTAATGACTATACTAATTAAGTATTATTGTACGACGCTAATTAGAAAGGCCACCATTTCTTTTCAATTTATTTTATTTTGTTTTTAATAATAATTTTTCTAAATCATTAAATTCTAATTTAGTAAATATTAATTGCTATATACCACATATGTAGCTAAGGAGTTCTTCCCTTTTAGGGTTTTGACAATGACTTGTGATTTGGAAACTTGTGGCTTGTAAAAATAAACTTGTGCAAAACATACATATAACCCCAAAGAAAAAGCAATATGAAAATCTTGGATTGAATAATAACAAAATAATCATCTACCTCTCTTTCTTATATAATGTTGGGGTTCAATCTCTCCAAGTGAATATTAACACTAGTGTAGGTAACTCTCTTTTCAATTGATTATGAGATTAGTTTGTCTCTCGTTCTACTATCAGTTTATTGGACTAGTAACAATCTACAAAAAAAGCCATGAGATAGACGTAGGGTGTTTGGACACCACAGTGGTGCTTTTTGGTTGCAAAATTAACAAACAAATTTATTAACTTTGCAATCGCATAAATCATTTTATTAAGTATAACAAGCAAGCAATAATCGATCACATCAGGACCAATCGCTTTTGTTGGTTCCGTACTAAACACTACGTGCTTTATATTTTCATTCGAATAAGGGGCCCTCAAAAGTTGATACACTGGCGCATCATATCAAGCACATAAGAGTAGCTTCGAGCTTGGCTGCGAAGACTTGAAAATATCATTAAGATAGTCTTTAATGATGCCCACTACCCTAGAAGGATCTTCACACCAAACTCCTTGACTATTCTCAACACCAAGAATCTTATTTTTCTTCCTTCACTAAGAAGCTCTAGAATGAAAGAAAGAAGTATTTCCATCACCTGCCTCTAACCAATTTGCTTTAGATAATTGTCTTCGATATTCTTCCTCAAGAATTAAAAGACGACTTCTTTCTTTTTCCAGTCTATGAATCTTTACCCGATTATCCGTCTCTTTGTTCCATAAATAAGCTCTTTCCATTTTTTCATTCACTATCTTAAGCTTTTTAGGAATAACTCCATATATACTTTTATTCCACATCTGCAATCTTTGTGCACAAGCTGATAAGGCTTTGTCTAGAGAAGCACAGGAACCATAAAAAAATTTGAAGCCCAAGATTGTCAAATTATCTCTTCAATTCTACATCCCTCACCTATAATGGTTCATGATTCTTCTTTTGATTGAAATTGCTAATGGAGGAGGATCTAATAATAAGTGTAAGGCACGGTGGTCAGAGCTCTAATAATCAAGAAACTATAAGAAAACAGGCTAGCCATACTGGGCTATTGTTGAGTCATTAATTATCATTATTTTATGCCCATATTACCTATTATTTATACTATGTTTTTGTGTGGAATTAGTACTTTTAATTTGTTTTGTGTTTTTATGCTTTGAATTAGGTTTTGAGAAGGAAAATGATGGAATCGAAAGATTTTTGAAGATTAATTGCAGCTCAAGGAATTAGAGAATGTTTTAGAAGGAAATTGCAGAATTTTGGGCAGAAACGTGACGTGACTTGCGGGAGCTCTTACGAAGTTCACAGTTCGAGTTGTGTGAGCCATAACCTATCAAATTAAAGCCCCGGATGTCTAGTTTCTCTAGCCGCTGATGGTTTGTCAATTAGAGTTTTCTAGAGAAAGTTATGATCGATTTAGTGTCTGAAGGTCAGACTGTCACGAGACCTGACAGCTACGGGAAAACATAGGAAATTCCAATTTCCTCTTTTAGCACTCCTAATCAATTTCCTAAACCTTTAAACGTCCTAATTAGATGAGTCAAGCAATTAGGAAGAGTTTTAGTCGTAAAATAAAAAGGATTCACATTCCAAATCAAAACTTGATTCTAAATCAAAGTTGGAAGTAGAATCCTTCTCAATTGAGGAAATCTTGTCTCTCAAGGATTGGGTGCCTATAAATAGGTGCTTTCACCATTCAATTAGGGGGGATCGAGAAGAAAGAGATCAGAAGGAGGAGATCAGAAGACAGAGGGAGAAGCGTAGGAGCAAAGCTGAAGGCTTCGGTTTCATCTTTTCTTTTCTTTATTTTTATTTAGTTAGTTTATTTGTTAGGGCTAACTTGAAGCCCTAAACATGAATTCAATTTGTTTATCTTTTCAATAAAGATTTATATTTTGCATGATGAAATTAATGTCTCTAGTTTAATTTTATTCTATTTATTTTGTTTCTTTGATTGATCACCTTAGAAACATATTTTTAGGATTATGTTGTAAGAATATAAACCGCACATCATACGAGCATATTCTTTATTTGCAACAATCAATTGCTTACGAACCAATTGAGGGACATTAATTCATAGATACCTAGAATAGACATCATGTTCTAGGATTTGTGTGATATTCATATTCTTCTAGTGCTTAATGGGTTCCAATTATTAAACCTAAGTAGACATCATGCTAGGTTATAATTAGGAATACACGCATCTACGTAGACATCATGCGATTTGTATACTAATTAAGGAAGAATCTATACGACATGAGTTAATCATACATTGTCGTGAATATCTTCATCATGCATTATTATAAGTTTGCTTTATTAATCTTTTTAGCAAATTGAGGGATTGTTTAGTGGTGGATAGGATGTCCTAACTAAGTTTTTATTCATTGATTTTCTTTTATTTAATTTTATGTACTAATATCAATTTAATTCCAAAAGCCCTCTTGATTTTATTTTAATTGCTCTAGTTTAGGTCTTAAATAAATTTAAAATTAAAGTAAGTTGAAACTCTTCGTGGGATCGACTCTTACTTGTCGCTATACTCAGTCAAACGATTTGTGCACTTGCAAGGTTTAAATAAATTTGGTTTATTGAAAAATTCACCAACAGCTATCCATACAGGACATTAAAGGCTCAGTATGAATACTTTTTATTTATTTATTTTAACAAAATATATATCATTATCCATATCGGAAACCACTACAAGTTATTAGACTGGATGGGTAGAGGAACAATGGTCGCTGATAGGGATAAATATAGTGAATATTTAATCCTTTGAATCTAAATATTTGTTATCATTCTTGTACGCTTTTACGTGTTTATAAGTGTTTTTTAGGAAATAAACTCAGAAGTAGTGTGCGCGTGTTAAACTTAAAAGCGTAACTGAATTCAAGGCGAATAATTTGAAGCGAAGATGTGACGGAAACAACATTGTTGAGCAAATAAGATACGTTGAGAGAAATGCTAAGATTTTGGTATAATAAGCATGTTGCAATAGCCCCTTGGTAGCCTTTGCAGTTCGTCACTCATCAACCAAAATAGCCTTGATAGCCTTGCACACAAAAAAGCTCACCTCACAGCTTGGATCTCAGCTTAGCAAAACGCTTAGATGCGCGCACACCAACTGCCAAGTCTCTAAGACAACATGCAGCATAGCTACCAGGGCTCAAATGTGCGCTTCCCAGCCAACCAGCCTATACACCAACACGTCAGCACTTTCTCAAGCAGTAGGTGCACTCACTTGCAAGCTTCCACATACAACAACGCTTATGGAAGCCCGTCCAGGTTGCCAACATCTTCTTCCAAGAGCGCTTAGCTGTGCAAGCTTCATCACACGGCCTGCAACTCAGCCCGTCCCACACCAGCGTGCCAAAACCCAAGTGCGACTCCTTGCACGCTTACTTGCCATCTTGCACACTAACCAGCATGCCAGCAGCCTTGCTACACCTCCAACGCACTGCCATGCACGTCTATCTGCTGCATGTTGGAATAACTTTAATAGGTATAAACCTATACTAAAATCTGAAAACTCACATTAAATCATTAAGAATTGATACAAAAAAAAAACATACCTGAATTCATATTGATAAATTCGAGTAGGATTGAGTCTTCCACAACCAAATCATCTTAATAAGCTCTATAGTTTTCTTTTTGAATGGGGAAGGAGAAAGAGAGCAAAATATATTGTATATTGATTTGACTTGGGGACCATAACCCTTTATAGTATTCTTTATATACTAACCTAATTAGGTTCCCATTAACCCTAATTCCATTAGTATTAGGTTTCTACACACTTAAGCCCATACCTAATGGATATTTGTAGAGCCCAATTAATAGATCACTTATTTGGCCCTATTAAAATTGATAGCATACAATATAATTGTTATTTAATATGTAAGCCCACAATAAGAAATATTAAAAATATCTAACAATCTCCCACTTGGGCTACATATGTTTCCTGAAACAATTATATTATCTATAGTCTTGAGTGCGCGCTGAAAAGCTATCTATTCTGAAATATCCCCTTAATTACAATCTGGTCCATCTACTATATTAGTATGAGATCAAAGCGACCTTTGTTACATATATTCGTAACTAGACCCATCAATGGTCACCATACCAATATATTCAATGACATAGATCGAGTATGGATGTGTAGCATGGAAATTACATGCAATGTGATCTTAAACATGCCTATTTCCAACTGGTCCTACTTTAATCTTTAGTGAGATCAAACACAAATAATATTCAGAGTTTATAAATAAACCATATACTTTATTCTGCAGAAAATAAATATATCCATAACAAAGAACATAAAATATCAACTCCCACTAAACATGCACATCATCAACTAAAATAACACCCATATGAGTAGTGTGCTCATGAAAGACCTTGGGTGGTAATCCCTTTGTAAGCGGATCCGCAATTATGGAGTTTGTCCCAATATGTTCTATAGCCACCTGATTACTCTGAACTATTTCTTTAACAACGAGAAACTTGATGTCTATGTGTTTTGACTTCGTAGAGCTTCTGTTGTTATTAGAATATAGCACAGCCGAATTATTGTCACAATATATCTTTAATGGTCTTTCTATACTATCCACAACTCGCAGCCCTGTGACAAAATTTCGCAGCCATATTCCATGATTGGATGCCTCAAAACAGGCTATGAACTCAGCTGCCATAGTGGAAGAAGCTATGAGTGTCTGCTTAGCACTCTTCCAAGAAATAGCTCCTCCAGCTAGCAGGTAAATATAGCATAACGTGGATCTTTTACTGTCTTGGCATCCAGCAAAATCAGAATCAGAATACCCGATGATCTCTAAATGATCTGATCTCCGATAAGTGAGCATGTGATCTTTTGTTCTCTGTAAATAACGCATAACCCGTTTGGCTGCTTTCCAATGATCCATCCCTGGGTTACTCAAATATCTGCCCAACATTCCCACTATGAACGCAATATCCGGACGCGTGCATACTTAAGCATACATTAGACTTCCTACAGCTGACGCATAAGGAATCATTTGCATTTCTTTCTGTTCCAACTCATTCTTAGGGCATTGATTGAGACTGAACTTGTCTCCTTTAGCTATAGGGGTATCGCTTGGTGCATAACTTTTCATGCCGAATCTATCAAGAACTCTTTCGATATAGCTCTTTTGTGATAACCCAAGGATACCTCGAGTTCGATCTCGATGTATCTGTATGCCTAATACAAAAGAGGCGTCCCCAAGATCTTTCATCTCAAAATTCTTTGTCAGAAATCTCTTGGTTTCGTGCAATAAGCCTCTATCGCTGCTAGCAAGCAGTATGTCATCGACATATAACACCAGAAATATGTATTTACTCCCACTGAACTTATGATATACACAATCTTCAACCTTATTTACCTCAAACCCATACGAGATAATAACTTGATGAAATTTGTGATACCATTGACGAGAAGCCTGTTTGAGACCGTAGATGGATTTCTTTAGTTTGCAAACTATTTTCTTTGGGTCACCAGATACAAAGTTTTCTGGTTGCATCATATATATTGTTTCATCAATGTCACCATTGAGAAACGCTGTCTTTACATCCATCTGATGTAGCTCCAAATCAAAATGAGCCACAAGTGCCATTATGATCCTAAAAGAGTCTTTCGTTGAAACCGGAGAGAAAGTCTCTTTATAATCAATGCCTTCCTTTTGAGTGAAACCCTTAGCAACTAGACGAGCTTTATATCTCTCAATATTGCCTTTTGAATCCCGTTTGGTCTTAAATATCCATTTGCAACCAATGGGTTTCGCACCTTCAGACAATTCAACGAGATTCCAAACGTCATTGTCATTTATGGATTTCATCTCATCATTCATGGCATTAATCCACTTTTGAGAATTAGAACTTTGTTTGGCTTGATGGAAGTTGATTGGATCATCTTCCACCACTCCTATATCAACCTCATGTTCTTGGAGAAAAACGATATAATCATCTGGAATCGCACTTCTCCTTTCTCTAGTGGATCGTCTTACCTCATGTTCTTGGAGAAAAACGATATAATCATCTGGAATCGCACTTCTCCTTTCTCTAATGGATCGTCTTAATGGCATATTCTCTTGAGGTTGTTGAGTTTGCACTGTAGGTATAATTTCTTCATTTTGCACAGGGAGCTCTTCTACATTGTCTTGATATTCTGGATTTGCATTTTGAACAATATTAGGAATAAAAGCCTGATCATTATCAAAAGCAATAGTAGGAAGAGAAATAAATTCCTCTTCAAAGACAATGTCTTTAACCTTATCTCCCCCCACAAACTCAACTTCCTCAAGAAATCTTGCATTTCCCGTCTCAAAAAATGTTCTAGTAGTAGGATCGTAGAATTTAAAACCCCTTGATCGTTCAGAGTACCCAACAAAGTAGCAGCTTACCGTTCTAGAGTCCAGTTTCTTTTCATTTGGCCTGTAAGGCCTTGCCTCAGCTGGACAACCCCAAATGTGTAAATGCTTAATACTAGGCTTCTTGCCTGTCCATAATTCATAAGGGGTTTTAGCTACTGCTTTGCTTGGAACCCTATTGAGGATATATACTGCAGTCTTTAGTGATTCTCCCCAGAGGGATTCTGGTAAAGAAGAATGATTTATCATACTTCTTACCATGTCCTTAAGCGTTCTATTTCGTCTCTCAGCAACACCATTCATGCTAGGTTTGCCTGGCATTGTGTATTACGGGACGATACCGCATTCCTCTAGGAATTTCACAAAAGGTCCTGGACGTTATTCACCGGATCCATCATATCTACCATAGTATTCACCACCACGGTCAGATTTGACAGCTTTTATTTTCTTGCCAAGTTGATTTTCAACTTCAGCTTTGAAAGCCTTAAATACATCCAGGGATTGAGACTTCTCATGTATCAAATATAGGTACCCATATCTTGAATAATCGTCTATGAACGTAATAAAATATTGTTGACCATTCCAAGAGGCTGTAGGAAATGGTCCACAAATATCAGTATGTATTAGTTCTAAGACATCAGAACACCTGTTGGCACCTAATCTTCTAATGTTTGTCTGTTTCCCTTTTTATACACTCAATACAGACTTGGAAATCTGTTAAATCAAGGGAATCAAGAATTCCATCAGACACAAGTTTTTGAATTCTCTGTTTAGAGATATGACCTAAACGCTTGTGCCATAGTGTGGCGGAATCCCTGTCAGTTAATTTTCGTTTTGTACCTCGTGAATTTGTATGCAAAGTTTCATTAATTGAGGCAATAATATTCAATAAATATAGGTTATCATGCAAAGACAAAAAACCAGTACCAATAAGATTTGAATCTTGAAAAAGACTAAATTTATTATTTCCAAATGAACAAGAATAACCAAATTTGTCCAAAATAGAAACTGAAACCCAAATTCCGTCTAAATGACGGCACTACATAAGTCTCTTCCAAATTCAAAAATTGACCAGTTTTTAATAATAACCTAAAAGTTCCTATAGCCTCTACTGCAACTGTTTTGCCATCGCCCACATAGATGAATCTTTCAGCATCACTTGGCATTCGGCTCCACAGGCAATCCTGCATAGACACACTTATGTGAGTAGTAGCACCAGAATCTATCCACCAAGTGTGTTTAGGTACAGAAGTTAAATTAACTTCAGAACAAACCAAATTGAGAAGCATACTTTTCTTGACACGCCAATTGGCGTACTTGGGACATTCTTTCTTCATGTGTCCAGCTTTCTTACAAAAGTAACAGGTAAATTCCTCATCCTGTTTCTTTTGCACCTTATGCTGTGATGCCCCAACTGCAGCTTCTTTTCCTCTTTTCCTTTTCTTGTCCTTAGAGATAGTTGCTAAGTGAGCACTTTCAAGTCCTTCTCGCTTTAATCTTTCCTCTTCTTGCACACAGTGAGATATGAGCTCATTAAGAGTCCATTTGTCCTTTTGAGTGTTATAACTCACTTTAAACTGACTATATTGTGCAGGAAAAGAAATCAAAACTAAGTGCACCAGCAAGTCCTCAGACAGCTGTAACTTTAGTGTCTTTAGTTTGGAAGCGATATGAGACATCTCCATGATGTACTCCCTTATGTTCCCTTTTCCTTTATACTTCATTGAAACAAGGTTAGCCAAAAGGGTACTTGTTTCAACCTTTTCGTTTTTCGCAAAACGTTGTTTTATTTCCTCAAGGAACTGCTTAGCATTTTTCTCTTCGGACATAGAGCCCCTAAAAGTTTCCGGAATGGAACGTTTCATGATCATAAGACACATGCGATTAGAACGGTCCCACTTCTCCATGTTCGCCTTTTCATCGGCAGAACTAATCTCATTAAGAGCTGCAGGCCGTTCTTCTCGAAGCGCAAGGTCAAGATCCATGCAACCGAGAACAATCATAACGTTCTCTTTACAATTCTTGAAGTTTGTGCCATTAAGCACAGGAATGGAATTGATATTAGCAGATATTGTTGAAGCAGAAGTAGTAACTGAATAGAGAACAAAATTAAATACAAGCTCATAATCAATAATCATGTCATAATACAAGAATAATTAATTAATTAATTTATACATGACATGCTTAAATAATTCCCATAATGGTGGGCCCTAAAACAAGATACCTAGCACAACATTGATATTTAGTCTTTGGACAGAAAGATCAATTGTAAGTGGTACTCTCCGTGTAGTAATCAAATATTGACAATTAATCCGGTCAAGCAATAAACCTTTCTTTGGACCGATTTATTGCTCACTTGGAAAACCTAATAATCGTCACATATTTATTATCACAAGTATACCTATTATTTGGCCAAATAACAATCTTCCTTTGGGCCGGTCATTAATTGCATAAATAATAGATACACATATCTTAATATTCCAAAATAAACAAATTTACATTATAGAGGTTACTTTGGCAACATATAATTTCAATTCAATTTATTTTGACAACATATAATCACAGATTTTTTTTTTTTTTATTTTCAGTGACATCATATATACCATAAATTTAATCACTTCACTAAATGCTAGATATATTCACAAACAACTTTTCAGCAAAGTGAATTAAACAATTACATAACAATCCAAAAAAAAATCTCATTCAATTAAAGTCACACAGTTGACCAATTAAACAAAATATATATATACTTGCTTTAATAGCTCAACTGAATTCAAGCGGCTACTGTTAAAAATATATATATATATATATATATCACAATAACACAAAAGAATATATAATCATTCTCTGCAATTGTACTTAATAAAAATAAATAAATAATCCTTTTGTTGACTTTTTCGCCAACATTATTCCTATGTGCAGCCTTTTGCTTCTGTAGAACTTAAAAAAAACCACAAAAGGTTAAGTGATTCTTTGGTCTCCACTTGTAACCAACACAGAGGGCATTAACGTTCAAATTGCAAGCAAAAAGGCAGTTCAATACATATATATTCATGTCACTGTCGCGTGTTCCTAAAGGCATGACTTGCGGCTATTGTAAAAAAAATATTTCATCACCAGCATCAAATATATACGCATATATTTTTCATCATGCTTCCACGACAATAACAACAATTAAATCAATTAATTTCTCAATGATTCAACATGAGTTGGCTCTGATACCACTTGTTGAAATAACTTTAATAGGTATAAACCTATACTAAAATCTGAAAACTCACATTAAATCATTAAGAATTGATACAAAAAAAAAAAAACATACCTGAATTCATATTGATAAATTCGAGTAGGATTGAGTCTTCCACAGCCAAATCATCTTAATAAGCTCTATAGTTTTCTTCTTGAATGGGGAAGGAGAAAGAGAGCAAAATATATTGTATATTGATTTGACTTGGGGACCATAACCCTTTATAGTATTCTTTATATACTAACCTAATTAGGTTCCCATTAACCCTAATTCCATTAGTATTAGGTTTCTACACACTTAAGCCCATACCTAATGGATATTTGTAGAGCCCAATTAATAGATCACTTATTTGGCCCTATTAAAATTGATAGCATACAATATAATTGTTATTTAATATGTAAGCCCACAATAAAAAATATTAAAAATACCTAACACTGCAAAGCTACTAGGCTAGCTCGTCTCACACCAGAAACTGTTCCTTTCATCCAAGCACGCTTTCTTAGATGCTTCTTCGTCCAGCGGCGCCCAACCAAGCGTGAGTCACCGCCAACCCATTTAACAGCGTGCAAGAGAGCTGTCCAAAGGGCATTTTTGACCTTTCCTCCTTTATTTCATGCTCTAATTTTGGGAGTTTTAAAAGGGATCCAAATCATACATTTTAGAGAGTTTAGAGGGGCTGAGAATGGGGCTCTCATGCCCCTTCTCTCAGCCTTGATTCTCACCTCACATACCTCTGTTTCATCTTCAAAACATCACCTACTAACATCCTATATCCATACATTGGAGAGAAAGCATGACATGAGCAGAGGAGCTGACGCAACGATTCAAACTCGGAAGAGAGGGGCTGGTTGTTTTTTTAACTTCTCTTGTGTTTTTTGTAATTATTTCCATTATATGTAATTATAAATTTCATATTGTGTTGAGATGATGATGAATATTGATTATTAATATTAATAGAGTTGATTACTTTTACTTGACGATGTTATGTATGTTGAGTAGAGATTTTAGAACTTAATACATGTATGTGATTGGCCACCATATGCATGATTTGAGGTTGTATGTTGAGACTGAAAGAAATAACATATAAAGTGTTTGATAAAATGCCCACACTAGGTTAGAAAAATGAAATAGGCCATCAGTGTGACTGCCGAATCTCTATGAGTGCTCAAGTGACAACTGAGCATCTCATAAAATTACCAATTCGACTCAGTTAGTAGATTATCTTGAACCTAATGAGTTTTCGTTTATTTGATAACCAGTGAAAGATAGGTGTTGGTGGACGAGAGTATGTTCAATACATTATCGGAAGAGATTTATTGAGAGAATTTGTAATAAACTAGAGACAAATACAGGCAAATAAATCTTCGATGTTTTGATGATCAATGTCTATATTTAAGTGGAATCCGAAATCCTAGCACACTTTACTTGTTTTTATTTATTTATTTTCATCTAGGACTAGTTTGGTAATTGATTCCCACATCCTGTGGAGACAATCTCGTAACCGCTATACGACATTTATACGATTTGTATACTTACGGGGTTTTATTACTAAATGGGGACTGAAAAGTAACCAATAGTGGCGGAAGTGAATTGACTCCGGGGACCCCAATGCTAAAGTTTATCACCTCAAGCTTGGTCCAGATTATTGACGATTTTGTGTGAAGAAAGTGATGGGAGTGTTCCACTATTGCAACCTACCAGGTAACTGCTAACTTTACAAAATGCATTACACTCGTTTATTGCTTTGCTAGCAAAATATATTGTATCTTAGGTTTATGTACTGATATGTTATAATATATCACAATGTAGAGTGACTTTAGGTGATGTACATTAACTTTAGGTAATATATATATCTATGTATATGTGTGTGTGTGTGTATAAATGCATTTTAGATGTATTCTGAAATTTGATTAATGGTTTTTTTTGTGTATGTAACAATTTTTCTTTTAATATTAAATTATATATTTTCTATCCAAAAAAAATATTTTTTAAATATTAAAATATTTTCCATACCTGGCAGTAGCCCGATATGGATAAAAGTACCCATTCCGGGCTCCAACTCGGTATGAATAAAGGTATCCATACCTATCGTAGCTAGGTATGGATACAAGTATCCATATCGATCACACACCTGGTATGGATACACTTATCCATACCAGGCAATGATAAGGATAAATATAGTGAAAATTTAACCATCCGATTCTAAGTATTTGTTATCATTTTTGTACGTGTTTTATGTGTTTTTGAGTGTTTTTTAGGAAATAAATTAAGAAATGGTGTTTGCATATAATTGTGAAGATTTGGGTCAATTTCGAGGCAAAGAATTAGAGGCGAAGAAGTAATGAGAGCAATAATCGAGCATGCAATCACTATCATGAGAAATGTAGGGATCGGAATTGGAGGCAAGCATGAAGCAGCACACACTCTTATTTGCATGTTGCTATAGCACACAACTTGTCTTATTGCCATCTCTACAAAGTAGCACACCACTTCAACTAGCTCACTTGCACGCCCCCTTGCTGCTGAGCGCCTAGACCAACTGCATTTTCTGCTTTTTGCATGCCTTTACAGCAGCCTATTCGTAACCCAACCTGCATATCACTAGAGGACAGTCAACAGCGCGCCTAGCTAGAGGCTTCTTCATCCAGCAGCTTTAAGACAGCTCGTCCAGCCTTGTTTCTCAACCCCGTCGTAGCAGTGTGCGCTCCTTCATCACTAAGACCCTGCACCAGCATGCCATCCCCTTTACAACAGCAGCGGCGCGCCTACTTATCCGTTTTCTCGTCTATCAGCCCCCAACCAAGCACTCAGTAGCCTTCTTTCTTGCAACATAGTGCGCTTTTGTGCGCTCCTACCTCTTAGCCAAGCACGCTCTAATTTGTTTTGTTTCTACATGCAGCTCCCTTCCATGCTTTTTCACCAAGCAGCGGGTATGACAGTACGTCTATTCCAAGCTTTGTTGCATTTCCTTAACTAGCAACATGCTCAGACCCGTGCTTCCTTGCCATAAAGTGTGCACAACAGTGTAACACATTATCCAAGGGCAATCTCAACATTTCCCTTTCATTTTGTGACCTAGCTTTGACAGCTTTTAAATACATCCAAAACACACCATTTTCCACAATTTTAAGGGGTTGAGAATGAGGCTCTCATGCCCATTCTTTTACCCTTAATTCTCACTTCACACACCTCCATTTTACCTTAAAAAATTTACCCACCAACATTACTTCCACTATACTTTGGAGAGAAAGTTATGCATGAGCGGAGAAGAGAATGCAAGGGTTTGAAGTCGAAAAAAAGGAGATTCAAACTCGGAAGAGGGAGGTTCATAGGTTGATTTCTCAACTTCTCTTGTATATTTGCAATTTTTTCTTTGTATGTTTTAATGTATTTCATGTTGTGTTAGGATGATGATGGATTTTGATATTTTATATAAATAGAGTTGATTATTTTTGCTTGAAGATGGTGTGTATGTTCAGTAAGGATTTTAGAACTTAATACTTGCATGTGATTGACCACCATATGCATGATTTGAGTTTGTGTGTTGAAATTGAAGAAATAGCATGATAAAATGTCTACCTTAGATTAGGAAAGAGAAATAGACCACTCGTGTGATAGCCAGGTTGCCGTGAGTGCTCGAATAACAACCAAATATCTCACAAAAATACAAATCCAACTTAGGTAGTAGATTATCTTTAATTTAATGAACTTTCGTTCATTGGATAACCATCAAAAGATAGGTGTTGGTGGATAAGAATATGTTCAATGCATTATCAAAAGAGATGTATTGAGAGAATTAGTGATATATTAACGACAAACACAACTGATAAATTTTTGATACTTTGATAATTAATTTCTATATCTAAGTGAAATTTGGAATCCTGACACATTTTTATTTGTTTTTATTTATTTATTTTCAAATAGAAATAGTTTGGTAATTGATTTTCACGCTCTTGTGGATACGATCCCGCAACCGTTATACGACATCTATTGATTCGTATATTTGTGAGGTTTATTACTTAAAATGAGAACTGAAACATAACCAATAGGCAATGATTGTTATGGATATGTTTATCCATATCGGGCATCTAAGTAGTATGAATAAACATATCCACGGGTTGACCCATAGGTCGACCCACTTCCGATATATGTGTCAATATCGGGTATAGCTAGGTATGGTTAGTATTCATATGAGGTGCCTGCCCAGCATGGATACGACCATTAACTATACCGATAGTATCCACACCAGGTGCCCTGCCTATTATGGATAGTCAACTATACCGGGTATTGCTCGGTATGGTTGACCTGTTTTGATGTAGTGAGAGTAAAAACTTTAGCTCTCCCAAACAAGTTTCTCCATCTGATACAAGCAACAGATCTGTCCAAGCGTTCCTGTACAATGACATTTTGTTTGCGTCTATTACCCCAAATAAGCCTAGGACCCCAGTAGCCTAAATCCTCCAACTCACGTCTCTAAAGCTTTCCGAAATAATTCCATATCAACTGCATTCCGAATCAAACCCCCAAGCTTTTCATATTATTATTTTCATTATTAACCTTCAATAAATTAGAGATGATGATCATTATCGTCTCTCCTTTAACGCCACTCATCATTATCTTCTTATAACAGGCTTAGAATATGATTCTCAAAATTCAAACACATATACTTGACATTTCTCATTTGACTCGACTTAAATTTTTAATTGGATTGGCTTATGCCATTCAATTTGGAGTAACTTAAATCACTGTATCACATATATTTACTTTCTTTGGTTTCTATATATACAGATTTCTAAAGTATAACACACTTTACAATGAAAAGAATTTTAATTTTCACAAAAGAGTAATTTCCACGCTCTGTTTTCATTCTAGGGGAAAATCACATGCCAGCTAAATATCATAGCGTTTTAATCGATTAAGTAAATCAAATCTGTTTTACCATTGTATTAATTACTAAAAATAAACACTATCAATTTCCAGAAATATATATTTTTTTCAATATTAACAACTATAATTGAGATTACAATCAAATGTCATAAAAACCATCATGAATTCTTTCACATAAAAAAAAAAAAAAAAACCATCATGAATATCTTGATTAGCTAATTAAAGATGAGAGTCAGTCATATACAATTGACATACGAGATTGCTCAAGAAGCGGTTCTAGATTCATAATTATCTATACTAGTAAAAAGGGTACTCCTGCTACAACAAATATAATATACATATACCTCACTTTGTACAATTTTCTTTTTTCAAAAGAAGTGAGCAAAAACAACATCATATGTAAAAGGAAGAAATTTGAAAAATCTCCTAAATTGGAAAATAATATCATCGAACATTATTTTTGAACATAAAAAAGGGTGATTTCATATTAATTTCACTTTCAAAGGATATTTTGGTAATATCTCTGTATAAAATCTAGCCTAAAATATAAAATCTAGTCTATAATATGACCAATTACCAATTTGTATGCATAACTTGAGCTAGCAGCAGTCACACATCTATGATTTCTCTGTCTGTTTCCACTCCAACCCTATGAATCTGCAAGGCGAAAATCTAATTTTATGCTCAGAAATGGTCTCAAGCTTAGGTGACCAAACTTGCTCTCTGGACCCAACAAGAAGCTCATACTGCTTCTTCAACTCAGGAGTGCTGCAAAGCAAACCATTGCTTGCACTCACATCGTCAGATCCATTTATCTGCTCCTTTTGTCCATTTATAAGCCTTGTTATGAACTCAGGCACCACCTTGATCAAAACCCTACCGTTTGCACCCTTTATGTACTGAAAAGGACACTGACCAAAATTGATTGGAGCAAGTTTAGGGTTGGAGCTTAGGGCTGACAGAGAAGCAGTTGACAACACGTTGCATGCAAAACGATCGATGGGTAGGACGAAGTAGGTTTGTCCAGGCGTGAGATCGTCGTCGATGGCTAAGGCAGGGATGGGATGCCCTATAAAGAATGAATCGGCATGGCAAACCATCTTGTCCGGGAACTCGAACATGATCTCTCCTGCGATGTGCTTCCCCGTGAGAATCTTCGTCCTTCCTTCCCAAAAGATTAGTCTCACAGAAGAGTTCCTGGCGTTTTGTTGAAAACATGGAGACACAACATTGCCCATTTGAGGGAGAGAGAGAGAGACGAGAGAGTTGCCGGTTTCTCAGGGTTATAGTTTGGTTTTGGTTAAAGCTGGAAGAGAGTTGTCATATATACAAATATAAACAAAATGGAGGGACTGACTTTGAGAAAGTCTTGGTTTGTCTTTTGTCGGGGGTCGGTGGTCAGCTAAGTCGGCTTTGAATCTCTCTCTCTCCCTTTCTTTTTTTATTTTTCAAGTTTTGTATCCCTGAACACACTCATTAGACTAGTTCTATACGAAAGACTTATCTATCAAAAGTAGAAAAGTCATGCATGACATGATCAGGGACCCTTACCTTCGCCTTACCATATTTAATGAATTCCACCCCAATTTTTTTTGGTCTAAGAGAAGACTTTATAAACTTAAATTGCATTTCCAAATATTTAACACGATGTTACAATTAAATTGATTAAAGACCACCGAAGGGCCAGAAACTAAAATGTACCATTATATTTTGAATATATCAACAAAACAGAATTATATATATATATATATATATAAGCAAGCGTAGGTGTATTAATATGATTGGTCACTCGATCTATTAGACTATTTTTTTTTCTTTTATTAGATATATAGATTGAAATATTAATTTGGGTGTTCGGATAAGAGGTTAGTGTTTGTAGAACAAACTCACAAACGGGATCGAGTACTTCCTTAGAATTGAATGAACAGAAAGTTCAAATGCTCTAACAATTATTAAGTGGATTAGTTAAATTAAAGAAACAACAGAAGCTACTGTGACAACATAATCACCAATAATATTTTAATAATATGTTTCTTAAATTGTTTCTGGTTCTTTAGCTGTACTTTTTTTTTGGGCACATGTTGCTCCACATCAATCAGTTTGAATAAGGAAATCATTTTTTAACACCATTAATGGAAAACAATTATTTTCTGTTTTACATGGTTTTATTGATCATTTCTTAAATTTTGGTTTGCCTTAATTTATTAAACATCTGATAATTGATTTTTATTAATTAATTAACTATGTGATTAAAATATAAATCCTTAGTTTTATATTTTCTAAATTAAGTTGATAGACTTTTATTATAGTATAGTTTTATATTTTCTAAATTAATTATTTGATTGTTTTTTATTATAGCACACAAGTGAGTATGAATTTCTAGAGTTTATCTACCTTACCCAATTATTTACCTTATCCAACTACTAACCTTACCTTTTAATTAAAATCCTTGAATTGACTTCAATAATCACCATTACAACCAATCCAAAAGTTTTAATTGAGGGGTAAGATTAATGTTTGGGTAAAATAATCAAACCCGAATTTCTAATATATTCACGGGGAAATCAATAAAAGTTTAGTGTGTATTTACATATTAGGAAACATCATGTTTTATTTCATTTATTTTGACAACCAAATATAATATTTAACTTGTGTTCAAATAATAAAATCAAGATCAGGAGAAAATTCATATCCTTTTGCATATATGTACGCGTCACCTTTTTCATAAACAGTAGAAAATGGTGTTTCCATTTTCAATGGACTGTAATTATGAAAATTATGATATATACATACACATTTTACTTAGTAAATTAACTTAGCCAAAACCCCAGCTAATCAATTGTTCATAATTATTATTGTTGACATGTTGACTATATATGGTTGAGGACTTTCCTGAAATTTATTACTGGAAGAGAAGGCATTGACTCAATATTAAAATTGACTTCCTAAGAACCCTAAAAGATCAGACTTGCATCTAGCTAGCCAAATTTATGATGACACTTGATTTGGTCCAACAAAATGGAAAATGGTTCCATCACCTGAGTTGGTGGCTATCCATCTGTAATCATATTAGCTTCTGGCATGCTCTTCATGCCAATGAACATACACTGCTTGCTTAGATAAAGGTGGTTTTTGACCAAAATAATCATGTAAATAAAATAAGTACCACATATTGTTCAGCGCAGATCAGATCTGGGAGTGTGGAAAGTAGCTAATTTGGTGATCTATTTATGAGAATCACATGGGTTGACTCAAGATAGTGTACATCGAGTGATAGCTATATATAATCTCCAAATTTAATAAGAGAGATTATTTGGGTCTCATCAAGTGTTTGATTTTAGTCATAACAAATAGTAGATAAGGTTACTCGTTTTCATGAATTGAGTTAATTAGTAAATTTAGTAAATTTTAATTTTTAATAATTAATATAGCCAAGTCCACCTCAGACACTTCGTGCATATTTGAAAGAATGAAAAGACACCATAGAAGAAACCATCAACCCCCAATTTTTTTTTAATCAATTCAAATGCAAGGAAGAGAAAATTTCAAAATTTTTATATATTTTTATTATTATTTTCTTAAATTAAATATCTATGAAATTACTAACCTATCATTTCTCCATAAATGTCGTGGTCACTAACTAATGTCAATTGTTTTTTATTTTTTTATTTTTGGTTTTGAAATGTCAGCTGTTGTTGATAAAAAGTTTTGAAAGTTTTCATGAATCTATAATCGTGCAAAATTAACAATTAAGCACCGGAGTTGAAGAAAAGTTTGATAATTCTTGCTTTTGAAATGTCAGCTGTTGTTGATAAAAAAGTTTTGAAAGTTTTCATGAATCTATAATCATGCAAAATTAACAATTAAGCACCGGAGTTGAAGAAAAGTTTGATAAATTGAGCAACTTTCTTCTAGGGGTGGGTATTCCTTGCAACAACTTTGGAATATAATTGATTGTTTCCTTTATTTCATTGGAACTAAAGGATACTTGAATTTATTTGTATCTATGCATTGAACAATGAATCTCTCTCTCTCAGGATACTTGAATTTATGTTTATAGTTGCGGTCTTAATATTTATGTTTATAATTGTTGGACAACTACTCTCTCTCTCTCAGGGTACTTGAATTTATGTTTATAGTTGCAGTCTTAATATTTATGTTTATAATTATTGGACAACTATTTCCACAATAAAAGACTTGAAGCTTGAGAACCTGTCAAGATTAATCACTGACTAAATAATCTGGATATTTACTTCCATAATCAAGATATAATCACTGACTATATAATGCAGATATTTACTTCCATAACCCCACGTCTACGGTTATCTAATTATTTCTTTAAGGAAAACTTGTGATTTTGCAAAGTTTTGCAAGGGTGGAATAGAGTTGTGTTTTATTCATGTGAATGACCTCTTTTTATAGTATTAGAATTTCTTATTTACATATAATTTGGTTACTGGAATATAAAAAAATCTAAGTTTTTTTCCTACTTTACATGAAACCATATTAAATACATCATATTTGGCTCATAATATAATTATGAAAATTTCCTATTTGAAGCGATTCTCCGCTTGATTATAGGATTTTTCCTATTTTTGAAATTTTGCATTGCTAAGAAAACTATGAGTTGCTAGGCATTAGGCTGCTACCTTGATTTTTTTTTTTTTTAAAATTATAGTTTAAATTCAAGGAAACAATAATTAGATTTTTTCAAGAAATAGATAATCGTATTATTGTACACAGGTCGGTTTTTTATTGGTCAAATGATATGTAATATTATGATTTTATTAGGGGTAAAACAATCATTTTAAGTTATGAGGAGCAATTGAGTATTTTTAATTTTTCTAGTTAGTTTGACTGTTAGTTAACCGATGATTTACACTTTTTTTAAGAGTTTTTGAAAAGTTATAGATGAAAAGAGCTGTGTCTAAAAGAGCTTTAAAAACTTGATATTTTTCGAAACTTTAAAGACTAAAATGAAGTTTTTCCTTAAAATTTATCATAGAAACCTAGAAAGTTTCTAAAGAGAAACTTATGATCAAGTCTAGGTAAATGTACTAATTATATTTTAAAAAAATTTAGGAAAAGTTTTTGATTGATTATAAAATATTAGAAAAAAGGGAAGAATGAGTAGTTGTAGCTCTATCTTTCCAATGAGTAAATTACACAAGACCTATTGGAAGTTTGATGTTTGACACAAGGAAACAACTTTTTTTAAAAAAATTAACTTTCGCCTCCATGGTCATTAGTAAGTCCATCGTTTGTCGTCACCTCCATTTTGTCGAATAAGGCTGCAAAGCCTTTACCTAAAGGTGAGAGGAGGCTTCCTAGCCTCTTACGACAAGACGCGAGGAGGTAGCAAGCCTCTACTTGATAGGGCGTTGTCGTCAATGATGAGCCATTTCCCGTGGTAATTGAAGAATATTTAAGGGTTATTGTTGATGAGTAACCTTACCCAACCAGTAGGGTAACTAAATCATCTTTCTTGATGGTAAAAATGTAGTATAGATTTTTTTATGATAAAAAACAGTTAAATGTCAAGAGTAACACAGTCAAACTACTGACATTGACTATAAATATAGGTTTTTATAAAAGTAATTTCTGCATGACAAATATCAAACGTTGGTTATGGTAATTATTTTTTATTTTTTGAAAGATGCTCTAGTTCTATGCCATTAAATGATGTACCATTAAATGATATATTAACATACATAATTGACATACATTGAAAATAACACATGTCATATACAATCTGCAACGTGAAAGTTATACAATCTAATGGAGTTACATATACTTTTAATATAAAAATAGCAACTACTGCTGATCTATATAAAAAATGAGATCATATCAATGACATGAGAAAATACAAATAGACATTTCTTGGAGGGCATTTTATAAAAATTGACTAGATGAAAAGAAAATTTTTGTTTTTACCCATTTTTTAAAAAAAATTTGTTTTTGACCTCTCAGATAAATCATTTCCATTTCATACCCAACATGCTGACATGTTTTTAAAAATCATCACTTGCCTTAACTCGAAATTACCAAAATAGCTTTCTTCTTCCAAACAACATGCTGACATCTTTTTTCTACTCCAATAATTGTTTTTCTTCTTCCATTCACCATTATAGTCGAAAAACAAACCTCCTAGCAAGAAATTCTTCATTCAAGCTTTTTCCTCCATTCAAGGTTTTTGATCCATTTAAGTTTCATCCATTGAAGATTATCAAGCTTCTTCTTCTATTGAAATAATTTAAGTTTTAAAGATAATGTATATGCTTTTATTAGTTGTTGTTGTTGTTCTTTTTTTTTTTTTTTTTTTTTTTTTTTTTTTTTTTTTTTCACATTGCAAGGTAAAGCCTTAAAAGTGATTTAGAAGTGATTTATGGTATCCGTAAGATAGATCTGCTGTTTCTGCAAAATCTGTGATGAAATCAATTTTTCATTGAAATGGAAAATCAAAATCGGTTTTTCATTGGATTGAAAAACCTATTTAAGCATTTTTAGTATATTTTTTTATATTTGTTGTGTTTTGGATGCTAAGTATTGATTTTTAGTGTTAGATTTGGTTAGCTATGATTGTATTTTATAATATTAACCCATTGGAATGAGACTAATTTATTTATTTCTTTTAATGTTATAGGAATGGCTTAAAAGACAATCGTAATCAACTAGAACAGAGAGTGGAATGGATCGAACTACGTTGGGGGTGAGGCAATGATGGGTGGGTTCAGATGATTTACTTATCGTATCCAATAGTCATAAAAACATATCAAATGAAATGAGAGTAGCTTTCCCTGAAGTCCTACACATATTGTATTTTTTTAACTTATCGTAAAACTTGAAGCAACATTGTAAAAAACATTAAGATGTGATTGATGCATTTGGTAATGCAGCCTATAGTTATGTGAAAGAAGAATATGATAGACTTTTTGGTAGAAATTCGGGCAGTTACATTCAAAATCACATGCAATTTTAGTTAAGGTTGGAGTAAGCAGGTGGTCATGTGCATATTGTGTAAGAAAAAGATATAAAAAGATGACTAGCAACATTACAGAGTTGCTCAGCATTTGCATAATGCAAACACGTCGTTTGCCAATGACAATTGCACATGAATATGTGAGAAATGTGTTGTAGAGATGGTTTAATAATATACGTGGTGTTGTCGAGAAACTCACTAACTCATGTTACCATTGTTGTATATGATCATGTCATGTCAGCAAAAAATTTATCGACAGGTGGTAACGAACATCCCATTACAGAACCATACACGCTCACCATTATGCATCCTAGCAAAGATGAAGAGGTGGTTGATAATTCAACGAACAAATGTAGTTGCCTTTAGTGGAACCTAGATAAGTTGTCATGTGTTCATGCATATGCTGTTGCCAGGTATTGTAATTGTACGTTGTTACTTTTGCTATTTAATATTATATCGTAACACTTTGCTTTTGGTGATACATGTCAGGTTCAAGGGTGTCAGTTGTGATGCACTTTGCAGTGAGTATTATAGCGCAGAATACTTGAAAGCTATATATGCACGTCCAATTAATCCCGTACTTAAATTGACCAGTTAAAATATTCCTGCAGAAGTTGGAAGCATCGTTGTGCTACCACCCATAGGAGAAAGGCAAGTAGATAGATTGAAGCACGTTCAGATTTCTTCAATTGGGAAAGATCATCATAGGAAAAAGTGTGAAAAATATGGTCAAAGGAGACACAATCGTCTTCATTGCCCTAACCCCCCCACATCCACCATTGGAGGGACCAGTGCAACTGTCACTAGAGAAGCTGGGTCAAACACAAGCCATCACTGGAGAAACCGAGACTAGTGTAGCCACCGCTGGAGAAGCGGGGACTAGTACAGCTGTCGCTGAAGAAGCCAGGATGAGTGCAAAAGCTGGTGAAGATGTTATGCCCTTTCGAAGATGCCGCCTTTGTCATGAGACTGGAGACAACCAACGTCGATGTTATTTACGGTTGCTTACTCCCAATTCAATGGTTGGTAATGATGAAAAGGATGAATAGACATTAATTTGAAACTTCTGTTTTCGTGTATATTATATTTTCAAACTTTCTATTCCATGTACGTGCTATTTTGTATAACAAGGTTGTGACAATATCGACTTCATTGGATAGTTTAAGCAGTCGTGGTGTTATATTTATATTCTTATTAATTATATATATATATATATAATACAAGTACTATTATACCTGGATAGTAAAAAATTAGGGGAGATTGTGGCAAAATTTCACCAATTATTAAAAGTTTAATCCACATTAAATCTACCAAATTTGAAGGTTTCCAGTGACCAAAAAGATACAAAAACTATAGAATTGATGTTATATCTCACAACGGATCAACCTTATAAATAAATATGGTTGGATAAATCAAAATTGAGATTTGTAAAAGGTAAAACATAATCACCTAATGCCATGTCTCACTCGAGTGTCACTATATGGAGCATTATGTCAGTTAATTACATAATTTCACCTTAATTGATTAAATTGAAGCAATTTGAGGTCATTTGTTGCCCATTAAAAGCCATCTGTAGGAGAGAAAATCAAGAAAAAAGTATGATCAGTTTTTTAAAGGGGTTGAAAAACCAAAATTGGTTTTTCATCCTCCTTAAAAACCAATATGTCATTTTTGTAGGAAAAAGACGTCAAATGAGAAAAGGATGGATTGATTTTTCAAGGGAACTGAAAAACTGGAATTCGTTTTTCATCTTCTTTAAAAATCGATCCAACATTTTTAAAGGGAAGATCAAATGAGAAAAGGACGGATCGGTTTTTCAAAGGAGTTGAAAAACCCCTTTAAAAAACTGATCATGCTTTTCTTAATTTTCTCCCCTTCAGATGACTTTCAATGGGCAACAACTGGCTCCAAATTGCTTGAATTTAATCAATTAAGGTGGAATTAGGTAAATAACTGATATAATGCCTCCATATGGTTACACTAGAGTGAGACAAGACATTAGGTGACTATATTTCATCTTGTGCAAATCTCAATTTTGATTCATCGAATCATGTTTGTTTGTAATGTTGATCCGTTGTGGGATATAACATCAATTCTATAGTTTTTGTATCTTTTTGGTTGTTGAAAACCTTTAAATTTGGTGGGAAAAATGATAAAAATAGTAGAAAACATCAAATCGGTTTTTCAAGCCCCGTTAAAAACCGATTTTATTATTATTATTATTTTTTAATTTCCCTCTTACAAAACCAATTACGGTTTTCCAAGCCCTATAAAAAACTGAAAGTTGCTTCTAGAAGTATATTAGATGCATATTGCCTTGTAGTTGTACTTTGACTTTATGTTTTCATGTTGACAATTATTTACTTTACTTGACTTGAATTAATATAATATCTTAAATTAATTTTAAAATATTAACTAATTATGTACTTAACAATATTAACTTGAATAATATAATCTGTATCTTATTTTCGTAAGTTAGTAATTAACGAAATGAATACTTAATATATAAATTAATAAATTTACTTATATACAACCTCTACATCAGAGTCTCATGTCAAATTTCTAAGTTTATTTACTTTATATATTGATGTTGAAAATATATATAGATCCCTAGCAATCTCTGCCCTCAATGCAATGGCGTCTGCAACCTGATTAGGTCATCTTGATTTCCATGTACTCTCTTTCGATTGTAAAAGGTCGCATATGTACATTGCCACGTATGCTCCACAACTTGTCCTGTATTAGTAGTAAATTAATTAAATGATATTAACATTTAGAATATATATACATATATATATATATATTAATAAGTTATAAATTTACTCACCCACCAGGTTGTTGGGGCATATACGATCTATCAAGACTCTCAAGTTTCTACAGCTCATCCATAGGTGGCATATCTATGTAGGTCTTCTCATAAAATCCAATAAACCGTAACAAGATGAGCATCAAAGACACCAACACCATAAGTGGCTTACTCCGTTTAGCAAAGTCAATATATCCAAGGGAATCATATATTAATATTTTCTTCTTTCTGAGGCACACTTGACAGAGGACCCAATGATTTTGATTCAAAGTACATAATAGCAACACCTGCAGTTTGAAAACGTTAGTGGTATAGGACTAATTCGGATGATCAAATAATAACTCTTAATCTTCGAAAAACAATTATATTTTCAACACGCCACCATGGGACTAATGCATCTATTTGACCACTACCAAATGCAAGCCACTCTGTGGGTACATCAACCGTAACCAGATCAAATTTTATTCCCAAACGGACGTAATGCTCTTTATAGTACAATGTCATAGATGTCTGTAAGATAAAAATTAAACATGTTATTTAACTTCAGAGACATATGACAAGAAATTAAAATGCATAACTGACTGAAATGTAAACATTCACAAACCAGGAACTCTCATGGACCATGTATCTAGTGTCCTCAACCTCATTCCACCATTTCTTTCATAGGCACATCAAATAAGAACGATGTGCTTTGAACTGAACCACTGGTTCTCGTCCTCGAGGGTTCGCAACATGTCTGATATCATACACCACCCACAACGATCAATTGCACGCCTAAAATAAAAAAAAAAAAATATATATATATATATATATATTGTAAATATTATTACATTAGTAACTAGAATGAAAGGATAATAATGATTTTTTTTTTTTAATCAATACCTGAAGTCCAAAGACGTGAAGCTTTGCATTCATTGTAGAAAACTTCTACAGGGTCTACAGATTTCCGCCACCTCTTCAACTACAGTTCGGACACTTTCTTTTTCTTTTTCGACGGTCCAAGATTAGTGTATGGTGTCCATAGAGATGTCGCTGGCTTCATCTTTCGTTTGCCCCATCCCTAGATAACCTCATACTACAATTGTAAGCAAATAAAAAACATCCATTAGATATTTAGAATTATATGTATGACTATAACACAATAGAATTACAAAATTTACTAGCTCATCACCACTCTCAGCCTTTGAGACTAATGTACCTCTTGAGAGCTTTGGGAGTGGTAGCTCTTCTGGTTCTCTTGTTGGAATGGTGATATTGGTAGACACCTTAAGACTTATGGACTTCCTAGTCCTTCTGCTAGAGGGGTGACTAATGGACACTCTCATCCTGATGTGATGGTGGTGGTGGTGGGCTATAAATGTGCTTATTATCAGCATCATCATCATCGTCGTTATCTAGATCATGCCCACTAGCAGGAGGCCTAGGAATTTTTAAATGCACTTCCACTTTTTTCAGCCTCCTATCCATCCTACTTATGATCCTATGGGTTGCCTTATGCAAATCCATAAGATACTCAAACAACTGCTTCACCTATAGAATATATATATATATATATAATATTACACATTGTATACAATTTTAAAACAAACAGAGTCTCCCCTATTTTTTGAGTATCCAGATAAATATAACTTGCATATTTAAAGAATTACATTTTGTCTATCATGTTTAGAGACTCCGTCTCTCTGTCCAACTCCGTACTACTATACAACATGTACACAACTTTTTCATTTACTAAAATAGATATTCAATTAAAAATAAAATAAATATAAGATTCATACCTCAGGATGTACATTTCTTAGCTCGTGCAACCTTTTTGTCTTTAACCCTGAAAATGTATCCTTTTATTTGGATTGTACGTTTAGGATGTCTTCATGCCACTCATCCTTATCCCTTGTAAACTCCTCAACACATGATCATTATTACCCTCCATCTGATCAACACCCTCCACCTCATCATCATCATCACCCTGTGCACCCTCCACCTTATCATCATCCTCACTCCCTCCATCGCCAACTTCGTATACCTCTTCACCAACCAAATACTTAGATTGAATGATTTCCAATAATATGTGTCTTTTTCTGCGTCAGTGGGCTCAAGGATTCTACTCATGCCAATTATCGACATATATATATATATTATAGTTATAATGTTATATACTTAATATAAATAAAAATAGTTAAAAAAAAAAGGAACCAATATAGGTTAGGTTCAACACTTACAAGGGAAAAATCATTAAGCATTTTTATGCCTTTCGGTGTCCTCTTAAGTGTCTATCTATTGCACTTCGGTAGCTCATTATGCACATACTTGTTATTTTTCCCTATCTTCTCTCTCAACACTGGGAATATCTTAAGTAGCCACCACTGTAATGCAAAAATGATTAAACAAAAAACAAACATATAGTTACTGTATATATAAAAAACCTTAAATATTAACCGTATTACGAGAAAGCTATAATAATCGTATTAGGTATATCTAAAACACAGAGATATATCCATAAATATTAACGATCTTCGGTGGGTTTTTAATCCACTCATCAATAATCAACATATGAAGGTTGTGGATTAGCATACTATAGCTTAATGTATCCCACAGGAATGACCTCCACACCTCTGCATCTTCTATAATGATCCACATAATGTACTCAATGTCGACTTGTCATCTTGCCCCAAAAATAGATGGTATGCAATCGCTATATTAGCTAACTTCAACAGATCCTCATCATTTATTGCGTCCTTAACTGCATGACCCATGTTTAGTATATCGCTCCTTGCCTCGAGAAAGGTGGTTATGCTGGGCACACTTGGCGACACTTCATTGAAAAATGGGTTGAGGATCAAGTTTTGAAATCGGTGGGAATGAGATGTTGATCGATTTCTTAACCCTTATATATATCGGGGCTCTTTTGTAATTATACACTTCGGTTTTTTATAAAATTTTAAAATTAAGAGTTTATAGGTAAAATTGTGGGAGGGCAATATGAATAATTTGGGTATAGGATGAAATTAATTTGTTTGAGGGCTTTTAAAATAATTTTTTTTAAAAAAAATAGTGGGTAAAAACAAAAATCACTGTTTTAGAACGGTCCCTTTTAATAATTTTCACTTTCTCTTGGAGCCAAACACCCAAGTTCTGGACCATATTAACCTAATTAAATTTTTAATCTTTGCAGATGATATACTCATTAATCAACATTGTATCACTATTCTTGATGGTGAAAAAACCATCTCTATCAATCCTTATCATGATAATTATTAAAAGCAGCTAACTAGAGTCGTGTCCAAATTGAATTTATGATTCACATGTTCATAAATTTGTTAGCATCCTTAAGATAGTACTATTCAACTTATCAAATAATTTGAATCAGTCACAGCAAGAAACCGAGTAGCCGCAATAACTAGGCTAACATATTAGAATGATGTCGCTATGAAACAGATTTTAATATAATATATATGGTGCCGAGAGAAGTTAGAGCATGGTTTTCACTTTTCAGCTTCAATCAAAGGGCAAATTATTTCATCCACTTTCTTTTAGATATGGTCTAATTACAAATGACTGGGCCCAATTTAGTACATGATAGGTCCTTTTTCATATTTTTTAATAGATAATATCAGCCTGTCTCTTTAGAATAGATATGAATATTCACAAACAATCACTAAAGGAAATATTTATGGACAACCAATGAATGAATGCTAGCAAAAGAACATGAATATGAAAAAGATAAAGAAATGAATAAATTATTTAATAGTAGTTGTTTGCGGGCCCTTCTCACAAGTGTTGACCAAAGGATAACACTATCCATAGTGTTCAATATTTATTTATTTTATTTATTTTTTAATTATTGAGACAAATTTAAAAAATAATCGGGATCAAATGAGATTTGACGCGAGGAGCAACTTCTATACAGGAAGCAGCGACTCACATATACATAGGGGAACGGCTTACGTAAGAGTGGGCCAATGGCTCACATATAGGGGGAAAATACACCAATTTGGGGGTGGCGAAGAGATCATGGACGGGCAGCAGCGTAGTGGGTGACCTATCCATAGTGTTCAATTGAAATTCATTAATGCTATTTTTAAATGATGGTCATTATGATGACGAAATTGAATTAATTTAATTACAGTTTGTCATCAAAATCCAAATAAATAACAAACATTTTTGCATGGTCTACAAAATAACATCACACACATATTAAATCGAATTGAGTAGACACAGATATAGTAAATTTTAACAAGTAATTTTTGTTTATTTAAGTTGACATAAAAACAACTCCGGTGATGCGAATTGCGATCACTAATTAGATGTCGGTCTTTAAAATTTGGAAGAGCTTCGTCGGTTTTAGGTTGTCTTTCAATTAAAATAATAATAATAATGAAAGGAAGAAAAGGAACTTGTCTTTGCTTTGAAATAAATTAACGAAAACTAATAATAAAATACGCAAGTAAATGGTGGTAGTTGATGAATTGCTGACAAATCTAAGTTGTACCACGTTTGTTTTGAGTTTTATATGGTTGTTTGGGTGCTTAAGATTTATTATTATTATTATTATTTTGAAATGTTGAGGTGCTTAATTAATCAACCACTATTGGAAATTTCAATCATCTTGTGTGTCAACATCCAATTTTCTATTTAATTTTATTGTGAACGCAATCAAAATAGAATGCTTTATATATTACTTTATTCAATGGTTGGATCTACGATTGATCAGAGTATCTCTTCAAACGAAAACTAAGTTTGTTGTTATTAAAGTAAAAGAAAATAAAACTCAGAAAAGTGGAGTGAACAAAAATAAAATGGACCAAGAAAGATGAGCAAAAATTAAAGTAGGAACCTTTCAAGATAATTCATTCTTCTCTTCATGAGAAGTTTTTCTTTCATCTGGAGATGGAAAATACGTTTTCAATAAAATTATAATTTACAAATTGTTCGATTATAAAATGACACATCTAAAATTTCAGATATCTAATAACTGACTTTAAATAAAAACCACTATATACCGCTGGAAAAAAGCAAAGAAAACTAAAATAATTAAGGATTCATTTGAGATCATTTTTATTTTTTACAGTAGAAGAGGAAAAGTAAAAGTTTAAGCTTTTTAGTTTTTATTTGGATAATATATTTCAAAAGAGTTTTTGAACTTAAAAGTTTTATTTTAGTATTTACGGTTTGAAGGCAAATTTGATAGTATGAAATATTCATTAAACAAAATGGCTTCCCTTTTTTTCTCTAAAGCTCTTTTCTCCAAAGCTGATAACTATGACTTCACCTGTAAGCTTTTCCCAAAATTAAAAGTCAATTTTAGGAGAACATCCAAACACTCCAATCAATGGCTTCTAGATTCAAGAAGCCGCAAGAATCTTTTCCAGGTGAATACCAATGAGGCACTAAGAAGGGAAGAAATCGAAAGAGGGTTGGTTGCATTCGGCCAAAGCCATTATGTTACAAAAGCAAGATATCATTATTATATAAACAAAGCAAACGTAAAGTCACCTATTATAATACATTACATGAAGAGTAAATATATACATTGGTTTTATTAAATGGAGACTTCACATCATGAACGAACACAAGTAAGTTGAATTCAACCTGTACATGAACACAAATTAAACTGAATCTGCCACCAAGATTAGTGAGGGGAAACTTGATTACTAAACTACACGATCTCATTTGAATGGCTACCGAAACTTAACTTATATTTATTAATAATGGGAAAGTGTTATTTTGGTCCCTATATTGTTTAGAACGTTTTCGTTTTTAAATGTGAGCCAATTTATAGCATTTATAGTCTCTTATATTTTAAAAACTTATCAAATTAGTTCCTTTGACTTAATCTTTGACGATTAACGTCAGTAGAAAATGGTAAAAGATTGTTTTACTCTTAACTTTATATATATTTTTAATTGTTGTTTATATTTATTTTTTTAAAAAAAAAAATTCATCCAACACGAGTCCTTATATCACTACTTACTGTTAAAAGATGAAACTACCCCATATGTATTACGTTGGATCGCCTGTTGACTGACGGTAGAAACTAAATTAATGAGTTTTTAAAACGTAAGGAATCATGAACACTATAAACGGATTCGTATTTAAAAACGAGAAATTTAACAAAAATTTAGGGACCAAAATGAAGTTTTTTCTATTCAAATAGATCAAAATATAGTTTTGAGAGTCATATATAATCATCCAAAAGCAAAATAAAATTAGAGAAATTGATGAAAGTAAATTATAAATTAGCTATTAAATTCAAACTTCTTTTCGGGCGAAGTCAATTTTATATATTTATTACAAATCATCCACCCTCAAGGAAACTCAAATCCATTAACTTTGACGAAAATAGTGTTGAAGTGCTAAAAAGACGAAAATATCACTAATGATTGAAAAATAACTTATTTTGACCGGTTTGATTGAATAAAAACTTAAAAAAAAAAAAAAATAAACAAGGTAAATTAAATATTCATCAGATTTCTACTGTCAATATGAAGATGACATGAACGGTAGATTAATTTAAAAAACAGTTATAAAGTTAAAAGAAATTATAAACAAAATTAAAAAATTAAATAAAAAATTATCTCAGCCCCAAATCATCATCTTCTTCATGAGCCCATCATCTTCTTCATTTGTCCGCCGTTGTTGAGACCAACATCAATAACCCAACAAAAACTCCCAGATCGAACATCAAAAATCCAACAAGCTCTCAACCCCCAAATCCAAAATCTCTCAAACCCATTTTTCCGGCACTTCAATTTCCATGGATGTCCAATCTGGAAACCATTTTCTGGTTTAATTCAACATCTGGGTATTTGAGATGGGTGTCTTAGGGGTTATTAGGAGGTCTAATGGCCCCCTGGCACGAAAATGAAAAACCAGAACCCAAAACATACCCATTTGGTTGCATTCAGAGCAGAGCCGTTTCAGACTCCAAAATCATTAATGGCGACGACACTCTGCTTACAGTTTTGATAGTTGGTGCAGGACCTGTTGGTCTCACTCTCTCAATACGTCTCACCAAGTTGGGCATGTTTTTGGACCCTTTAATTCTCCATTTTGATGTAAAAATTTAGTGACCCTCGATAGAAATATATTGAAAGGAAAAAGAGCAGATATTGATCATGATACAGTGGGAGGAACTTGTGCTTGAAAGAGAAATTTTGAAGGCCATGCCTTTAAACCATCATCTTCTTCATTTTTCCGCCGCCGTTTCCATTTGACTCTGCTCGAAAGGCCAGAACATCGAGCATTGTATCGCCTCCACCAAACCCATCAAAACCCAATCGAACATCTTCATTTGGTTCTGCTCATTTTGTGGGTTTGATCCTATAGATCTTTTTCGATTTGATTATTGTTTTTTTTTAATTTGATTATAGATTTTAATTTATTGTCTTTTTTAATCTTTTATAATTTAATTTAATTTTTTTTTAAATTTTTATATAAATTTATTTTTTATTTTAGTTTTTGAAAATTTATTTTAAAATAAAAAATAAAAATAAGGTTAAAAGACAAACATACCCCTAAATTTAGTAAAGTTGGCTAACTATTGACTAACTATTGACTAACGGTAAGTAATTAAATTGTAATAAATCAACAAAATTTATCCCATTTGAGAATATGATTTAACTGGATAGTTAATTTGTAATTTCCTAAGTAGATAATATATCCTAGAAGAAATAAGTAAATAAGTAGAACTCTCTTAATACTCTTTTCCTAGCATATGAACACTAGAAAAAGAAAAGCTTTAATAGAATTCCAAAAACAAGACCTTAGATTTTTTTTTTTTTTGAAATACTGGAATTCTATCAACAAAATCCCAAATTTGGGCAACAAGATTACAAACGCTAATCACCAAAACAAATTTGGGACAACAATAGCAAAGCCTTATACATTTATAACAATCCTCAATGAGAAGGAAGCATTGATGGGTCAGAAGAAATGCCCAGCGATTGCGAAAACAGGGAACGAGGCATGACACTTTGAATCCAACTCATCCACATAAAAGCTAAGATACTATTAAAAATATGAAGCACTAAAATAGAGAGAAGAATAGCATCAACACAGAAGAAATTTATACACTAAGCCACCTTACACTAGAGTCGATATCTTTAACCCGAAAACCTTCATATGATTGAATACAACCACCATGATATTGTTGACGAAAACCTTATGCGCTCTACCATATTCAAAAGCAGAATCCAAGAATTGCGGGTACCTTTGGTCATCAAGAAGGCTTAAGAAGACTATTAATTTTCTCCCAAAACTCGAATTACCGACCTTTAAACCTACAAAAATGAAATGGCTTTTAAAGGCTGGATTCAGATATCATCTTGATCTAACTCTTAAAAGACCCAAAGCCTTCTAAAAGAACCACAAATAAGAGGATTGGTCGACCAACACTTCAAGAAAGACCATAACTATACATCTTTCAAGTTTTAAGGGATGGATCCAGAAAACTTCTAAATCCAACCCTTAAAACCCCAGATCTAGAGACGATGCAGAAAATAAAAAGGAAACAAGCAGAAAAAGGCAAAGAAATCAATTCAAAAGCGCTGGGTTTTACCAGAGACAAAGGCTTCAAAAAGTTTTCTTTCTTACAAAGAGAAGACTTTAGAAGTGTTACAAGACCTTGGATTTTTACCTTATAAAAGAATAAACTCTATTGATGGTCTTAGTCAAGTTTTAAAACAAACAAAAGAAGATTATCAAGAACTCGATTTAGCCCTAAGAAACCAAAGATAGAGATTTGGAAGATACAAAATATTTAAAAGATTTATTAGAACATTTGAAAGAAGTAAAGGATTCGTAGAACTAGATTTGAAAACAAAGTAAAAGAAATAGAAGATAGTTTAGAAGAATTAGGTAGTATTTATGAAAAGGTAGACTTACCCTTAACCAAAAATTGGTCCGAAGAATATTTACCCGATTAATGAACTTTAAAAAACTAGAATAGTAAGACTTGAAATATCTTAATATAGAAAAGTTAAGATAAATTTACAAAATAAATTTAAGATTCAGTGTAATGTAGATCATTTACTTAACCAATATCAGCATATTCCTCAAACAAGTAATAGTCAAATAAAGGCAAGATTCGAAACTCATTAGAGCCACAAAATGTGGCAAATTTTTCTACTAAAATGTGGATCGACTTATCTTGATTCGAGGAGTAGTATTCAGGGTCGTACACTAAAAGTAACGTATCAACAAGTCTAGGTAGTCATCTGACCTAATTGGGCCAAAACTTAGATGAAAATATAGACAATACTAATAACAATATTACTGATTTAGTATATTTATATGAAAATAGTAAAGCCAACACCCTAGAGAAGAATTTAGACTATTTAAAAGAAGTTACTGATTTTGGTAGCCAAGTTAAAAAGTTTCCAACATAATAATAATTATAATAATCATAATAATAATAGAACTAATAAATATAATAGAAGCTAAAACTCCTAAACTCCTAGAAATAAAAACTAAAAAACTATTAAAAAGTTTACATCTAGAAGTAGAAGCCATTAAAAATACCCAGAAAAGCTTACAAAGACAATTAGACACAGTAAAAAAGATTGTTAGTGAATGAATAATATTTTTACAAAACATCTTAGAAGAATTAGCTCACGAAATACCTAATAGCATACCTGTAGGATTGAGTAATAAATAATTTAGCACAGAAAGTAATAGCATTAGTGAAAACCAAAACAATACAATAATAACACACCACCCCTTAGTAGCAGTAGTTAAATATCTCCCTTTACCCTTGTTTGAGTCTCATATTTGTTCTATTAAAACACAATGTGCGAGTGTGAATCCCCTCTTATAAGGTTTGAGTCCCACCTTTCTTCGTATGTAGTTTAGAAAACAAATTGGGATTTCACCTACTTGACCCAAGTTTCCGCTGAAATAGAAAATTTACAAAACCCTTGTTGGAAAGGTTATTGCAACCTTGAAGAAGCCGATAAAGCATTAAAAATATACTTAGCCGATCATAGTACTCAGCAAGTGCACAATTACCATAGAAATTTTTACAGCAAAGATCAACTTTTAAGCTTTATGGATAATTTTAGGAAAAGCAACCAAGCTAGATATAAACTTATGGAACAGCTAGAAAAACAAAACGAAGTAATCGAAAAGCTTAATTAGAATTTAAAAAACTCTCAAAATCTAGCTCAAGAATTACAACAAAAGCTTAGTTCATCAAAGCAAGAAGAAAAAGCCAAAGAGATTATGATGGAAAAAGATGACAAGAAAGCATTAGAACCACAGACAACTAACATCTTTCTTCTGCGAGAAAAAGCTCAAAATACCCTTCTGGTATAACTGCTTATACTTTTTCCTTCCTTTAAAAGGAACTGGAAGTATGCATACAAATTTACTACTGTGCAAATTAACTTAGATACTTTTTCAAAATCCCTTCAGATCCTAGATATCGCTGATGAAATTAGTATAGGTAAACTTTTTGATTATGGAATAATTGATGGCCTACGCTTCAAACATCTTGAACATTTCATTCCTCCAAGACAAGCTCCAAAGGAGTATTCGAATGTACGGAGGAATACATGGGTTTTGTTTAGACATACATAATAGATTCTATTCCTTATGAATGGACGACTAGGTATGATAGAACCATACACTGTCTACCTGTTTCCCATTATATTGTAATAATCCCATGCGAAAAACCAGTAAAGTTTGTTCAAGAAACAGAACCACCAGCCGAGTCCAAAGGTCACTTTTGTGTTAAATACCTTGAAAGGTATAGAGCACATAAGTATTTACTATGTATAAATACTTTTAGGACTCAGGTAGTTGGTCAAACTCCACACATGTCGATCTTCATCAAGAGTTAAAAAGAACCAGTGATGCAGTATTCGATCCCTTGGGTTTTTCTCAGCAAAGATACTGACAAATATTTGCAGAAGATCCAACAACAAACAGCTAGCGATTTTCTTGAAGGTATATCCACTCAATCACCTGTATGTATATATGTATGTATGTATGTATTTTCTTGAAGATATATCCACTCAATCACCTGTATCGATCCCTTAGGTTTTTCTCAGCAAAGATACTGACAAATATTTGCAGAAGATCCAAGAACAAACAGCTTGCAATTTTGAAGGTATATCCACTCAATCTAGCTAAGTTAATGAAAATATAAATCTCGTTATTTTCTTTAAGAAAGGAAGATCTTACCAAATCTTTAAAAACAAAAAAGTACAAAACATTTTTCTTAAAAATTTTGATGGATCTAATTTATTAGAGAGAATATGTAAGAACCTAGTAAAATTCTGACCAGAAGAGAAAAACTTTTCTGGTAGAATTTTTGGTTTCCTTTTGCAGTGAGTAAAAACTATTCTGGAAAGGATTTTCTAGGAACCAGTTTTTCTAAAACTAGGTCGTGAAGGAATTTGAAATGCCATTTCTCTAGTAGCTAGTGAGGAACTTTAAAAATTTCCAAATTTTAAGAAAACACAAAAATTTTCTGTTTTCTGTTATAATTGATTTTTCATCCCTTTTTTTGGTTAATCTTAACCTTTTTCTGTTCTGTTCATCCTAATCTTAAAAGCCTTCATGGATGCATTAATAAACAAAATAATCTTTCTTCGTAGTTTCAACATTCCTCATGGAATCGGTCTCACCTCACTCATAATCATAACAAATCACATAAACAGTTCGTTTCGTTGCCACAAGCTAACCTGTTTCGAGGGAGAAACATATCTTTACACAATTATATAAA
Source organism: Nephelium lappaceum (assembly GCA_021234005.1). Lineage (NCBI taxonomy): Eukaryota > Viridiplantae > Streptophyta > Magnoliopsida > Sapindales > Sapindaceae > Nephelium > Nephelium lappaceum. Next base: position 15,783,662 of record CM038009.1, read on the forward strand.
GACTAGAGTCTTTTCGCTTCAAACATCCACACTAGCATTGTTCTAGCATTTGGTGCTTTTAGTAATGCTTTGTAAAGAAGTTTTGGTATACGTTTGGTATAACTTATTTACTCGTCCAAAGTATTCTTTTAATGATTAAAACTCTATTTCTTTTTTTTTTTCGTTGTTTGATTGTCATCTCATTAGAGCTTTTGGGGAATTAAAAAAGTTAAAAATATCTATTTGAAAAAGCTCAAAGTAGATCTTTTTAAGCTTTTTTTAAAATATTAAAATGTCTAATCTACCCCTATTTTATTTTGTTAATATCTCTATACTCTTGTAACCCTATTATACTTTCTTTATAAATATAAACACATAATCTCCACTTTCATTTTATTTCATAAAAACATATGAGAACTTTTCAGTAATCAGTAAGTTTTCTATATTTTGTGTGAGTTTTTTTTTTTTTTTTTTTTTTTCAATTGATTTTGGCTGATATATATATACTGCAATTTTTTTTATCTTATGCTGATTCTGTATATATACTTTGCATATATAGACACTGCATGTATATATATATATATATACTGCAATTGGTTTTTTATTAATATTGGTGCACTTTACGAGAACCATGAAATGGCTAAAAACAGAGTAGAAAATACAACCTTTTTATTTCTTGAAGCTAATTTAACCAGGATTAAAAAATTGGCAGAGTAATAAAATCTTTTTTACTACTAAGATTGATTCATTTTTTATGGTTGAGGTTGAAGCAATAACATTTCTAGAATGAATATACCACTCCTCTCTTTCATGTCATTTTTAGGTAAATTAATATTCTAAAAGTACTTTAAAAATAATTTAACTAAACAGTCTATAATTTAAAAGAGCTTTTTTAATTGACAACCAAACAACCAACAACTTTCTTCTAAAAGATCTATTTCCAAAAGATCTACTTCTAAAAGATTACTTGTAAGAAGCTATACCAAACACAACCTTAACCAAAAACACTCAACTCGTTTTTTGAAAAATGCTTATTTATAGCAAGTAATTTGAGTGTCTTTCTAATTTAAAACACACTTATAGAAAACTTGCTATTTAATGCTTCTTCGAAACAGCAACTCCAAGTGTGTTGTACACACACACACACACACCGAAAAGTTCAATTTTGACATACCGATGACAATTTCAAACACACAATTAGTGTACCTGTATTCTCTTTGCTGCTGGTACTGGAACATATAATAGCAACTCTGCAATGGTGTCTCACTCTTGACCACCATGTTCAATGTTTTCCAGTTTTTCCAGCAAGCATATACTGATGAAGAACACTTCACTCAAATTCGATCAATCACTTCTTTATTCTTAGACTTATTGCTGCAAGTTCTCAGAAACTTGACCTTCACCTCCTTGAATTTCTGGCTACAAGCTTATGTACTCTTCATAATACCTGTAAGCTTACATAATCAACAAATGCAACTGTTATCAGTTTCAGATTTGAAAATAATCTCAAAAGCTATCGTTATAGATTGAACACCAGAAAGAAATACATTAAAGCCTACCGACTGGGATGATATAGACAGAAATGAATTTTAAATGCACTGCCTAGTTTAATAGCCACACCAACTGAATTCTAGTAAAAGCTATAAGTGTCATACAAGACCCCAACAAGACAAATTTTTGTGGAGAGGCAGGGAGGCCATCATATAATACCAGAATCTTACAACCAAAAACTTTGAACTGTCGTGCGATTCTGATGCTGCTTTGGTTGCAGAAGCATTTGAAATAATTTGAACAGCTAATGACTGTAACTGTAGGGGAGAGGCAGAAGTGCAAAAACCATGCAGGATAAGCAACTGAAAGTCTAATCAGCTAGAACAATCCTCTTTTGCTTGGTTTAATAAACCTCTTATCAGGAGTAAAATATTTGATTAAGAACTTGTGGCAGCTTGTTAGGAATATCAGAATAAGGCTTAGCATATTTGACTAGCTGTAGCCTGTATTCAAAATAGTTTACAGCCTGGGCAATTTGGATTATAAGAATTGCTAAAATAAATAGCAGAATTACGACAGATGCTGTTAGATCCTCAATCATAGCCACTTACCATAGGTGGCCGAAACAAGTCAAAGGTTTAAAAGTCTATAAACGGAAAGCTAAGCCCATTAATGTTAATGGGATTTGATGGGGAATTTTCCAAATTTGTTGGGGTGATTTGCTGGGGATATGTACTGGGAATAAATCGTGATTGTAGAGATTTGATTTTGGTGACAAATAATATATATAGGGGATGTTAGGGATGTTTGGGTTATCTTTGAGTTTTGTGTTGTGTTTGCAGATAAGCTCTGCTAGGGGTTACGTGTAGCACTTGCCTCAACCTCTCGGTGCAGCACTGGCAGTTATTTTCGTTGAATTTTGTTTTAGTTGTTCATCAATAAAATTCCCCTATCATTCTTATATTGTTTCTTGTTAGCGAGGTTCCTAACAGATGCTAAGCTGGACATATAGTGCATGGCACACAAACAGACTAGAGTACCGAAGACATAGCATACGGTGCACAGCGCAGACTAGAGAAAGTATTTTCTTCGGTCAATTTTGAATAATGAAAAAAATTAACAATGTATGCGGGCTCGTGTGGTGACTCTTGTCAAATTAGGAAAAGTGCAAGTTCAGATCTATTACCAAATAATTTTCAAAATTCCTGGCTATAACACTGTTAAGTGCTTAAGTTTGCAGAATACTTCATAAATAAATGCAAATTTGAAGATCTAGTTTGCTTTTCAAAACCAGGTATCTTTTCTTTTTCTCTATAGGCTTGTATGTCAAATACTAGACCTTTTTGAAAAACTTATTGGATTATATTTAATAAACTATATGCAGTTTCACAGAATTGTATAAGGCTGGTCAATTCCGTAAGAAGCACAGATCTTATTTTCTTTCCCCTCTACCCCCAGTAATAGTCTGAGGAGACTGTGCTTCCCATAAATTAGGCAGTCACCCCTTCAACTATTTGCATTCCTAAAACCAAACTGTGGAAGTATCACACATTATTCACTTGCAAAGATCAGGTATTTCTACTGAAATCAGTTAAGAGGCTTCCAACTACAAAAGCTAAAGCACCAATTTGTTGAGCTCTATCCGAGATCAGAAAGGTATAGCATTTTACAGTGACAACAAACAAGCAAAAGAAAAAGGCAACATATGCTAATGTTAGATAACTGTACATGAAGGACTCAAGAACCATTGACAGTCCCTAAGACATCTGATGTGTTTAAATCTGGTTTAGGAGCACAGGCCTGGAATGTTGGTGAGATTGAAAATAAAGCTGCTGAATGCAAAGGGAAAGAGTAAGACTAGGATTGTATAAAGCCTACTCAGCCTAGGCATCAATGTAAAGCCCACAGGAACAACCACCTAGATAGGATGCAACAAACATCCACAGAGTAGCATCACACCACAAAAGCTGCAAAGAACTTAAATAAACCATCATTTCTTCATTCTTTGCCGCTTCAAATGCAGAAGTATATAGACATAGTTCATATAATTGCTAGAGTAGTAAAACTTGCCAGCCAAGAATTAGACCAACATAAAATAGCTACCTTAAACCTTATTGACTAGCTGCTTGGGAAAGCAGAGCAAGTGACTGCAATGCCCTTGATAAAAAATATATGATAATATCACTGTAAGGAATTTAATTACCCTATCACTGTAAGAAATGTAGCTAATAGAATACTGACATATTAACTTTTTTCTAGAAACAACTCTTTTAAGAATTTTATGTCTAATCAGAAAATGCTGCTCAGTTAATCATAAAACATTTTGGTGATCATTAAGAGAAAAACAAATTAAATTAGATGCTTGAAGATCATGATTTTTATTCCACAAAATGTTTCTCATTAACCAGATAAATAAATCTAGGTTCCTATTATTGAAAGCTGTAGCATTCATGGTATGGTATGCTAATTTTTTATCTTCGGAACAAAACCAAACAAAGATGTATGAATTTGTTCGATAAAAGTCGGAAAACATGTCACCTGAATTCAGTCCTGCTAAGATAATTCACTTCTTTTCTTTGTCTTTATAGTCTTATGGTATTACTTAGGGTTTTATTGATTGTATATGGATCTTATTCATGTCAAAACATATGCCTTCAAATTACATATTACATTTGACCATAGTTCTGGACTTAGTTTTCGAAGCAAATCTTAGTATTTTGAACCAATACAATATTGAGCACTATGGAAACAGAGGTTGGTCTTTAGCATTTTCTTCTACATTTGATGAATTTCCCATTTGTTATCATTATTATCTTGAATAGTTGCCATGAAAAATCAATAAACATTTAAAGTAATACTTTCATATAAATTCATTAAAAACAAAAAAGCAATACTTTCATATAAGTTCAAACAAGAAAAATTAAGACAAGGAAACTGCAGTGAGTGATATAATACGGATTAGTTTCAACTTCACAATGATCTTTACCTCCTTTTTTGGGTCAAACAATGATCTTTACCTGTATGATAACATTGTTGTCTAGTCTCCTTCAATTCCAGTCACGCATAATTTAATGAGACAAAATTTCCGCCTGACCATTCTGAATCCAGTTACCTGTAACACAAAACAAATTCACTAATTCAAATTTTTAACTCAATTGGAACCATACTTTATCGAGTCTAAATTTGTTCTCACCTTAAACGTAAGTATTATATGCATTAAGATAATCCAGTAACCATGGTCTCTGAGCTTCCTCATATGATGAACCTGACACCTAAGAAGAGAGCAAAAAATCACAAGATTTCAACGATGTAAGTTCATGGTACTACATTGTAGATTAAATGATGTAAGAGAGGAGTGAATATGTAACCTTTAGTAATATATGGCATGGAGTCAAATGCAGTCAGCATTTCTTAGTGGCTACATATGAAACCAACTAGAATTCAACATAAGGAACAAACGCCGTCTAAAATATTTCATGGTGGACATAGAATTAGAATTTGTCATCTGGAACAAATCCTCTTTGAAGCATTTCATCATGGAAATGAAATGCCTCCTTTAAGTTATTTTGGCTGACATGTCCATTTATCAATGATGTGTATGTGGCCCTATCTGGATTTACATCTTTCTCTATCATCCTCCGAAGTATCAACTCAGCCTCTTGCATTCTTCCTTCTCTACAAAACCCATTCAAAATCGCATTGAATGTAATAACATCGGATACCAATCCTTGATTTTCCATCTTGTTTACCAAAACAAATGCTTTGTCCATATTCTCTTCTTTAATAAAGCCACTAATAAGAGTGTTATATGTTATGCTATCAGGAACAACCCCTTCTAAAACCATCTTATTTAAGAACTCATCTGCCTTTGATGCATCACCAGACCGACAATAACCCTTTATAATTGTGTTACAAGTCACAAGAGTTGGCTTTATACCTTTTTCGACCATCTCATACCAAAACCTGAATGCCTCTGGAACATGACCCATACTACAAAATCCATTTATTAGAATTCCATAAGAAATGTAATTCGGAAAAATTCGTTGAGAGATCATATCAGCCCACAAGTCACTAGCTTTATTCATTTCACCAACCTTGCAAAACCCATCAATTAGTGTGTTGTACGTCACAATATCTGGCTTAATGCTCTTCAGAGTCATCATATCAAACAGGCTTAGTGCTTTATCCATATTTCCATTCTTACAGTGCCCATTAATAAGTGTTGTGAAAGTATAAAAATCAGGAAACACACCCCTTTCCACCATCTCATTAAAAAGCTTGTCTGCATCAGCAAGCATCTTCTTCTTGCAGAGCCCGTTCAAAATAGTATTGTAAGTAACCACATCCATAACACAACCGTGCTCCAGCATTTCATCCCACATCCTTAATGCCTCCACCAAGAGACCACTTCTACAATATCCATCTATAAGAATCGTATAAATCACATTATCCGGAACTAATCCAGTAGCCTTCATATCTCTAAAATACATCAATGCTCGATCAAGCAGCCCATTCCTTGAGAAGACCCGAATCAATGAACTAAAGCTAATTAAATCTGGAACAACACCTCTACGAGACATTTCATTGAAAACTTCTTTGGCCTCTGAAACATCATCTTTTCGACAACACTCAACAAGCAATGTATTATAACTAGCAGTATCAGGACTCAACCCCATCCCCAACATCTCATCCAACACTTCCTTCGCCCTGTCATACCTTCCCTTCTTGCACAGACCATTTATAATAGAATTATACGCAATAACACCCGGTTTCAACCCCTTGACCGACATTGAATTCATCAACTCAAAAGCTTCTTCCAAAAGCCCTTTGCGACAATGCGCATTGATTAGTGTGTTATACGTCACGAAATCTGCACAAACCCCTTTCTCTTCCATCTCACGTAACAACAACTTCACACCATCAATTTTACGATCTTTACACAATGCATTAACCATAATATTCAACGTATAAACATTCAAATCAATCCCACTTCTAACAACCTCGCCGTAAACTTCCCATGCCAAATCAACCCAACCAATCTTCACTAACCCACCAAGCAGACTATTGCAAGCATTAACAGACACACAAATCCCTTTATTTTGCAACAAACGAAACGCCTCCCATCCTTCTCTCAATTTCCTAGCCTGCACATAAGTCCTAATCAACAAATCACAAACCAAACTACTGGAACCGCAATCACTATAACTAGAAACCAAACTATCAACAATCTCTACACGTGAAACACCACTTTTTCTAACCATTCTAAGAATCAACACTTGTGCATCGGATAGTCTCCGACTCCGAACCAGAACGTGAATCATTGCACTCAAAGACATCGTTGTATGCTTAAAATTTGGACAGTCGAAGGCAAGAGAATCGACAAACCTCTGACCCAGTTGCGGATTATCACGGCAGCGATGCAAAACCTCGACTACAGTCAACGGCTTCAAGCGAAATTGATAGCTGCGCAGTGAAGTTGAATTGGGTTGCTTTAGATTCAGCAAAATTTTCTCCACCAAGAAAGAATCCGTGACTGACGCTGACCCAGTTGATGAAACTGGTTGGTGAAGAGAAGGGCTGCTTAGGGTGTGTAGGGAGGCGGTTGTTGGGATTGGGAAAACATGTTTTAGACCAAGTAGCCGTTGAAGTTTCGACATTTTTTTTTCGGATTTTGGTAGTGGAAGTGAGAGGGAGGTGTTTTAGTTTGGTGGGCTATAGACTTATACAGGGGAAGAAATACAAAGGACCAGGTCCAAATGAAAACCCGCTGGGCATCAAATGGGGCGGGTATTTATTGTTATTTTGGCAACTTGGACAACCCTAATCGAAGGTTTGGTAAAATTGCACTCATATAATAAGTTCGACTTTGATTACTCTAAAGCTATATGGGCTTTCAAATATCCAACATGAATATCCTTTGCCATTAATTGATCACCGTTAAGTGCCAGGTGGTGATATTCAAATATATAAAATAACAAAAATACCCTTTAAATTTAAGAGTGAACCTTTAAAGTCAAGATATTAATTAGAAAGAGATATGCTTTGAGATCTCCTCTAATTGGAGAACATCTACATAAATCTCCTCTCATTGGAGTAGATCTCGATGATCTCCTCCAGCCGATTCGTGACAATCTCCTTCGGCACATGACCTCCTCCAATCGGAGGAAATCTACATGACCTCTTCCAGTCGGAGAAAATCTTAACAGTCTCTTCTAGCCTAGGGAGGAGGTATCATCTCTTCACTAGGTTGGAGGAGACTGTTGAGATCTCCTCTAATTGTGACTTCATTTGTGCTTGTCGATAGTAGCTCCACTGTTGCCTTCGATATCGACGCCACTACTGGATGGAGATTCTTGAGTCGTACAATGGAAGTAGCTCGACCCCTATCGCTCTAGCTTCGACTAGAGCTCTTCGACACTATTGTCCATGTAACACCCCTAATTTCATTCCCGTTAAATACGATTAGCATGCTTTATAATATTATTAAGCAAGTAAGATTTATTTAATATGGCATATGCATTTTATTAGAACAAGAGGTGCAAATTTATTTAGAGGGGAAATTATTTAGGAGATGCAATTATTTTTAGGACTTAAATTTATTTATATTAACCGAAGGGATTTTAATTTCGAAATGAATGAGGAGATGAAATTGGTGGCTAAACGATTATGCAGTAAAAGAATAACCATCATATGGTTATCCAATTGAATGGAAATAAAACAATTAAGAATTGCCACCTAAAACAATTAACAATTTATGAAAATTGATTGATATTGCATAGAAATTAAATTAATTGATTAGTGTGATTATTATTTAGTTAATTAGCAAATGAAATCCATTGAAATCGAAATAGAGATATAATTAGTAATTCCTAAAAGGTTGAGGGACTAAATTGAAAATGAGCAAAAACAAAACAAAAGTTTTAAAAGTCGGGCGACCCATTTCACCAGTTTTTTTCTTCTCCTTCGACAGTGGGAAAACACCCACTTTTCTCTCATTTTCTCTCCATTTTCTTTCCAACCAAACACACCAATCTCAAGTTCAAATGCAAGAGTTCTAGGTAGCTTTGGGGTTGAAGCAAGCATCAAAAGCAAGTGTTTAAAGCAAGAAAAGTTGAAAAAAAATCAACTTTGTCACTGTTTTGACCGAGTTTATCCACCCTTTTTCTCTCATTTTTTTTTTCATTTTCTTCTCAATAAATCACACCAATTGCAAGCTTAGATTATGGTCAATAGCCCTAGATATCATTTGGAAATTAAGGTAAAAATGAGTGATTTTCTTTTATATGAGCTGTTTTGGTTTTTGATGATTTACATCATGTTTTTGGCATCCTTTTGAGCTAATAATGTTTCGATTTGAGTTTAAAAGTGTAGGGAATTATTAGGTGTAAAAAAATTAGTACCTATATATTTAAGATTTGTGTAAAATCAAGCTATAAACTTCAATTTATTTATGAAATGTGTTAGAATGCTAGATCAATTGTTTAATGATATTTGGACCAAGAAAATCGAAGAAACGGAGATCGAAAAGTATAGGGGCAGATTTGTCCATGCTAAAAAAAGTTGAGGTTCGAATGATGTTTTAACCCATTCGATGTATTCGGATAGTAATTTAAGTGAATTAGAATAAATTCGATTAATGAAAACTCAAAAATTTAGTAAAGAAACCGTATTAGGGTGATTTAGGATTTTGAACGTATGGTGGAGGGTACGTGAATTAATGAAATTAAATGGAATTAAGTATGATTCCATATTGATTTCACGTTAGGAAATCATACGAAAATGTTAGAATTGAAATTGGATGAAAATTCGTTGTTTTCGCATAGTTGAAGGGCAAGTAAAAATAACAATGCGTAGACGGTAATTTTTAATAATTATGGTCCTAAACGAGTTACCGAGACAAACGGTAGAGAAAGAAACCGAAAGGAACTATTAGAATGCATTTTCGGCATATAGATTAGAAAATATTGCATTAAAAAAATAAATTTAATTGACGATTTATTAATTTTTGGTTATTTTGGTTGTGGTTGTCAATAAATGTAGGGCAAAACAAGAAAATTGGAAAGGGTTCCCAAGACAAAGGAAAAGAGCGAGCATAGAGTGCTTGTGAATTTTAAGAAACGCTATAAGGTTGGTGTACACTTTATTCAATTTGTTTTTATATATGGAATATTATCGATTTCTAATATTTTGATGCTTGGAATATTGTTTGTGAGTATTTTGATGTGTGTATGGTGAAAATATATTCTTTTGAATTGTGATAATTGATGAGATTTATATGATTGTGTCAAAAATGAAATAGGTAAATTTGAAAATTGATTTGTGTGATTGTGGAAAAACGAAGTTGGGTTGGATTGACGAGACATTTAGAAGTGTTATTTCCTTATTTTCAGGTTTTCTGGAAACCTCCGAAATGCAACCGTTATGCTTGCCGGATTTTTGTTTGAAAAATAATTAGAAACCGAAAGTTTAAACGAAACCAATCCAACGAATTTTAAAAATAAATTGTTATTTAAGCCCTAGTAAACTTTGACACAGATAGGTAGGGATTGGTGAGTGGCATGACATTAGGGTCATTTAGCAGTACTGCACCGACTGATTCTAAATTTGAATGTTAATTCAAGGGTTATGATATGCACCAAGTGTCCAACCCCAAATATATATGATTATTTGATAGTCCAGCGGGTAGTCACCGAGTGTCTGATGCCGAAAAACCCGGATACCAATCCATGGTATCGTGCATGTGTTTACTATGAGTATTGAAAGTTATTATGAAAATTAAATGTGATCAATGTATAGTTTTAATTTCTTTTGGGTATTTAATTGAATTATTGACAAATTGTGATATTTTGTTATATTTTATTCATTGTGGAAGTTTAGAGGTTATAAACTAATTTTATAAACTGATTGTGTGAAAATGTAAATATTGAGTTTGGTGTACACCCACTAAGCGAATATGCTTAGCGCGTTGGTTTACCGCGCGCAGGTAGTAGAGTAGACGATTAGAAGGAACTGAAGACGAAGTATCTGCAGTCAGTTACAGAGATTACATCATTCATTCTGTCTTTGGTATGTATATGCATTCCTCTATATATTTCCGAAACTTATATGTATTTTCTGAAAAATTCTGTTGTATTATAAAAATTGTATTAACATCTTGAATGTGTAATATATTTGTATTTGAATTTGATAAATTTTGAGTTTTGTATAAAAGTTTTGTAAAGCAAATATAAATATTGTACCCTAATTAAAACTTAAAATCGGACTGATATTTGTTATTTTTTTTATATAAATAATTTATTAAAAGAATTAGAAAAGAGTATTGAAAGGGTAACGTTCATTGAATTCCGTTAAAAAAGGTTAGAGGGTGTTATAGTCCATGTCCTAACTAGTCATCATCACTGAACTCATGTCTCATCAGCATCTTCTTTGCCTTTAAATATGCTAAACGTTCAAGAAAAAAATGTTTTATTTTATTTATTTTATTTTCAATTTGATGAACCATAAATGGTGAGGATGGGTTGTGTAATTTGTGTGGTTGACGTGAAAATTATTGGTGTGATGAAGAAGTGGGTTGATGAAAATGATAAGAACTATGAATATTGATTTTATTTTATTTTTTTAAATTGATATTTTAAGTTTTTAAATGAAAATATTTTAGTATAAATTTATTATTAAAATATCTATTACATATGTATAGACCATTTTACCCTTAACAATATGGATTTAATAGTTGATTAACTATTAACTATTGACTAATGACAAGCAGTTTTGCATTGGATTTTTGAAAGCTTAGGGTAGCTTTTATGTAATTAGTGCTAAACTTGTCTTATGAATGCAATTTTATCAAACCTTAGGGATGTTTATGTTGTGAGAACTAGAACATTTGAAAGTCGATACAATTTGAACACACTGTACCATTAGTTGAACCTCAATTTATTGTTTATTGTTTTTTTTAGGTTTTGGCTAACTTGCATGTTTTGGTTACTTCAAGTTACCCAATAAATTTATAATTGTTAGATAACTTACAACGAAACCGATAGTTGTTATCATAAAATCTTATAAATTATTAAATAAATTGTATTAATTGGTCACATACTGATAACCTACAAATTCAATTTCCTATAATTAACTTTTTTTAATTTATCAATAAAAAATAGAGGGACTATCAAGAGACTTGCATATGAACAAACTTCTTCCTTTTTATATATTTTTTACTTAAACTTCTTTCTTCATCTTTTCGACAAATCTTACCAGACTCAAACTTTTTAACCTTATTGTGATTTGGCTCCCATATCTTATTTAGTTTTTAACAATATAGAGTTTGTGGGTATATCTTTCTAAAGTTAAAAGCACAATATCTTGGACAAACAGAACTAACAAATAGGTAGGTTCGTGATATTGTTTTTGCATTATTTAAATACCTGTTATATGCTTTATTTTTTTTTTTAAATCGATTGAAATACTAAAACATTACAAAAATTGGACCTCAAAGGCTGTAAAAAACTTAAAATCTTCAATTCAAGAGTTATATTTTCTAAAGCTCATTGTTGTGTCATACCTTATCATTTAAATACTTTTTTTTTTTTAACTGCTTAGGTTAGGCAAGTAATTGTAGCATACAAACTATTTGATAAAAGTCCCAAAAGAAACAATATGGATAAAGTTATGTTTCTTTATTTGGTTTGATGTTCAAAGTAGTTTGAACTGCAAGTTTTGAAGCCCACCTTATTTGTTGCTAGCTTGACTTATTTTATATTATTATTCAAAAGCTTCTTGTAATTCTTTTATACTTTAATCTACCTTAATTTAGTATATAAAGAATGAAGTTAATTTTGGATGCAAATTGATTTGAATATTAGATTGTTGGATTATAACTTTTTTGAATGAAATAATTGAGTTGAATTGTTATAAATTAAGATGATCACCCTAATTAATTTTTCACCAAATTAGTGCAATAGAGAGAAGGGCTCTTTTTGTTTTGTTTTTCTTAACGAACAAGTTATCTATCTTGTTTTTGTATTTGTAATGTTGGCATTGATTTTTCACTAAATATTCTTGTTATAATTTAATATGGTAAGACCAAGAGTAGAAATTGTCATTATTGAAACAAAGGACGTTAACAATCATTCTTAGGATGACGGCAACTGGAAGAATGTTTTATGTCATACTTTTTTTTAATTTATTTTTAAACAATATATTATATGTTATGTCTATAATTGAATGGGTGTGTAATTATAAATAGGGAAAACTTCATTTTAGTCCCTAAGGTTTCGCGAAATATCAAAATTTTAAACATCTATTGGAAACAGCTTTTTTAATCCCTAACTTTTCCAAAACTCTTCAAAATAGTCCAAACCGTTGGTCAATTAACGGTCAACAGTGACAGAAAGCTTGGATGAAAAGGGTAAAATAGTATTTTCATATAAGAAATTTAGATTATGACACGTGTATGGATGAGATTTTAAACCTATAAAAAATTTAAAATAATTTGAAAAATTAAAAATTACTTATGAAAAAATTTTAAAAACTGAAAAAAAATCTGAAATTTTTTTTTAAAAAAATCTGATTCAAACTCATGGCTTGATTGTTCATCAAACCCTTCTGATAACATCAACTAACCATTTCATCAATATTATCAACAATCCCACAGTTTTCAACATCATCACAGCATCATCTCCCACTACGACAACATCAACAACAAACATTAAGAAAAAAATATAAAACTGTTTTTCAAAAAAAAAAAAAATGAAAACACTTGATGAACAATTTCTGGGTTCGCTCGAACCTAGATGAATCTCTCATCTGGGTTCGCTCGAACCCAGATGGGTCTTCATCTGGGTTCGCTCGAACCTAGATGAGAGACCCATCTGGGTTCGAGCGAACCCAGATGAGAGATCCATCTGGGTTTGAGCGAACCCAGATGAGATACCCATCTGGGTTCGCTCGAACCCAGATGAAGATGAGAGACCCATCTGGGTTCGAGCGAACCCAGATGAGAGATCCATCTGGGTTCAAGCGAACCCAGATGGGTCTCTTATTTGGGTTCGCTCGAACCCAGATGAAGATGAGAGACCCATCTGGGTTCGAGCGAACCCAGAAGAGTCTTCATCTGGGTTCGCTCGAACCCAGATGAGAGACCCATCTGGGTTCGAGCCGAACCCAGATGAAGACTTAGATGGGTTCGGCTCCATTTCCGACGGAGATGAGGTAAGGCAGACGAGATGGTGGCCAGAAGAGACTGAGGAAGAAGAAGAAGAGACGGAGGCGGAGGAAATGGTGGCGGGGCGGAGGAGATGGAAGAGAACGAGAAGAACGAAGGAGAAGAATGAGGGGGAAAAAGAAGGAGGAAATGAAATGACTTTGATTTGGATTTCTAGATCAAAGGGGAAAATGATTCAAAAATAATTTATTTTATTTTTTAAATCAATATTTTTAATAATGGGATGAGGTATGAATAAATGTTAGATATTTTTTCATAAATTGATTTTTTTTTTATTTTTTAAATTATTTTTTAATTTTAAAAAATAATAAAATTTTAAATTTTATTAAAAAAATAATCACATTATTTTGTACATGTGTTAGTCTTTCATTGGTTAAATAATATGTAATATTCTGGTTTTATTAGGGGTAAAATAGTCATTTTAAGTTGTGAGGGGTAATTGAGTCTTTTTAATCTTTCTGTTTAGTTTGACTAACGGTTTGGACTATTTTAAAGAGTTTTGGAAAAGTTAAGAATTAAAAGAGTTGTTTCCAATAGATGTTTAAAATTTTGATATTTCGCGAAACCTTAGGGACTAAAATGAAGTTTCCCCTTATAAATATTATGCAACATGGCGGAGAGTAAAAATTTGAGAAAGAATGGTGTAAACAAGATCACTATGGAGGTTAGTTATTCTTTTGCTTTTCTTTCTCTATTTCATTTTTTTTTAAAAAAAGAAAAATTAATAAGTTAAATGTTAGTACTAAGTGATTCAATACTAAATAATTACTATTATATATATGGGGCAGGATCGGAGGACACAAGTTTTGACACAAATTTTGACACGATTTGTTAACCATTAAATGAGGAGGATTTTAATGGTTTAAATTTGTTCACACCACTATATACAACTTCATTTTACACTCTACATAAATGTTTTCTCTCACCTCTCTCTTCCTTATTACACTATCTCTCATCTCTCCCATTAATATTAAAATCCCAATATTTAAATTATTTTTTTCTCACCCAATCCAATTATATTTAAAAACCCATCAAGAAAATTAAAAAAAAAAAAAAAAGCTACAATTGTTTTTTTTTTTTAACTTGTTAAATTTATTATTTAATTGATAATTTATTTATTTTTTAAAATAGTTTAAACCAAACAATCTTTAGTAAGAAAAACTTTTTGGTTAAGTGTTTTGTATTTTTGAAAAATAAAATCTATTTTATTTATTTTGGTTAGAAATTGTTTTTGAAATAAGATTTTTTTTTAGTGGTAGTAAAAATTTTCTTACTAAAAATTGCTTGGTTTAAACTATTTTAAAAATAAGTCATTATTTAAATAATAAATTTATCAAGTTAAAAAAAAAAAAAACAATTGCTGCTTTTTTTTTTTTAATTTTCTTGATGAATTTTTAAATATAATTGGATTGGGTGAGAAAAAAATAATTTTAATATTGAGATTTTAATATTAATGGGAGAGATGAGAGATAGTGTAATAATGAAGAGAGATGAGAGAGATGGTATAATAATGAAGAGAGAGGAGAGAGCTAATGTAATAATGAAGAGAGAGAGAAGAGAAAATATTTATGTAGAGTGTAAAATAAAATTGTATGTAGTGGTGTGAGTAAATCTAAACCATTAAAATCCTCTTCATCCAATGGTCAATAAAATCGTGTCAAAACTTGTGTCCCCCGATCCTACCCCTATATATATATATAAGTTTCTTTCCATTTTTAATTGAAAATTATTGTCTGTTATAGTCTTATAGGGTAGAAGAAAATTTTCCCAACAATGCAAAGTATAAAGAAGTAAAAGCACAATATACAAAGCAAGTTAGTAAAGAATATGTTATTACACAACATCAAGCAACTGATTTTTTTTTTTTTTTTTTTTTTTGAAATAAGCAAACTTCCGTTAAAGACCAAACAGATTACAACTCCTGAAAGTTGGGAAAGATACAGTTGACACCAACGTTATGCCAAGAAAGATCCTCGACTAAGGATAAAGCTAAGGAAGCTAGTCTATGAGCCAAGTAGTTGCCATTTCTAGAGATGGCTTGGCAGCTGAGAACCCTAGCCTCCTTACAAACAGCCTTGATATCACCAATAAGAAAACTTACTACACAAGGAAACTCCAAACAAGTATTACAAGCTGAAGCCGCATTCTCAGCATCTACTTCTACCAAAGACACCTATAGATTGAGAGAACGGGCTAAAAGGAGGCCCTCTCTTAACACCAACAACTCACCAATCTCAGGGGAAAAAAAACCAGACAGTCTCTTCGAACAAGTAACAATAACCCAACCTCTATGATCTTTAACAATAGTTGTGACACCAATATAACCAGTTCCAATAATAGCAATGTCAGAGTTAAGGTTTAACTTACTAGGAGGAGAAGGGCTCCAATAGGTAAATAGGATAGTCGTAAGAGCAAAAGAGAACATAACACTGGAACAAACTCTTGCAAGTTGAAAATCTGTAAGGAAGTTTATATCCCAAGCAGTTAAAGTCTCCTGATTGCAAACAAAATCAACATGTGTTCTAGCATTACAGTTTTGCCAGATATACCACATAATCATACAAAAATTTACCAAGACCTTGAGGGGAAAGGAAACTAAGGCGTTTAAGAAGAAGTCTAAGATAGACTGAAAGTTGCTGCTCACAACACCTCTGCCTTCGCTAAAACAGAACCAAACCTATTGGGCCATATGGCAAAAGAGCAAACAACGAAAACCTGTTTCAAGATCAGAAATGCACCCTGGGTAGTCACATTCTCTACAGATATTTCTTTTCATCAGGTTTGCTTTAACAGGCAGTAACTCTGAACATGTCTTCCAAATAAAATGCTTGACTTTTGGAGATATTAAGAGATTCCAAAGGGTAATCCACCATTTTCTAGAGTTGGGGGAAGAAGAGAAAGATTTTAACACTTACAAACTCCTAGCAAATTTATAACCGCTTTTGACCAAATAAGTCCCCTTTTTATCAAAATGCCACCTCTACTATCATCAACTTCTCTAAAGCTTAAAGGGATTGAAAGAATAGCTTCTCTATTTATAGGAAAGCACAGCTCATTGATTTTCTGGACATTCTAGTTTTTTGAGGATTGATTAATGAGGTCTTCAACCATTAGTCTACTGCCATTGTTTGGAGTGATGAGTTTGCAAGAATGAAGCCTAGGAATCTAAGGGTTACCAAACACGTTTATCTTCTTTCCATTCCCACTTGTCATCTTAAACCCTTAACCAGGAGTTCTTTGCCCCACAGAATGCTTCTATAGATATGGAAGACCCCCACCTTGTAATTAGACTATAGAAAGTGAATATCCGGATGATATTTGGCTTTGAACACTTTTGCAACAAGAAAATTAGGATTGTTGACAAGTTTCCAAGCTTGTTTGGGCAAGAGCGCTTGGTTAAAGGAGATCAAGTTTCGAAAGCCTAAACACTCTTGATCCTTCGAGTGACACATACGGTTCCAACTAACCCAACATATTTTTCGTTTACCATTCTTAACCCCCCACCAAAACTTGGAAGTCATACTGTCCAATTCATGACACAAACTCTTAGGAAGTTGAAAAGCGCTTATAACAAAGGTTGGGATGGCTTGGGAAACCACTTTAATAAGAACTTCTATACCTCCTTTTGAGAAAAGAGAGCTCTTCCAGCTCCTAAGGCGGTTCCAAACACACTCCTTAATTGAATTGAAAGTTTGAGTCTTATTTCAACCCATTAGAAAGAGAAGGCTGAGGCACCTATCATGAGAACTTCCTGCTTTCATACCAAAGATGTCCAACAACCTTCTTCGAGCACTAATGTTTAGATTCGGGTTAAAGGTTATGGTTGACTTGTCCAGATTTATCTATTGGCCAAACCCCTTACCATACACATTTGAAAGTTCCTTCAAGTGGTGATAATTGGAATCTGAAGCTTTACAAAAAAGGATGCTATCATCCGCAAAAAGGAGATGGCTAACTAGAAGGCCTCTCTTGCTGCTTCTTTAGCCAAAACCTCTTTCCCCCTTTCTCCGCCTTTCTCAAGCTATTAGAAAGGGCCTCCGTACATAACAGGAAAAGGTAAAGAGATAGGGGACATCCCTATCGAATGCCCCTAGAAGGCTCAATATTCCCAGTTCTACACCCATTAATGATGAAGGAGATTTTCGTTGAAGAAAGACAATCCACAACTAAATTAATCTACCATCTCGTGAAAAACATTTTTTCAAAAACCGCTTTAAGAAAGGGTCATTCAATTTTATCATAAGCTTTGCTGAGGTCTAATTTGAGAGCCAAAGAGCCTCTTTTGTCCCTTTTTCTCTTGTTGATAGAATGAAGGAGCTCAAAGGCAGCCAGTATATTTTCAAAGATTTGACACTTAGGAGTAAAAGTTGACTGGTTTTCATAAATGAGTGACGATAAAATCGATTTTACTTGTTAGCTAACACTTTTGTCACTGTTTTATAAACAACACTAGTGAGACTTGGTCTAAAGTCCCTTACGCAGCTAGGATTCTTTTTTTTAGGGATCAAAACAACTGAAGTGTCATTGAAGGTTTTAATTAAAGAATTCCCTTTAAGAATCTTGAGGCAAAATTCTATGACCTCCTTACCCACCACACCCCACATTTTTTGGAAAAATATGGCATGAAAACTATCAAGACCTGGGGCTTTGTTTGGGCCAAGCTCAAAAACTACCACTTTAATCTCCTCTCTCGAGAAAGGGCTACTTAGGCTCTGAAGCATTTCGTCGTCGAGTTTAGTATCGATATGTTTGCAACTAAACATCAAGATATCTACCTTTAATTACAACAAGGCGTGCACCTAACATTTTTAATTTCTCATGTCACAACTTACAAAGAGACAACTGGATTGTGAGGGAGGTACAGTTTGAAACTTTGGTTAACATGTGTTGTGGCTGAAGGGAAAATTTTCGATTTTAATTCGAATGCGGAAACGTGAATCTTAAAAATTTTCAAATAAAACATGCCCAATTGATACTAGTAATAACGATTCAATAATTTCTTCATAAAATCGAATCTTACCTTGCATGAAGATTGAATTGACCCCTTTTAATTCGCAGATTCTTCACCACCTGATCTTCCTTGCTATGACTCTTCACAAAAGAAACTGTGTGTGGGCACAATCTTTTGAAGATCCTTTTGAAGTAGATGGTTATTAGGTGATTTTAATCAATGGAAATTTTTTGGTTCAAGTAGCCAAAAATTCTCTCAATCACCACTTCTATTACCAATCATAAAAACATCTTTTTATATATATTGGTAAACTAGGGCACTTCTTATTTAACAAGGAATCCAAATTCCTATTTTAAATTGAAAGACTTAATTCATATCCAATATGGAATCAAAATTCCTTATTGGATTAGAATTCTATTCTTTTAATTTAATATGGAATCTAATTCCCATTAAATTAAAACTCTTTTAATATAATTTAAATGGAATCTTATTCCAATTAAAATTATTATTTCTATTAATTAATTAAATGATTATTTCATTAAATTAAATGATTCTAAATCATAATTAATTTAATAACATCATTTATAATTGAACCCATGACCTCTACAAATAATTAAATAATTAACCATTAATTAAATAATTATAAATATTTAAATAATCGAATTATTTAAATAATTTATGAACATGTACATAAATTTATATGTACATCAATAATCGGACAATCCAATTATATTCTTCAACTTGTTTCTTTATGTGGTTGTGAGCTAGCAAGGGGACCAAATAGACCTACAATTTGAGCTCCAATAATATCGGAATTATTAATTAAACTCTTTAATTAATAATTCACTATTATTAACCTTAGAGTTACTCCACTAAAAACTTAAGGTTGCACTCTCAAAATTGTAGATGTTTTACACAATCTGAATTTTCAGTGTCCATCGATTTAATCATTTCATATGATTCGATCCTCCACGAGTAGTTCATAATTAGAGCTAGGTTATTAAAATCCGTTATACCTCTCTAATTATATTTTGTTCCTTTAAGTATCATTGATTCTCTAATGAACAATATATTTATAACAACTTATGAATTTATCTTTCAATTTACTCATAAACAGAAAGTTGAGCGCTCTTATTGTTCAAGACCCGAATCAACACTTAAGGGAACTACTCATCTACTTCTCGCAAGAAGCAGTGGATTCCACTATTGTGTAGAATGTTCCCAGCCACTTATTAAATCACATCTCCAAAGTACGAAGCATATTGACCGTAAATCTATAACAGTCTCACCCATGTAAATCAAAAGACATGACACAACAAATAGGAGTCCATTAAACACTCAGGATTAAGATCAATCTATATATGATCATCTAATCGATAAATAAGAATTTCTTTGTTTAACGGATATTAATAAGAAACTCATTTTATCGAGGTCCAGTCCTATATAATCTCTATTATATAAGTGCCTCCATTTTCATATCGCCATATGAACAATCCCGGATAAGATCATCGTATCAAATACGAAATGGACCGCATCTGTAGATTTACCACAAACAAAGTACCAAACTTTGTTTTGCTTTCTACAGACTCTTTAGATTACTAATCTCAAACTAAATCCTCTTGTATATAACACTTATATACTTAATTTGAGACTACATAAGTAATCATGGATGTTATATGATATTCGTATGAAGCAAACATTTCATAAATGCACATTAATTTAAATAAAATAAACTTTATTTATTTATAATTTATTTAAACGTTTACAAATTACAAGCTCTTAGGGCATAATGCCTAACAGTGACCACCTTCATCATGACCTATGGAGATGGCTTGTTGAAAACATTGACACTTCAAATTGTTCTTTCAACATTAATGGAAACAAAATTATGCTTAACCCTAGCATGTTTACAAAAACCACGGTTATTGTTGATGGAGATCTTTTTGTGAATTTAAAAGGTGAAAACAATCAAAGTGAACAATTGAAGTCCAAAAACTGCATTGAGAGCAATGGCATTCCCTTGCATAAGATAGTGGAAAAACTCCTTAAGTTGAGCAATGATGATGAGAAATTTAAAGTAACATTTACTCTATGTACATTGAGCGCTATACTTTGTCTTGTAGCAGGACATTTCATTGAGTTATCTTTCCTATATTAGCACCATTCGATATATGAATTGGGCAACATGATGCTTTAATTTTTTAATGAGTGGGATTAGAAAATTCAAGACATGTCAAAGAGATATTCGTCTAGTTGTGTCCTTTTTTTTCTTTTTTTTTACAATAAATCAATATTTAGTTTTAATTATATTAAATTTATTAAATTTTATATAATTTGAAATTGTTTATTAAACAACAATTTTTTGTCACTTGTTACAATCATTCTACCTATATTTTGTGCATTTTAGAAAATCCTATAGTTGACAAGTCCATCATTTTAGTTGTTAGTTAGACCGTGAAATCGATTAAAAAAGTTATAATAGTTATCAAGAAGCAAGGAGGGGTTAATCATATCATGGTTTGGTGTGGTTGTAGCACCATTTTAATTTTTAATTAATGTCAATTTAGGATTATATATTCTTAATTTGTTTCCATATCATTGTTGAGCTGAATGCAATGTTCAACCTTTAGTTCCTTACACCAACATTTCTTTCTCAGTAAGTCAAGCATTTGTTCAAGATGTTGTGCTTTCAACACTAAAAAGATATGGCTGTAAGTATACCTACAGAATCAAAATGTTTGTAGGAGAAGGTTTAAGTTCATCTAGGCGGGAAAGAAACAAATTGTTTAGCATAAACCACCATTATGAGATTCATAATTATCTTTAACCTTATTGTTTCGTATTCGTGCCAAAGACCTATATATTTATTGTATGAACTCAGATAACTTAAGGTGACTCTACACGATTCGATTTAGGATAGGCATTCATACTCTCATATCGTTGTATATTGCACATACTATCAAAAAAGCAGTCTTTTAGATATGATTATGCCTAATGCTAATGTTATTCACACATCTTGTTAGCCCATCCATTCGATTGCAATCCGAATTGCTCCACTAATTAATTCTCTCAATTTTATTTTAAACTCTAAAATGGTCATTTGACTAAACATACAACTTTAAATGCTTTGACAAAATTTTTGTTTTGCACATTACTTATAGCATTTTGCTCGAGATGCCAGCAACAAAGATGGTGAATAGAATTTGGCAATACTATTTTTATTGCTTTACCCATAGTTTTATTGAGTAAGCATGCAATCTTTAAGATTTCAATTGATTATTAGTGTAAAAAAAAAAAATGGTGAAATTGCTTTATAACTGATGAGGGTAGTTTCTTCATTCAACCAAAAGTCATGGTCAACTTTTAGAATTAATAGACTTTGAGTGACGGATTGGAGGTCTTGTATAATTAACAGAACATTTGAATTCATTTGTAAAAACATAAATATTAAGGGGTTTTATGTAATTAGTTCAATTCTATTTAATGTTTAATGTCGTGAGATTAATTAATATAATATTATATTAAAGTGATTTATGTATAAAAATATTTAAATTAGTTTTTTTTAAATTAGTTAAAATTATCATAGTCAAATTTTAAATAAAAAGATATTTATCTTTCGTTAAGTAAATATTATTTTTCCCGTGGAAACTTCAAACCTGCAGATCCACCACTAACCCTGTAAGCAAGCCACTTCATAAGTGGGTAGCTCAGCAAGCGGATAGTTTCACAAGTGAGTAGCTCTTCAAGTGGACATTTCAACAAGTGAGCGGCTCCGCAAGCAGACAACTCGATAAGACAACAATCAAGTAGCAAGTAAAAGTTAAGTGATAAGGTGCAACCCAAGGACGAATATGACAAGTTACACATAAAAACTTATCTCAGTCTTGAAGGGTTAGTTACATTTTAATTTCCATTTTTCTTAATTAATATTTTTCTAAGTTGCTTTGTGGATAACTAAGTTACATATGCCAAAAGAATAGTGAATGCACAGGAAAAATAAAGTATATTAAGAAAGCTCAAAAAATGAGCTATTTTAACAAAGCCTCCTAAATCAAATAGCTCACAAATGAGTTGAGGAGTAAATAATAAGAAATCCAACAAAAATCATTATAAAAATTTGAGAAAAAGGAAAAAGAAAAAAAAAAAGATGGTCAGTCAGATGAACGAGTAGAAGTATCATCACCTTGACGAGCATCATCAACAAGAGGATTGAGAGGCTTAGCCTCAGTTACTTATCTTGCCTCGAAGCTCACGATAATTTAGTTGATATCTTCATCTAAAAAGTAAAAATCAAAATCCTTCAAGTTCAGCCAAATGACATAAAGTAACGCAAGCCGAGTATCAAATTCCATCGGCCTTTTCTCCCGCTCCATTCGGGTAACCTTTTCAGTTGCCATAGCTGTCTCAAGTTTGGCATCAACAAGCTATTTTTGCAAAAAGAGCACATCTGCTCCTTTCAATCTAGACTCCTACCCATGAAATTTAACCAATGTTGCAAGACAGTTTTTCCTACTTAGAGAAACTCTTCTTTTGGCACTCCAACTCTAATTTCTTTTTGACGACCTACATCCTATACTAGGTCCTCAATGGTTGTTGGCATTGAAGTACTCATTAAAAGACTCAGGGGGGTGTATTCAACTTGAAAATTTATTGGAATTCAAAGGATTTAAAAAATCTCGATATATTCAATCTAGACTTTTAGAAATCCATTAAAATCTAGGTTTATTCAATCCAGATTTATAAAGATTCCAATAAAATTTTGATGTATTCAATTCAAACTTTTAAGAAATCCAAATAAGTCTAGGTGTATTCAAAAAATCAATGATTTTATAGAAATTAGATTGTAATGGATTTTGATAGATTTTTAAAGCTTAGTTATAAATAAAAAATCTTATATGAAATCTTGCCTAACCCCTAAAGATTTCATAGACTTCATAAGTTTTTTTTTTTTTCAATTATTTTTTTATTACATGGAATAATTCACACAGTACTCATGTCTATAAACTTCATAAAAGAGCTTCAAGCACACCTCGTCAAAACCCAACTCCACACAGACCTCTCCTCCATATCTCTTGTTATTAGATCATACACTTTGTCTCCTTTTTATCTACCTCATTTTC
The DNA here is from genome assembly GCA_021234005.1 of Nephelium lappaceum. Lineage (NCBI taxonomy): Eukaryota > Viridiplantae > Streptophyta > Magnoliopsida > Sapindales > Sapindaceae > Nephelium > Nephelium lappaceum. The sequence goes on from CM038009.1 coordinate 15,807,423, forward strand.
ATTCAAATCCAACAACCTATATTGTTAGTTTTCAACAATATGGTCCATAGTCTCTCATAGAGTTACCAAACTAGAAATGCTATAAAAATATACTCCAAAATGTGTCTCCAAGTCTTGTCTACTATCAATTTGGTCTTTATATTCATATTCAAGTTATGTGCTCATTTAAAGGACCTTTTACAAGGTCAAATGGTTCATGTTCACGTTTTGAAACTTAGGTTTCAATTTTATCCATTTGTTTCAAATACTTGGACTCACATGTATACTTTATGTGGTGATTTGAGTTTTACCCAGAAAGTGTTTGATGAAATGCATGAGCGAGATTGGGTTTCTTGGAATTCATTGATTTGTGGTTATAATAAGTGGAATAGGTTTGAGGAGTTATTGGGTTTGTTTGATTTAATGTAAGAAGTTAGCTTTGTGGCTGATGCAGTAACAATGGTGAAAGTTGTTTTGGCTTGTGTTTATTTGGTTAAGTAAGATGTTGTGGATTCTATGGTTGAGTTAATTGAAGATAATGACTGTTGAAATTGATGTTTACTTGGGGAACACGTTGATAGACATGTATGGACGACTTCGTTCGGTAGGTTTGGCAATGAATGTTTTTAATTGAATGCACGACAGAAATGTTGTTTCCTAGCAATCTAGACAAAGCATATGAGTCCATTAATACAATGTCAGAAGTTCCAGCTGTTATGGTATGAAAAATACTAGTGAGTGCTCGTAAGCTTCATGGAAATTTGGCCTTAGCTAAGATTGTCACAGACAAACTTCTTGAATTGAATCATTCTAATAACGGGAATTATGTCCTATTATCTAATACTTATCCAGCTTCAGGTAGATGGGATGATACTAAAATTAGAGAACTAATGGAGAAGGGTAGTGTGCAAAAGGCATCTGGTTGGAGTTTTATTGAAGTAAATGGGCTAGGCACAAAATAAATTCTAAGGAATCATTTTTTATTTAAACAAAAGAGGAAGCAATTGAAAACTGTAATTGATACATGAACGTTGCTAGGTCAGTTTAGTGACTCCATAAGCAATAGTCATGGAAAACATTTTAATGATCTTCACCTTTATATCATATGATTTTTTTTTTTTAAAGATACATAATTAATAATTTCATTTAAACATATCCAATTCCATTTAAATCTATGTAAAAAATCCAACAAACTCTAAAACAAAATTCTAACAAATCTAATGAAATCTATTAAATAATCCAATAAACTTTTAAATAGAATTCTAACAAAATCTGATGGAATCCATAGAATGCATAGAATCCATCAAAATCTATCATTAAAACAAACTCCAACAAACTCCAATGAAATCTAGACTGAATACATCATTCTTAATGGACATGAGTACGAGTTGCATGAAGATGAGCCAAAAATAGAGGTTAGATGTGTCGAAAGCAAACAAAAGAAAAGAAAGAGAATACGAAGAGTTCATACTTACTACAACGTGCGAACGACAGCAATGACCAACTAGTCTCTTTTAAGTGCCTTCATAGCTTGGTCAATGGACACTTAGAAACAACCTCTTGTTGAGGCAGTGAACCTTTTCATGAGGTCAACATGGATGAGACCAAAGTTGAGGAGCACTGCTTGTTGGGGAAGCCATACCTTTCCCCTTGTCTTCTGATGCCCTTCTTGTTGGTGTGAAAGTTAAGGAGGATTTTGAGTCCATAGCAGAGTGCCCTTTTGGCTGAAGATCCTTTGCCTCTGTTTTGGCTTCTCACCTCCGAAGACATTAGTTGGACGAGGTTAACTAGGAGGAACACTTGAAGGTATTAACAAAGAGCTTGAGCCAAAAGACCTCATGATGTTATTGTCCTTAAGAGGTGGGATTAGTTGTAGTATAAATTTAGGGCCATGTCTTATGCTATTGCAATATTTTAATAAAGTCAACTATTAGCCATTTGACATTTAAAGCATGCACAAACATCAACAAAATGCTTACAAGTAAAGCCCTCAACAATGGCAAAGCAAAAGTGTAAGAAAATAGAAAAACTAGTGAGTTACCTTTAAAGAAGAATAGCGAAGGTGATGCGAATCCCGTATATAAAGATATGACCCCCACAATCAAATTGAAACACAACCCCAAGAAAGATTAAAATAGGTTTATAACGAAAACTTTGACCCATTAAAGATTAAAATAGGTTTATAACGAAAACTTTGACCCATTGACTATGTCATTCAAGAACCAAAATTATAAAGAATTTTAACCCATTGAATATATGATAATCAAGAACCAAAATTATAACAAGAATGATATTGACGCCACTCCCAAGACATAGATGAGAAGGTGAGAGATAAGTCATGGTTTCGATCGCCACAAGCATAGCTTAATAAGATCACATGTTCAATAATGAACAAAAGAGAAACAAATCTCTCAATTACTTTATTCCATAAACAACTTCTTAAAAATTTAAATTTAATAAGTCTTATATAGACATACAATCCTAATCCTTATTGGAAACCAAATAAAACTCTATTTTTAATTGACTCTGACTTTGACTTTGACCTTGACTTTGACTTTTTTTAAACATAACTATATTAGGCTTTTAATTTAAATAAATTACTCAACCCTATAATTAAAAGCCTAATAAATTAAACTAATTTAAAACAATCTCATAATACAAATTAGGTCCAATTTACATCAAACAATTAAATAACAACCCAATTGCATTATAATTGACATCCAAGTCTCAAGATTTCTTTGAGATTGATGTTCTTGAACTTGAATAATATTGTGAAGCCTAATAAAATCCAATTGCATTCAATTAGCGTCCCAAAGCCTTTAAAATTAAGTCCAATTACCTCGTTGTTCAATTGTCTTATTGTCCTTCATGATTGCTATCTTGGTTTCCATCATTCCCGCTTTCCTTAAAACGATTTGTCCTCAAATTGTGAAATCTGTAATGTTGTCCAAGGGACGTGATTGAAACCTGAAAAGAATGTTAGAGAAAACCTCACGCACTCCCTCACGTGTTTCACTCCACTCACTCACGTATTTATCACTGAACACTTCCTATCCACACTCAAACTTTTCATTTTTTTTTTTTTTTGATCAAACCATAACACTCAAATCAATCAAGAACCTAAGATGATTGATGCAAGATTGAAGATTATATGATACAAATAGGAATGAAACAACAAAATTAGATCAAGAAAAGAAAAAAACAAATCAAGACGCGACAATAAGAAAAGAAAATTAAAACATGAACAAGAAAGATGATGGGTGCTGTTGTGCGATACAAAGAGACAAAATTAATGAACTAAGGTAATATTCAATATGCAGCAATATGATGAAACCAATAAGGAAAGAGTAAAGTCAATGCAGAAAAGAAAAAAAAAATTGATGATGTTGATGTGCGACACATTAAACAATAAAAAAATAGATAATGGGTGGTTGCAGCAAATTAAAACAAATTTAAGCAATGTTGGTGATGTGTGGCCAAGAATAGAGACACAATAGGCATACGACGAAAGAAAAAAAAAACCCTAAAAAAAATTAAATGGATAGATCAGAAAAGGACAAATAAATTGATAAATCAAGCATGAATTAATACTCAAACCTCTGATAGCAACTGATGTGAACCCCGTATATAAAGATACGACACCCACAATCAAATTGAAAACATAATCCCAAGAAAGATTAAAACAAGTTTATAACGAAAACTTTGACCCATTAATTATGTCATTCAAGAACCAAAATTATAAGAATTTTGACCCGTTGAATATATGATAATCAAGAACTAAAATTATAACAAGAATGATATTGACGCCACTCTCAAGACATAGATGAGAAGGTGAGAAATAAGTCATGGTTTCGATCGCCACAAGCATAGCTTGATGAGATCACATGTTCAACAATGAACAAAAGAGAAACAAATCTCTCAATTACTTTATTCCATAAACAACTTCTTAAAAATTTAGGTTTAATAAGTCTTATATAGACAAACAATCCTAATCCTTATTGGAAATCAAATAAAACTCTATTTTTAATTGACTCTGACTTTGACTTTGACTTTGACTTTGACTTTTCCTAAACACACCCATATCAGGCTTTTAATTTAAAAAAATGACTCAGCCCTGTAATTAAAAGTCTAATAAATTAAATTAATTTAAAACAATCCCATAATACAAATTAGGCCCAATTTACATCAACCAATTAAATAACAGCTCAATTGCATTATAATTTATATCCAAGCCTCAAGATTTCTTCAAGATTGATACTCTTAGACTTGTTTTTGAACTTGAATAATATTGTGAGGCCTAATAAAGTCAAATTGTATTCAATTAGCGTCTCAAAGCCTTCAAGATTAAGTCCAATTGCCTCGTTGTCCAATTATCTCATTGTCCTCCATGATTGCTATCTTGGTTTTCATCATTAAAAACCTAATAAATTAAACTAATTTAAAACAATCCCATAATACCAATTAGGCCCAATTTACATCAAACAATTAAATAACAGCCCAATTGCATTATAATTGACACTCAAGCCTTAAGATTTCTTCAAGATTGATGTTCTTGGACTTGTTATTGAACTTAAATAATATTGTGAAGCCTAATAACGTCCAATTGCATTCAATTAGTGTCCCAAAGCCTTCAAGATTAAGTCCAATTGTCTTGTTGTCCAATTGCCTCGTTGTCCAATTATCTCATTGACCTTCATGATTGCTATCTTGGTTTCCATCAGAAGGTGTCCTACGAGTTTTCAACAAAGCTGAGAGCGACTCCTAAAAATTCAAGCAAATGGATGGAAAGACAAATCTAGAATGAAAGAGAGGAGTTACAAAGAGAACAAAAAGCTCTGCTTTTGAAAGTTTAAAGAGGTTGCAAGTGAACAAAAAAAAAATCATCCTTCTCATTCCCCTTTTAAACTTATTGGCACCTATTTGATCCAAGTGATGATAGTTGCTACAACTCCAATGTTTGGGAGTGAGTCTCAAATCATGTATACCTAAGTGACCCAAAATGACGCCTCAGTTACGTATGGTCATATGAGTCGCATTAATGGGATATGATGGTTATGATTAGTCATTGACTGATGATGCTAAAATACATCATATTTTATAATAGATTACTTAGCTTTATTGATGAATTTTCGAGTAAATTATGCTATTTAATATTTTTATTTTACTTAGTTTTATAGATGAATTTTCAAGTAACTTATGTTATTTAATATTTTTATTTGTTTTATTTTCAGGTGAGTCGTGAGAGGTATTACTAAGTAAAAATGTTATTTTCCATGGTAATTATGCAAAATATGGAAGTATCGTGCCAAGTCGAAAATTTGTTAGTTGAAGTGGATATTTTTGGAAAAAAAATTAGAAGCAAAATTAGGAAAAAATCGGATTTGGAAACAAAGCTGAATTCAATTTGGGATATTCTTTGAGAGCAAGTAAAGTACTAATTTAGAGCAAAAAGTGATTAATGAAAATTAGAAAGGTGCAAATGAGAATTTGGAAACAAGAAAATAATTTAGGTATGTTTTCGAAGTTTGATTATAGAAAGTTGTGTAAAACAAGGAAAGTCGTGACCTTTGGTGGCAAGGAGAGACCCGTGACTTAAGCTCGCCATATAACAAACAAGTTAGTTAAAAAGCAGTTGTTGCAAGGATGAAGGTAGCGACACAAGGTTGCTACACAACAAACAAAGGCATTGCGAGAATGAGTCGTGATCCTAAGCCCACAATGGAAGGTCGCGACACATGATCTTGCGCAATTAAGAAAATTTCATGAGTGCATTTATTTTTCAAGAGATTCTTACACACAATGCCGACCATAAAGCCTTATAAATATGCATTGGTAGTCACCATGCAACACAGAATTCACACATCTAAAGAGAGTGAGAAAGTTGCAAGTCAAAGAGAGAGAGCTTCATATGGCTTTGAGGGTTGAGGCTAGATGCATAATTTTCATATTTTTCAGCCCTCAACCACACATTCAACAATAGTTTTTTTAATCAAGTCATCATCAACAATTAGAGGCATTAGGGTTGCAATGTATTGGGAGTCAAATTGGAGAGATGAAATCCGGCTTTAGAAACAAGGGGTAACTCCTATTTACTAAGATTTTCCCCACTTATTTTCATTAATTTAAATATGTTGCTTGATTCTTGCTTTGGTTATTTAATTTATATATTGATGATGCACTAGATCTATGATCTAAGGTTACATTGTAGCCCTAAACCCATGAACTCATCTAAATAATATTGTTTTTAAGTAATTTCTCGTTGTTGTGCTCTATTCTTTTTAATGCTTAATGCTCTTAGATTAACTAATAACTGGTTTAAGAGATTTAGTAAACTTGAGTGCAACTGGAAAAGAAATTCAAGGTTTAGACTTAAATAGAATGACATACATTGCATGGGATAGGAATATATCTATGTGGTTTGTGTGGTTATTGTTGGTTAATTTTTCAATAAACTAAATTTATTAAAACCTTGCAAGTGCACAAATCGTTTGACCGAGTATAGCGATAAGCAAGGGTCGATCCCACGAGGAATTTCAACTTACTTTAATTTTAAATTTATTTAAGACCTAAACTAGAGCAATTAAAATAAATCAAAAGGTTTTTGGAATTAAATTTAGAATAAACTAAATTAATGCATAAAATTAAATAAAATAAATCAATAAATAAAAGCTTAGTTAGAACATCCTATCTACCACTAAACAATCCCTCAATTTGCTGAAAAGACTAATAAAGCAGATTCATGATAATGCATGATGAAGATATTCACGACAAGGTATGATTAACTCATGTCGTATAGATTCTTCCTTAATTAATTTACAAATCGCATGATGTCTACGTAGATGTGTGTATTCCTAATTATAACCTAGCATGATGTCTACTTAGGTTTAATAATTGGAACCCATTAAGCACTAGAAGAATATGAGCATCACACAAATCCTAGAACATGATGTCTATTCTAGGTATCTATGAATTAATATCTCGTAATTGGTTCGTAAGCAATTGATTGTTGCAAACAAATAATATGCTCGTATGATGTGCAGTTTATATTCTTACAACATAATTCTAAAAATATGTTTCTAAGGTGATCAATCAAAGAAACAAAATAAATAGAATAAAATTAAACTAGAGACATTAATTTCATCATGCAAAATATAAATCTTTATTGAAAAGATAAACAAATTGAGTTCATGTTTAGGGCTTCAAGTTAGTCCTAACTAATAAACTAACTAAATAAAAATAAAGAAAAGAAAAGATGAAACCGAAGCCTTCAGCCTTGCTCTTTTGCTTCTCTCTATGTCTTCTGATCTCTCATTCTGATCCTTTCTCTAATTGAATGGTGAAAGCATCTATTTATAGGCAGCCAATCCTTGAGAGACAAGATTTCCTCAATTGAGAAGGATTTCACTTCCAACTTTGATTTAGAATCAAGTTTTGATTTGGAATATGAATTCTTTTTATTTTTGGACTAAAACTCTTTCTAATTGCTTGACTCATTTAATTAGGACGTTTCATGGTTTAGGAAATTGATTAGGAATGCTAAAAGAGGAATTTCGAATTTCCTATGTTTTCCCGTAGCTGTCAGGTCTCGTGACAGTTTGACCTTTAGACACTAAATCGGTCATAACTTTCCCTAGAAAATTCCAATTGACGAACCGTCAGCGGCTATAGAAACTAGACATCCGGGGCTTTAATTTGATAGGTTATGGATCAAACAACTCGAACTGTGAACTTCGTACTCCCGCAAGTCACGTCACGCTTCTGCCCAAAATTCTGCAATTTCCTTCTAAAACATTCTCCAATTCCTTGAGTTGCAATTAATCTTCAAAAATCATTCAATTCCATCATTTTTCTTCTCAAAACCTAATTCAAAGCAAAAAAACACAAAACAAATTAAAAGTACTAATTCCACACAAAAACATAGTATAAATAATAGGTAATATGAGCATAAAATAATGATAATTAATTACTCAACAAATACCCCCAAACCTATATTTTGCTAGTCCTCGAGCAAAACTAGAACTTTAAAACAACTTAATCTAAAAATACGAAAAATAAAACACAATCCATTTTCGTAGGTAAACACGATGGCATTGAGCGTATGCCATAAGCCTTTAAACCCCTAGGTGTCCCTAGTATGAGGAGTTGTGTCTCCTGAGGGTTTACCAGCAGCGATACCCACAAACGTTGTAACACCCCCTACCCGCCCTTTTACCATACGACTCTAAGGGGCGCTATAGTCATATCTCTTTTTACAAAATCTTTATAAAACCATATTTTTATTTTATCACATCAAAATACGAATTTCAAATTCAATTTACAAAACAATACAAAAATCCTTTTATTTCAAACAGAAAAACTGACAGAGTTTCCTCTGAAATTCGGACTTTCCAAACCTGTTACAAATCAACATATTCATATTCAAAATATTTATTTCCATAAACATTTTCAATAACTGAAACCAAACTCCGTTTGGTTCATCATTTTTCATATCTATCACATATATCAACATATTTAACCAACTATACTTTTCTTTATCCAAAAACACCATATTAAAATCAAAATGCATATATATATATATGCACACACTTACAATTTTAAAACTTTTATGTACAAAATCAAAATTAATATCTATATACCCAAAAATACGTATGGAAGGATAAATGTGACTGTCTCAGCTCACTGCAGATGCTTTCTCTTCAATTTTCGCCCTCCTTAAGCAATCTACTACCTACGCACGGAAAATCCAACGCGCTAAGCATATTGCTTAGTGGGTGTACACAAAACTCAATATTCATATTTTAACACAATCAATAAGGCAATTTAATATCCAAAAGAAATTTAAAGACGATATATTGATCAAAATCATTTTCATAATAACTTTTCATTTTAACAAAATCAATTTATAAAATCGATAGCAAAATATCACAATTTATTAATAACTCAATTTAATATCCAAAACAAATTTAAAAATGATACGTTGATCAAAATCATTCTCATAATAACTTTTCATGCCTCTAGTAAACACAAGCACGATACCATGGACTGGTAGTCGAGTATTCCGGCATCGGACACTTGGTGACTAGCCGCCGGACTATCATATAATCATGTATATTCGGGGCTGGACACTCGGTGCCTCACAAAACCTCCGAATTCACTATAGTTGGTATAGAATCAAACGGCGCAGTACTGCTCTTGTGACCCATTAATGGCATGTCACTCCAATCCCCACCTATCTATGTCAAAGCTTACTAGGGCTTGAATAACAATTCATTTTCAAAATTCATTGGGTTGGTTTCATTTAAACTTTCGGTTTTTATTCATTTTTCAAACAAAATCTGGCAACATAACGACTGCATTTCAGAGGTTTCCAGAAAACATGAACATATGAAAGAACACTTCTAAATATTTCATCAATCCAACCCAACTTTGTTTTTCCACAATCGTACAAATCAATTTTCAAATTCATCATTTCATTTTTGTCATAACAATATAAATTCCATCGATTATCATAATTCCAAAAACATGTATTTAATCAAATACGTATCCAAACACTCAATTATCATAATTCAAAAACATGTATTTAATCAAATACGTATCAAAATACTCAATTATCATCATTCAAAAACATGTATTTAATCAAATATGTATCAAAATACTCGCAAACAATATTTCAAGTATCATGGTATTCAAAAATCGATAATATTCCAGTTATAAAAACGAATTGAATAAAGTGTACACCAACCTTATAGTGTTTTATTCTCCAACGGAAGCTCAAACCTTCTATTTTCCTTTTCTTTGGCTTCCCTTAGGCTATCTCCTCTCCTGGATATTCAATAATACATAACTACTCAATAAAAACTGATTCCTAATTTAACATGCATGATTTACTAACCATAAGTGATCCAAATATTTTCAAATCGCACCAAGCTCCATTTAAAACTCATTTCACCTTTTAAACTTAATCTTCGACTTTTAAAAATCTCAATGCGCCCTATTAAACTCGTTAGGGTCATTCGAACACCCAACGGAAGCATTATGGGTCAATTTACGCAATTGCCCTTCAAACTAGTTAATCGCGCGATTCGATTTTCCAATATTTTCTTAGTTTCCTAAACTCTCTATCAACATCAATTCACTTATTTTTCAAATAATTATTATCCAAAACTAACCAACAAATAAATCAAACTAAAATTCACATCAAAACCATTTCAATCACCAATAATATCATTAATCACAAACTCAACCAACTCACCCCTTTTTCCTCTTGCTTCGACTTCGTTTTTTGACTGGTTTTGGGACTGTTATGGTGACAGATCTGGGGCTGGTTCGAGTTCTTTTTCTTCCTTTTTTCTTCTCCCCTCTTCCTCCCTCTCTTTCCCTCTCGGTTCCGCCGTGGATGGCGGCTGGTTTCGTCGTTGATCGACGTCGCTGTTCTGTCGCCGTTCTGCACGCGTGGAAGAGCTTGTTTCCAGCTCGGTTCAGCTCCGTTCAGGTCGGGTTGGTGTCGGGTTTTGCAGGTGGTCGGACGGTCAGCTGGTTGGCATCGTTTTCCACTCCGGTCGGCTGGTTCGCGCGGCTGTTCTGCCGTGGATCTGCTCCGTTTTACGCGCTCTCGGTCGCGTCTGGTTCGGCTTGGCGTCGTGCGTCGCCGACTTCTGCTCCGGTCGGAGATGGCGGTCGGCAAGCTCTCTCTCTCTTCTTTCTTCTTCTTTCTTCTTTCTTCTTTTCTTTCTTCTTTCTTTTCTTTTCTTCTCTCTTTCTTTCTGGTTTGGCGAGAATGACTTTTACTTGTTTGATTTTTTACTTATATTTTGTGACTTCTGTTTTCCTCCCCAACAAATTCTATAATATCAATTTCATCCCTTGAAAAACTCATTCTCTTACCTTAAATTTTAGCCATATTCCACTTGAACCACACAAATCAAATATTATTTTCAATTTAATCCCTCATCTAATTAATCATAATAATACTATTCATACTGATGGAATTAGGGATGTTACAAACGTTAAAACATTCCACCTATAACTCATCAACATGTCACTAAATGTAAATCAACAGAAATCTCATACATGCATGATCTTGTATCAAGACTAAAGATAAGTCACTAATAATCTAAGACATAATCATCAACAATCTCATACTACATTCAAAGCAATATCATTTCAAAACACCATATTCACATGTCATAGACTTATATCACCTCGACTCTAATCCTCACAAGATATCACTCATAACTCTCTCAAGAGTCTTAAGGCAAACACTCATGCAATCATACGTGACAGAGGTTATGTAAAGGCAAAACAAGAGTCTTTTATATCACATATGAATATAGACATTGAAAAGAACCGTACTTTAAGTAAATAGATCTCATGAATGAAATCAAATACTAAGAACCTATATAGAACATGATGACATGCTTTAACTCTCAAACTGGACTTTCCTCTTTCAAAGATCAATAGGTTATATTAAAGGTTGTATTTGGGCTAAGGTTGATTAATGAGTAAGCAATAAAAGTCTAGGTTCAAAAGAAACTTAGGATCACATTAAAGCACTTCATTCATTGTTCTTTTTTCTTCTTTTCACAACCTTCTTTCTTTTCTATTCTTCACTCTTCCTCCTTCATTCACTTCCACTTTCCCTCGCATATTTAGGCATCATAAAACTTAATTTGTGCTCCTTACATTTTTATTCATTCTTTATTTTTTTTTCTTTTTCTTTATTTATTTATTTTTGCTTTTTTTTTTTTCTTTTAAAAAAAATCATGCATAAAAGCACACTTTTTCAATACATATGCCCATCTACACATCATATTAATACTAACACTTTAATTCTCTTCTCCTTTCCACCACTTGGTATGATCCCAAACTTCTAAAGTATGGTTAAATTTAAGGCTCAATAGGATCATTTAGTAAGGGTAGACAAAGCAAAAGGCTAAATATGTTTGGTTTCAAACGGTTTGATGATGTATTTCAATTCGAAGTGAGGGAATAGACTTTTATGAGGTGAAAACTTGCTTATGTTACTTCTAAGAAGTCCATTCAATTCTTGAATTAAAGTAACTCATGTTATCTATAATAATGATTTGTTTTTTAGTATTTAATGCAAAACCTATAGAGATCATCTATTAAGAATAAAGACGAAAAGTGTTTAAAAAGTAGAAACAATTAAATCCCTCAAAAAAAGAAACGCTTCAAAAGCTCAAATCCTTACCAAGGGTAGTCTCCACTAATAGTCCACAATTCATGCAAACATAGTATTCATCCACTCAATAAACTAAGATTATAGTATTCAAAAGTCTCAAATCATGCAAAGATTTTCATGGCTACTCCCTAGTAAAGATATCCAATCAAAAACATGCATAAAAAATCCATCAACAAACACAGAGCAACTACCCAACTTGCTATGAGTAGAATTGACAAACTAAAAAAAACGAAAAATTTATGAAAAATGTTGAAAATTTTTATCAAAACCTAAAACCTAAAAACGTTTTTCACCACCTTCAAGCCTAAACTAAACATTGTCCTCAATGTTTCAAATGTAAAGTATAAGTAAGAGAAGAGTGAAAAACAAAAATAAAAGAAAAGAAAAGGAACGAAATTACCCAAATGGGTTGCCTCCTATCAAGTACCTTAGTTAACGTCTTGGCTAGATATTCTTCTACCACTTTATCAACCTGGCTCCCATGGGTAGTTGTGTCTGCACATTAATGGTTTTGACCCTTTACGCTTGAATTTGCTCCAAGATATTTTATCTCGACCATTAAAGACACGCCTTTGATGGCATGATTTAGGATAAACTTCCAACTACTTGTACCCATTCCATCTTCTGAGTCTCTTTTTAAAATATCTTCCTCTCTCATATGGATGAAGAAGGAATTTTCTTTTCATAGCATAGAACTCATAAGGATCTAGTGATAGCTTATTCGAACACACATTTTCTACTTTTTTATTGTTTTCCAAATCAACCTTATAATAATCCCCTTCCATTAGTAACAATTTGCTAGGCTCAAGTTCATTATAGACCACTTTCTCAACATGAACCCTACTTGTGATTTCATCATATTGCACATCCACCTCCTCTTCAATGAGGTCATTTTGTTGGTTAAGCGTCCTATCCACCAATTGATGAGTAACATCGGTAGGCTCGAACACCCCCAAACCTAGTTCCTTAGATATGGATTGCTTTATAATGTATGGTGTAGTCTCAATTTGTGGCATCTCCTAGGTTCTTCGTTTTGACTTAAGGTTTCTTCAACTTCACCTTCTTCATTATTTTCCCACTCATCGTCAATAAAATATTTGAATGCTGAAATAGACTCATCCTCGCCCTTTTCAAGCTCTTCTCCACTGTTCAAGGGGATTGCATGACACTGCTCATCTTCCTCTAACTCGCCTTAGTGACGCAAGGTTACCAACTGTTCAACTTGGTATTCCAAGTTCTTGATACTTTGTCCCATTTGGTTTTTCAAAATTTTTATTCTTGCGGCCATTTGAGCATTGGTTTGTCTTGTCTCCTGTATGAAAGATATGAGCATCTCTTCAAGATTTGTATCTTACTCAGCGGATTCTTCTTCTTGAGACGGATTATTGAACTGCTGATTATAGCCTTGAAAATACTGGGGACTATAAGGTTGCTGAAATTGATCTTGAAAATTCGATGAATATGAATTTTGATCCAAATTTGGTTAACCACTCAATCTTGAGTTGTAGAAGTTTGAATGCGGATGATAGTATTGTTGATTAAAATCAGACACGTAATTGTCTAATGCTTGACTGCTCCAACAACTATCATTCTATTGACTACCACTCCAATTCTTGCTCCTTATGGATGGGCTTTGGAAATCATTCATCCCACCATGATTACACCATTGGTAGTTCTTATAGGCCATTCCTTGGTCTCGTTCCACCTCCTCATACATTCTCAAACAATTTCTCGATAAACGTCCTCTATTGGCACACATATTTTGGGAAATAAGTTGCTGCACAACACAAGTTAAGTTATCTAATTGAAACCCCAAATCATCAAAATTGTCTTCATGTAATCCGTGGTTATGGTGAGCTATGGTCCTGAAAAGAGAAAAACATAATTAAACTAAAAACTGAAAAATAAAACAAAAATAAACTTAAAATCAAAGCAAGTATGTTAACTCTCCGGCAACGGCGCCAAAAACTTGTTAGTTAATTTTTCAATAAACCAAATTTATTAAAACCTTGCAAGTGCACAAATCGTTTGACCGAGTATAGCGACAAGCAAGGGTCGATCCCATGAGGAATTTCAACTTACTTTAATTTTAAATTTATTTAAGACCTAAACTAGAGCAATTAAAATAAATCAAAAGGTTTTTGGAATTAAATTTAGAATAAACTAAATTAATGCATAAAATTAAATAAAAGAAATCAATAAATAAAAGTTTAGTTAGAACATCCTATCCACCACTAAACAATCCCTCAATTTGCTGAAAAGACTAATAAAGCAGATTCATGATAATGCATGATGAAGATATTCACGACAATGTATGATTAACTCATGTCGTATAGATTCTTCCTTAATTAATATACAAATCGCATGATGTCTACGTAGATGCGTGTATTCCTAATTATAATCTAGCATGAAGTCTACTTAGATTTAATAATTGGAACCCATTAAGCACTAGAAGAATATGAATATAACACAAATCCTAAAACATGATGTCTATTATAGGTATCTATGAATTAATTCTCGCAATTGGTTCGTAAGCAATTGATTGTTGCAAACAAAGAATATATCCGTATGATGTGCGGTTTATATTCTTACAACATAATTCTAAAAATATGTTTCTAAGGTTATCAATCAAAGAAATAAAATAAATAGAATAAAATTAAACTAGAGACATTAATTTCATCATGCAAAATATAAATCTTTATTGAAAAGATAAACAAATTGAGTTCATGTTTAGGGCTTCAAGTTAGCCCTAACTAATAAACTAACTAAATAAAAATAAAGAAAAGAAAAGATGAAACCGAAGCCTTCAGCCTTGCTCCTTTGCTTCTCTCTCTGTCTTCTGATCTCTCATTCTGATCCTTCCTCTAATTGAATGGTGAAAGCATCTATTTATAGGCAGCCAATCCTTGAGAGTCAAGATTTCCTCAATTGAGAAGGATTCCACTTCCAACTTTGATTTAGAATCAAGTTTTGATTTGGAATGTGAATTCTTTTTATTTTTGGACTAAAACTCTTCCTAATTGCCTGACTCATTTAATTAGGACGTTTCATGGTTTAGGAAATTGATTAAGAATGCTAAAAGAGGAAATTTGAATTTCCTATGTTTTCCCGTAGCTGTCAGGTCTCGTGACAGTTTGACATTTAGATACTAAATCGGTCATAACTTTCTCTAGAAATTTCAATTGATAAACTGTCAGCTGCTATAAAAACTAGACATCCGGGGCTTTAATTTGATAGGTTATGGATCACACAACTCGAACTGTGCACTTCGTACGAGCTCCCGCAAGTCACGTCACGTTTCTGCCCAAAATTTTGCAATTTCTTTCTAAAACATTCTCTAATTCCTTGAGCTGCAATTTATCTTCAAAAATCATTCAATTCCATCATTTTTCTTCTCAAAGCCTAATTCAAAGCATAAAAACATAAAACAAATTAAAAGTACTAATTCCACACAAAAACATAGTATAAATAATAGGTAATATGAGTATAAAATTATGATAATTATGACTCAACAATTATAATTAGTAGTTGAAGCTTAATATGCTTAGGTTGAATATAGTTGGTTAATTAATTTAGATAATTCTACTAGACTGTTCGGGAAAGGTTTGTGGATAATTTAGCAATCAATCAATCTCATGCTGAGAATGAGAATAAATTATTATTGATAGAAATATATGATGAGTGAATTGGTAGAGTGAAATTGTAATCCTAGACTTAATTCTTCATTGGTTGTGATTTATTTTAATTACTTGTTTCTTGTTATTTTATTTTATTTTTCTAATTTTTATTTAGCAATTTATTCTTTCGATAGTTTGGATAAAGTTTAGTTTTGATCAGTTTAGTATTTAACATAAAGAATTTGCATAATTCTTGTGCGAACGATATTCTATTCACTAGAAATTTAGTCATAATTGATAACTATTGAGTGTTTTATATTGTCTTTTTATTGAGTGTTTTGCATCTTAGAAATTTAGTCATCATTGACCACAGTTGCCCATTCAGCCCTACTCGAGGGAAACAAAACGATCAAGCTTTAATGTGACTAGGACGATCAGTTCGCATTGAAAGTTAGAGGGCTAATATTATGCCTAAAAATAGCATCTAGGCCTTAGGCCCAAAAAGCCCAAGAAGACCAGAAGCCCAGTAAGGTAACATAGCCAGAAAGCCCATAAGATCTGCTATGTCAGCACATGTTACGTCAATATAGACCCATAAAGTTAAAAAGCTTAGGTAACCAGTGTTGGATTAGTGGGCAACATAGCTGCTCAAATCAATTAGCCCATGTATGAAGCAACTCGCAATGGCAAAAATTGGGATAATTTTCTTATTTCTTCGGAATCACAGGAATAGAAAGAGATTTCCATAAAAAGGGAAACTATACTAATTAGGAGATCTTCATAATTGCAATTAGATCAATATTTATGTATTAAATGCAAATGGATGTAAATTATGAAGAAAATCTTAGCTTTTTCTACTTTGTAGTAACCTAATTATACATGCATAAAGAACTCTAACACTATAAATAAGGTCGTTCATGTAAAGAAAATGGGGAGCCAACCCAAAGAACTGGAACTCTGATTTCTTCCTTCAACAAAAACATAACCATGGATATAGGTTTCATCCAAATAAGCCAAACCACGTCTCTTTATTTATATCTCTGGCATATTTGCATCATCATTACTGTGCCATATTTACACTCATCTTTTATTAATTTTGTCCAAATTGCATTAAATTGGGTGTTCGTTAATTTTATTGGTCAATAGATGTTTTAGACTATTAGAGTTTATGATTGCAAAAGAGGAAAACAATAATGTTGAATTCTAAAAAATTGGTTTGTTGTGTCTTTAAAACTTGTCCTTCGTAGTAATTTTAATTTAGGTTAAAATGTCGTTGACAAAAGAAGTTAAAAATAAATGGTATATTCAATCTAGAATTAATTAGCATTTAAAATATTTTAAAAGTTTAAATATATTTAATTCAGAATTGAATAAATTTCATTGAAATTTAAATGTATTCGATCCATATTTATATGAAATCCATTAAAATTTAGGTGTATTCAGTTCAAATTTGCATGAAATCTAATAAAATATAAATGTATTAAAAAAGGTCATTGACTTCACAAATTTAATTTAAGTAATGGATTTCGATGGATTTTAAATTATTGTTAACAAAAGAAGTAATAAATAAAGGAGGTATATTCAATTTAGAATTAATTAAAATTTAAAATATTTTAAAAGTTTGAGTGTATTTTATTCAGATTTGTAAGGATTAATTGAGATCTATATGTATTCAATATAGATTTATACAAAATTTAATACAATTTAGATATATTCAATTCAAATTTATATAAAATTCAATAAAATCTAAGTGTATTAAAAAAATTATTGATATCACAAATTTTATTTAAGTTGTGGATTTGAATAGATTTCAAAACGATTTTTATGAAAAAAAATATATATAATAAATCTTATCATTTTACTTAAGATTTCATTGAATTTCTTAAAGAATTCTTACAAAATCAATATGAAGTTTATTAAATCCGTGAATTCTATCAAAATTTATTTTTAAAAAATAAAAATGATTACACTTTAGTAAACTTTAGATTGAATATGTATATTCCTAAAATGTAAAAAGATATTTTAAATCGGAGACTAAAATGAAATTTATGAAAACTTGTGGATAAAAGACGTAGGAGAGGAGAGAAGAGAGATTAGTTCGGATGCTGACATGGCAAGTTCTGATTGGACAGAAGACTCTCACAAGACGTGGCAAATTAATACGTGACCGTATAAACCATTCCAGAGACTAACAGATCCCAACATTTAACTCATCCAAACTCCCTAACAGGAACACTCAAAAGTCGTCCCGCACAGACCAATCACACCACTCCACGTTGCACATCCCCAAGCCACATCATCACTTTAAAAGAAACCTCGATCTCTGATTCGCCGGTGACAAGCAGTTACATGAACCGCATGCAAGGTTGAAAATACCAAAAACAAAATTTCCATAAACCCTATCTGATATTTTTATTTTTACGAGTCTCGTCGTCGTCGTCTTCTCCGATCCGTTAGAGAGAGAAAGAGACAAGGCTCTTGTTTTCGCGTTTTTCTCTCTCGTCTTCAGGTTCGTTGTTCGATTGATTAATGCTCTCATTTTCGATTTTGTTGATCGATTAATGTTGTGGTTTGATTCGTGTGGTGGCAGGTTTTGTTCTTGTTTTTGTTTTGGAATTTTTGGTTGCAAGAGATCGATGAAGAACGGTGAACGGTTAGCGAATTTCGCTTTGGCAGGTATGGTCATGGCCTTGTTAGTTGTTTTTACTTGTCGTTTGTTGGTATATGGCTGTTAGAGAAGAACAAGATTCTCTATGGGATTGACTCTATGTATATCAACTTTTGAATGGATAAAGAACTGATTTTGAAGGTCTTTTTTGATGTATATCAATGTGTTTTGGTCGAAATTTGATGTGGAAACGTACGTTACAGAGCTAAGATATGGAAATGTTATTGGCTACTTCTGCATTTCTGTTTTTTGATTTCGAAATGCATGGGATCTAATTAGAGTCGGTTAATTGTTGTTTACGAGAATTGGTTGATTTCTTTGTGACGAAGGCGAGTTCGTTCCTGTGAGGTCAATTGTTGTTTTAGTATTCAAGGTGTTTTTCATGAGGAAAAGATTTTTTGTGATTGACTGTATATAGACCTTTGAATAGAGAAAGAACTGGTTCTGATTTTTGATATTTTGATTTTTTTTTTTTTTAATGTATATCAGCGGTTTTGGTCAAAATTTGACTTTGTATGATGTAGAATATAGGTTACTGAACTTTGTTGTTGAAATGTTTGTTGGCAACTTCCACATTTATGTTTTCCATTTCCGAATGCACGTGATTTGATTAGAGTCGTTTTAGTATCTTTATGAGAAGTCTTTGTTGAGAGGAATCCAAGTTTATGAGTAATGAGTCATGATGATGGAATTTTTCTTTCTTGTTCTATTTGAAAATTTAGCATATGCAATGGTTGCTATTCTATTGTGATGTAACCTTCTGATTGTTGTCGCCCTTCTAACTCCGCCCCTCCTTTTCACTCAAGTGCCCTTTTCACCTGCTGTTAAGTACGTTTAGCATATGCAATGGTTACACACTTTTTCTTATTATCGAAACCTTTAGGGGAATTTTGTGTATATATATATATATATATATGCACTGAACAAGTAGACTTATGTTGGCAGCCTGGATGCAGTTGTGGTCTAATAGTTGTCATTTTGCATTTTATTGTAACTCTGTATTAGTTTTGTGTACTCTGCAGAGTAATTTGGTTTTAACAAAATGTGTAAATACTACTAAATTGCATGTCATAAAAGGTATTCTGAGAATGTTAACTTTTGTTCCGTAACTCTGAATGTTTCTGGTAAATGGCAAAATGCTATTGCTTGTTTGTTGCCACTGTATATACATTTCTGATATTGTTCATGGATGTCAGCATCTCAAGCTTGCATACGGAATAGTAAGTTTCTTTTATGTCTTACTTCTTGCTTGATTCTAATAAAGCTGTAGGAAAAAGTTTTGGAAAGTACTTATAGCAAAGCTGTTATGCAGTTTGTTTCTGATCAGAAACTAAAATTATATCACAACGATAGACCCCAATACTTCCCTATAGGCTAGCTTTTATAAAGTTCTAGTCATTTGTTTTGGAGAGAAAACACGTTTATCTCATATAGAAAATGTGGCCCAAGGCATTTCAAGTTTGTTGTAGAATCTGTCCTTAAGGGGATAGTTTAGTTGGTTAGAGCTCTTATATTGGAATCAAGAGGTATAGGATTTAATCCCCTTCAATCAAATTTGGAAGGAGTTTTAATTTAATCTGTTTTTTTTTGCATGGGATCAGATGAGGTGGAGTGTATGCTAAACAGCTAAAGAAAAAACGGGTTAAAAAAAGGTGGCCGTAGAATCTGTTTTGACCTTATAAGAGGATGGAATTCAGTTTTGGACTAGTAGGAAATCTATTTTTTCGATCTTTCATTGGGAGATATACAAATTGGTTGTGCAATACTAATTTGAAATTACCAGAATTAATCTGACCGGTTCTATTCAATCCCTTTTAATCAAATTTGCAAGGTGATTTAATTTAATTTGTTTTTATGCATGGGATGGGATTGAGAAGGGATCTATGCTAAAGAAAAAAAGAATGGATTAAAAAAAGTTGGTTGTAGAATCTGTGGAATTTGTGTTGACCTTAGAAGAGGATGTAATTCAGTTTTGGACTAGTAGGAAATCTATTTTTTTAAACCTTTCACGGTGAGATCCACAAGTTGTTTGTGCTATGTTAATTTGAAAATATTAGAATAAATCTGATAAGTTCTAGTTTTTTGTCTTGTATGTGATCCATGTAGTGGTATGTCTTTTACTTTTTCTGTTGGGGAGCTTGACATGTTTCACGGTTGCAGGTTTGACATTGGCACCACTTCTTGTGAAGGTAGATCCAAACTTAAATGTTATTTTGACAGCATGCCTCACTGTTTTTGTGGGATGCTACCGATCTGTCAAGCCAACTCCACCTTCGGTAAGTACAAGAGGCATTTATGCTCAGTGGCCTTTTCTTTTTTGTTCCTTTTATTTTCTTGCTTTTTTCATAGCTCCATATTGAACTTGATTGCTATTTGTGTTGTTTAATCGTGCAGGAGACAATGTCTAATGAACATGCTATGCGCTTTCCGTTTGTTGGGAGTGCAATGCTCTTATCCCTGTTCTTACTCTTCAAGTTTCTGTCGAAAGACTTGGTTAATGCTGTATTGACTTGCTACTTCTTCGTTCTTGGGATCATCGCTCTTTCGTATGTTATTTTCATATGAATTCCTACTATTTATTATACCGTTATAGAGAAAATGAAACTAATGGAATTTTGTTTGCATTGTAATCTCATGTAGAATTTCTTCCTTTGTTACAGGGCGACAATTTTACCAGCTATAAAACGGTTCTTGCCAAAGCGTTGGAACGATGATCTTATTATTTGGCGTTTTCCGTATGTCCGCTGTATGTGACTACTTTCAGCTTTTCTCTGTAAATTGTTGTTGTTGATCCTCTTGAAGTAAATTTCAATTATATTTACTCTGTTATTTTTAGTGACATGATCCATCAAATGTGGAACTGTTAGATTAGATTTTGAATTGGCTTTTTACTGTTTTGTGGTTCGATGATGTCATCGAGTAACTACCAGCCTGTGGTGCTACTTCTTTTTTTCTTTTTTCCCCTTATCTTTTGATTTCAGTTTTAACTCCTGCACCCCATTCAGGATTGAATTTGTTATCCCTGTCTTCACTTCCATGCTTATTGGGAGGATTGACCGTCTGCATGTTAAGATAATTTTGCTAGTCTTCTGTTCGGTGGAGTTTTCATTTGATCTGGTTGACGTTAATATTGCCCGTATAATGCAGAATGATGTTTTTTCTGTACACCTTTTTTACACAGCTTTGGAGGTTGAGTTCACAAGGTCTCAGATCATTGCAGCAATCCCTGGAACCTTTTTCTGTGCATGGTATGCTTCACAGAAACATTGGCTGGCTAACAATATTTTGGGCCTCGCTTTCTGCATTCAGGTTTGGAACATTTATTTAAAAGATATGTACTTTGATGGTGCCTTCATGTGCTGACAACTTTGCTTTTAAAAACATTAATACTTTTAATCTTTAGTTGTTTTATTGATCTCATTTTAGGCCAAATAACACTAAGATGTTTCTTGTGCCAGTTTTTGACGTATGAGTTTTTTGCTTTAAGTTGCAATCTTTCTTAGTTTGTTGAGTATTTGTGATATCAATGTTATAGAAAAAGCTGCAGTTGTTTTCATATGATGTTAATACTCTATTCTTCTATTCTTCACTTTCTAAAATATATTAAATCATGCACATTTTTCTTACTTAAACCAAATTACTATTTTTTATTACTTATTGTGAGAGTTTGTGCGAATGTTCTTCTATAACTCAGCTTGTATTCCCTCCGTTTTCGCTCTTTTTTTCCCCTGATTTGGAAAATAATGCGTTTTTAGCAGGTTTTTTCTTTTATGTTTCATTATAGTTACATTAATTTGAGCATTTCATTGTATATATGCACAAACATGTGCTTTGTTCTTTTTTCCTTATGTAGCGATAAGTTCACTATTAAAAAAAAGAGTAATACTGGGCTTTCTAAATTTTTTGCACAAATCCATACACAAATGATATGGGATATGAGTTGTCAACATCTTATAAATCATAAGATGATGTGATAATTAACATGATGTTGACAATTCATATGTCATGTCATTTGGGCAAAAAATTTGGAAAGCCTAGCATTACTCTAAAAAGAATGAGATACTTTTTTATATTAACCCTTAGCTTTTGTGTCTTACGTTTGTGTGTACAATGGTGATTAAATTTTGTGGTCTGAATGATGTCATTTTTTGATAATTGCAGGGAATTGAAATGCTTTCTCTTGGATCTTTTAAGACTGGTGCCATTCTCTTGGTAAGATGTGGGTTTATGGTTTCTATGATTTTTTCTTCTGAGAAGTAATTTCTAAGAGTAGAAATATGTTAATATCTCATAATTTAGATTTGTATTTGCAGCTTATATGTAGCTAGTGAAGAACTATATAGATATTTTAGTAAGCCAAACCTTTCGTTGTTCACTGGACTCTATACTGGGGATTCCTGCTGCACCTTAGGACGTTGGTAATCAAGAAACTTGTTGGATGTTTAGTCTTCAGTAGGTGGTTCCGAGGGGATTTATACCCATGACCTCTTGATTGGAATACAGTGGGTGTTTTCCCACTCTGCCTTTATTATTATGTTCACCACATCCTATTCCTTGAGGTTAATTCTTTAAGTGTAGCAATACACATATATGAATTTGTTATTCCAAATTGGCTTCAAGACAAGCCATTTGTTGTCTGCAAAGCTTGTATCTAGATTTAAACTATCAAAATCATGTATGTATTAGTTTTGGGACTTTGGTCTGTGAGAGAGAGAGAGGATCTTTTGGCCTTACAAGTTGTGCTACCTCTACATTTTTGGGTAACATGATATGACATATGTCACAATTTTGATTCATTTATGGTCTTGATGAGATGAGGTTGGCTCCATGGTAACACGTCACATCCACTTTAATGAGGTTCATGTTCCTCTTGCCTAAACCCCCCCATATTATACTAGTTTAAATGAAAAAATTATTTTATATCTTATGTTTCCTCTACAATTCGATTTTTCCATCATCATTGGCTTTTATTTATTAAAAAATCTTGTTGTCACAACCTCTCTGTCACTATTATTATTGATAGCCTACCACAAAACCATGTAATTTTGTCTTGTTTTTTCTTTTTGGCTTTTCTGTCATTCCTTTTTCTTTTTCTTTTCCTTTTCCTGGGGAAATTTGTGGATGGAAAGGTAAAAGATCGTTGCTTCCCATGGCAACTTACTTAAGCATGAACATAAAAGAGAATTTGTTACTGCGTCCTTACTCTTTGTTCCTCTTCCCATCACCTCCTTGATCAATTATTGTATTTCCAAGTCATACTATGTTTTTATCTCTATAAGTTCATTTTACAGGAAGTTATGTACTTGCTGTCTTCCAGTAATATTTAATTTCTTATATGTTAAAGAGTTATTTTTATTTCTGTCGAATAATGCAAGCCTCATTAGGTATATTATAATGCCATGCCTTTACACACGCAACTATTCTTTTTTTTGTGATCTTGTACATCCTTTGCATTGCAGGCTGGACTTTTTGTTTATGATATTTTCTGGGTTTTCTTCACTCCGGTTATGGTTAGTGTTGCAAAATCTTTTGACGCTCCTATCAAGGTCAGTTCTTCAGCTTAATTGTGGATATCTTTATGTATTGCCGTTTCTCATAAGTACTAGCCATGTTGAGTTTGACACGTGCAGTAGTTGCAAATGATCATTTCTTCCTGTCTGCAGCTTTTATTTCCAACCGCTGATGCTGCACGGCCATTTTCCATGCTTGGACTTGGTGACATTGTAATCCCTGGTACAGACTCACAAAACTATGTCTTGTTCTTGATGTTTTTATTAATTGTGGTGTAGTGTTTGTTACTATGAAAGGATTCCTGGGAATTTGTTTAAGAAACACATTAAGGTTACTAAAATGTTCAGTCTTTATCCTTCTTATTATGGTCTACCTACTGGCAGGATATCTGATGCATTTTTGAATTGACTGGCAGTTAACTTATCATGGCACTACTTAAATTAAAGAAAGCAGTCGGAGTACAATATGGTGCTATCAATATTTTTTACCTTCCAAATGAGTACTGTTTTTTTTTCAGTTCAGGTATTTTTGTGGCACTGGCACTACGATTTGATGTATCAAGAGGGAAAGAGAGCCAGTACTTTAAGAGTGCATTTCTGGGGTACACAGTTGGTGTAGTCCTTACAATCGTTGTCATGAACTGGTTTCAGGCTGCACAGGTGACTATCCCTTGTTCTATTTAGTTTCACCACCTTTTCTAGATAATGGATATAGTGATTAAAGTCCTGTCACTTTTCTTTTGTTGTCTTTTTTCCAAATATATTGGTGGCTTGGGATCTGGGGAAATAAAAATTACACATCTCCTTGTAATATGTATATTACCTGATCTTATCTGGTTTTTCTTATTGTATTCTTTGCTTTGATGTTCAGCCTGCCCTTTTGTACATTGTACCTTGTGTAATTGGATTCTTGGCTGCTCATTGCATATGGAATGGGGAAGTCAAACCGGTTCGTTCCATGCCCTTGTCCTCACGTTCTCAAATTCTGATGTAGGGATTTGGCTGTAGTGGCCTCTGCTATTTTATATGGTACCTGGATGACTAACAGATTCCTTCCAACTTTATGTGCAGTTGCTGGAGTTTGATGAATCGAAGACTGCTGGTGCATCTCAAGAAGATAGCGATGACAAATCTAGCAAGAAGGTTGAATGAATTAGAAAGGCAGGGACACACACATTTTAGCAAGAAATACTATTTTCTCCTTTTTGAGGACCCAAAAACCCTACAAGCTCAGTCCCAGCTAACTTATGCAACCGCACACCCCTGTAACAGATTTTGGAAGTAAACAAAAAATAATATTTTACTTTACCCTCTTTTATAGTGACAACCGTTTTAGAGAGTACCATTACCCAGGATTTTTTTTTTTTTTTTTTTCCTTCTTTTGGTTCTATTTATATATATTATCATACTGTATGCAGAACTACAATGTTGCGCGACGAGGAGAAAGCTTTTCTGCTTTCTAATTTAGATTCCAGCTCTCAAAATTGACCAAATGTGAGGGTTAGTTCAAAGTTTGGAGTGCATATTCATGTGCATTGACATTTTCATGAGACTAGGCAGTCTCTCAAGTTGCGGATTGACGTGTGTTGTTTGAAAATGATTTTGTTATTGTTCCAAGTCTTTTTGTACTTAATTGTATGTTCATTGAGCGAAACTGATAAAATCACTTTTAACATCAAAAGCTTAATTAGACTGTTATATTGTCTGATGAAAATTTTTGACATATTTGTGTCTTTCATGAATTCTTACCTCTCCTTGAACCATACACTTACTGTATTTTTTAGCATACGAATCAAACTAAAACTTGGCGTTTGCATTTGATTGCGTTTAACTTTTAGCCAATCTGTGCAATGGAATAATATGGCGGGCACAACAAACACTATGATTTGGGAGGGTTTCTTTTCGTTTAGTATAATTGATTCGGGATGCAAGGAGGGATTATATAATTTGGATTATGACCTCATAATGCAAGTGCGAAGGATAATGTTACTAGGCCAATTTCTTTTTTCCTTCTAATATGATTTTGAGTTACGTATGCAAATTGCATATTTGTATATTTTGGTGGGCATGTTAGAGATTCGTGTGATGGTCAACAAGTTGAGAAGGACTGGAACTTTGGATTTTTTAAGTAGTTTTATTTGAGAGGAGAACAAAATAAATTTAAAAACTATACCCTGCCGCAATGATTAATATATATTTTGGGCATTTGGGTTAAGTGGATAAGTTTGAGAGAAATATTTTGGGATGTTACAAAAAGGTTTAACTAAAAATACAAAAATGGTATTGATGTATATCGACAGTTAGCCAATGACATTCTGCGAGTAGCATCCCATGCAGATAGACCTTGCAAATCTATATATATATATATATATATAGTAATTCTACCATTAATACTTTCTAATTTTAAAATGTTTGGACGAACCAATCAAATTCAACTATTGTATTCTCTCTCCTAAATCAAATTCTCTCATTTTTAATTTGAATACAATAAATAAATTTGATTCGTTCGTCCTAACTTTTTAAAGTTAAGAGACACTGATAGAATTACTCTATATAATTTAAATATATATATATATATAATGTTTTTATAATCAGGACATCATAACTTTAAAAAGTAAGGATCAACCAATCAAATTCTTTCATTGCATTATCTCTCTTAAAATAAATTCTCTTTCCTATTTAATTAAAATGGAATAGATGAATTTGATTGATTGATTCTTACTTTTTAAAGTTTGGACGTCCTGATTACAAAAGCCTTATATATATAATGCAAAGATAATTGTTATACAAGTTCTTGAGAATCTTTTTCAAGTGTGAAATGTATTATCTTTTTTGTGTCAAATATATGATCTTATTTTTTTAAAACAATTTTTATGATGCAATTATTGTAATTAAATTGAATGAACCTTTTTTGTCGTCAAATTATATTGAACGATGAGATGAAATATATGATTAACATGTTATTTCTTCTACTTTTTATCTTCAAATGTTGCTATCTAAAAATTCAATTATAGGGGTTTTGAGATTATTGAGTTATAGCATTATTTTCACTAGCCTACCCTAGTGCTTGGTTTAAATACACTTGATCTCCATATTCATCATTGACTTTTTTAAAAAATTCTTAAAATTGTAAGAAATTACCCTAGATGGTGAATGATTGCTTGTAGATTTATAAACAACTATAATGTTCATGTCCAAGAGGAGAATGTTCTAGGATTGACCCAAGTAGTTGTGTTGGTCTATTTAATTATGTGTGTACTATAATCCATACACTGTAAAGAATGTATAAAACAATAGCTAAATTAGGATTCTTTACTCGTACAAAAAATAAGTATCTAATTAACCTAATCATGGGTATTGTTGGGTATAGGGCACACACTGAGATCATAGACAACTAAT
The DNA here is from genome assembly GCA_021234005.1 of Nephelium lappaceum. Classification (NCBI taxonomy): domain Eukaryota; kingdom Viridiplantae; phylum Streptophyta; class Magnoliopsida; order Sapindales; family Sapindaceae; genus Nephelium; species Nephelium lappaceum. The sequence goes on from CM038009.1 coordinate 15,834,798, forward strand.
GAATGGATGAGAGAAGTGAGAGAGAAAAAAAAAACAAAATAAATGAGTTCATTCATTAATTGTTTGTGAATTTTTTTTTGTAAGTCTTAAATTTGAGATTTGAATTTGATTTTTGTTGATATTTTGAAGATCTATTGGCATGTGGTAAATTTTATAAATAAATAGATAAGATTTATCTACTTTTTATTTTTTCTCTCCTGCCTTTAAACACAATTTTTTTTTTTTTAAAAAAAAATTTCTTCTCTCATAAAAAAAAAATCAGCATATATAGATTAGGACTCTTTGTACCTTAAAGGTATAAGAACATCTCCAATGCTATTAACCTTTTTTCTTTTTCTTTTTAGTTTCTATTAGTGATACAACAATAATTTTTTGTTTTAATAGGCATCCACTTTGGCAAAATATATATATATATATATATATGGAAGTGTATATTTTCATTTCCAATGCAATTATCTAAAATAAAATATATATTCACTTTTCACTAATCATAATTAAATATTTTTCCTTTTATATTTTATAATTGAGAGAAGAAAGAGTGAGAAAAATTCTCCATATTTTTAATTGGTTAAAAAAATGGTGAAAACTCTAGTATCTCTATGAGTGTTTGTCAATGAGAAATTAGATAACCAGAGAAGGTTTTTCACAACATTATCTATTTATCCTATTTGATAAGAAATTTAAGTCATATATATGATTGCATTGGAGTTGCTCAAAGTTAACACTATCATTTTCTGAATCAAAATTAACACTGTCTATTAATTAATATAAATAATATATATATATATATATATAAAACACTTTAAAAATACATATAAAATGCAATATCTACCATTTAAAAATACATATAAAATGCAATATCAACAATCAAGTATAAACAATCTAAGGGTGGAAAATTCTATATTGATTACCACAAGTTGAGCAGTCCATGTCCCAATATCATGGTCTATTTTTAAGTTCATTTTTAGTTTCTTCCTTCTAAAAAACCAGGGGAGATTGATTAGGAACTCCCTAAAGTTTGTTTCGTTTTAGAAAGTTACCTTCTAATTTTGAATTTAGGTTTTTTTTTTTGTCTTACATCAAAATCAATTCATAATTTCAAAATTAAGTTAAAAACTTCACTACGTTTGTATCAATACCTCATTACTAGGTGTTTTTAATCTAAACGGTTTCTACAAACCCCCAAAAGTAATTGTAAAGAGGATTTTAAAAAAATAAAAATAAAATTAAATACCATTTGTTATGCAATGATTTAAACTGTTGATATTATCAAGCAATCCCTTTTTTTGTTAGCAAAGCTAGGTTGCAGCCCAACCTTGGTAGTGTGCCAATGTTCAAACTTAACTAGCCACCTAATATGGTGGTAATTTTTCTACTGCTTCATGGATAGTCCTCTCACGTCTTAGGAATAGATTTTTGGGCTTTACATTTAGTGGAGATACCTGTAAGTCCTGATAGCCATCTGACTTGATGTGAAATCTCACCAGCCATTTAATATGGTGGTAATTTCTCTACTACTTTGTAGGTCGTCCTCTCCCATATCCTATGAGTAGATTTTTGGGTTTTACATTTAGTCGAGATACCTGTAAGTCTCGATGACCATCTGACCTAGATATTAGAAGTTGTAAATAAAGAAAAAAAAAAAAAAACCTTTTTTTGTTAAATTCATTATATTATATATTGGTAGATAACTATCATCAAATCTAATTTTTATACAATTAAAATTTATTTTTTAAATATTTGATGGAATGCAATTACCAAATGAGTGTATATACAAAAAGGGGGGGGTTTTAAACATCATTTTAAACTAGAGGGGATAAATTCAAAAGGGCCTAAAACAAAATTAAAAAGAGTAGCAATATTCACACCCTCCGGCAGCGTTTGGAGCGCAGTATTGCAGTTTGGATTGGAGATAGAACAGTTTGAAATTTTTGACAGACGTTTGGTTGTTTCAATTTGTTGGATGAAGGTGTACTCCACGCTACGCCTCTGTCCAACACCCACCGGATACACAAAACCCCACTTTACACTCGGTTTTGTTGTGTCCAAGGCTTCGTGTGTTTTTCAATCTTTCGAACACATTATTGCTTGTCCTATCATATTACTTTAATATTTGTTATATATATTAATATAATAGTAATTTTAAATAATATATTTTATTTATGTTTATTAAAAACTTTTTTATATTATATAGATTATTAATTTAAAATATTATTATTTTAGTTAAAAAATATTGAAATTAATGAATTAACTAAATGTTTTTTTTTTTAATTTATTAGATCATATCCAACTAATCCAATAACACACCAAACATGAGATCCAATCCTATCATACATCAAATATAAGATTTAATAATATATTCATTCTAATCTAATCTAATCTAATCCGATTAAATACAATCCAATACAATATATTAAATGCACTCTCTATGTGCATCCTTTATTAAATACACACTATCACATATTTTCTTAAAAAAAAATTCTAGTTTATTTGAAAAAGAGTTTCATTAAAATTTATTTATAAATACATAATACAATAAAATCAAAGGAATAAATACTTCTCATATTTAGTGAGTTCTAAATTTTATTATTATTTTGAAAATAATAATTAACAAGATTTATACAAATAATTTTAATGAAGTATAAATACAACCACTCAATTAAAAATTTATTTTCTCTCACAATAAACTATCAGTTTCTAACTTCGGTTGAAACTTTAATTATTTTGAATCCATTTTAAACTGCATTTAAAATTTTTCAAGAGTTGAAAATAGGTTAAAAACAAATAAAATTTCCTTTAAATCAAATAAAAGAAAAGAACACTTTTTTTTTTTAATCAAAAACAAAATTTTATTGTTTTTCTTTATCCATTTCTCGTAATTTCAAGTAAAGATAACAAAAACACACAAATATAAGAGGCCAACGTGGGATTATATTAAATTCGAAACCAAACCCAATAAAATAAAAAATTGTTTAAATTAAAGAAGAAGCAAATGAAACTAACAAAAAAATAAAAAATAAAAATAAAAAAAATGCAGGCAAAGTAATAAATGAAATTGTGTGCATGTAGAATCTGAGTTGATTTTCATGTCAAAGCAAGCCAAGTTGCATTTGGGTTTTAATGGGTTTCACGTTTTGAACCAATCAAACCAGAATCCTCAGCGACCCTCTTAGATTCTGCAACCCATGGAAGGTATAATGGTTTTTTCTTTTCTTTTCATTTCAAGTCGTTTTAGAGATTTGGGTTTCAGGTTTTTTTTTTTATTGATTGATTAGTTTCTCAATTGGGTTTGTTTGCTTGCATGCAATTGATAAATAGCTGCATTTGGGTATGGAGTCGATGCTGTTTGGTTGCTGAGAAAACTAGGACAATGTCTTATAAGCTTTGATTTTGATTGTCATTTTATTATTCCATGGTGTTGTTGTCACATTTTCCCAGAAACGAATTGGGTTTTTTTTTTTTTTTTTTTGGGATTGATTTCTGTGGTTTTTTCACATTTGGGTTTGCTGATCCAATGACCCTTTTTGTTGCATTGGAATCTGAATGACAATTTATGTTGTAGATTTGGTAAGTAATTTTGTGCTGCACATTGGTTTTTTGGTTTGGGTGGGTTTCGTTTGCCATTTAAATTGTTGTAAGGTTTAGATTGAAAGGGGTTGGTAACATGGTTATTAATGTTGTGCTGTTTTTCTTTTGGTTTGGCTTCTGGTGGCTTGAATTGTGATTTGTGAGTCATTTTGTAGTGGTTTGAGAGCGATAGAATTGTTTATTTGAAGAGCTATCATTGTAAAGTTTCATGTATGTTTTGATGATTCACTTGAAGATAGGTTTAAAGGAATGTTTAATGGTCAGATTTGTTTGATAATGCAATGAAAGGTGATGTGAACAATTAGCTAATGTAGTCAACAACACAGTCTAGTTGGCTAGAGGATTGCTTAAAACGCTGGATTTCATCAGATTCTTTCTCCTCTCTGTTTTAGATTCTGGGAATTATCCTTGGTTGTTGATTATCAGGCCCCAAGGGGTCTGAGCTTGTCAAGGTTTCTACATCCATGTTAAATATTTTATTGAGAATTTTAAGTATTTAATGATCTGTTAATTATCCTTTCATAAGGTTGCATTGGGGGAGACAGGAGATGGTGTATCAGGCATGAAAAAAGTGTGTTGTTTGGTTTAATCAATCTTAAGGTCTGATGTGTTTTGGATGATGGCATTTTTTTCTGTAGGTTGGGAGTTTGTTTTCCACAGTTAAGTGGGTGCACGTTTTGAATAAGTTTATTGACCAATAAAGTTGCTGGGTTTCTGCTTGTTTTGATGTTATGATGTCTAGCAATTGGATGGTGGTTTCTTTCACCTTCGCTTATTGAGGCATATTAAACAGTGGAAAGTGATGAAGATCTTATTTCTTTTCTATAAATGATAAATTTCCTACCCTTCATTCTATCTTCTATCCTTGTTATACATCCTTGCTTTTCTTTGCTCAACTCATTGTTTTAAAAGGCGATCAGAGGGGTCGCTTCAAGGTGCTACTTACAGGCGCACCTTGGCCGCCTCAGAGCTGAAGGTGCCTTGAGGTGGGCACCTCAAACCCCATTAGATTGGTGGCCGCCTCACCTGCTTGAGGCGAGGTAGTGGTGAGGCAATCAGCACGTTTGCCTCAGCCTAAAAATCATTTTTTAACCATCTGGAAAGATTTAGGTTGATTTTAATACAATTAATTAGGAGGAAGTTTAGGATTATCAATAATAAAATAGTTGACCTTGTTTCTATGTTATAGACATTATGATTCGTACATATCTCTTTCCTTAAAATTTGTTGTACGCTTTTATATATAGACAATTAATTTGGAGGAAGTTTAGGAATTATTAACAATGAAATAGTTGAGTTGACCTTATTCTTATACCTTAGGGATTATGATTTGTACATATTTATTTTCTTTAACTTGTTGTACACTTTTATATATAGACAATAGGTTTGGCTACTTTATTGGATTGAGTAAGATTATCCAATAAGAATCTTCAATAACAATCTTTAGATTGGTTTTAAGATTCTTGAATAACCACCCTTACAACTAATCTAAGGGTTGGTTTTGAAGAAACTGATTTTGGTAATCTTATCTAAACCAGTAAGTTAGTAAAACTCATAGACAATTAATTAGTTGGAAGTTTAGGAATTATCAATAATGAAATAGTTGACCTTATTCCTATGTTAGAAGGATTATGATTTGTACATATTTCTTTCCTTAGAACTTGTTGTACACGTTTATCTATAGGGTTGACTACCCCTTCACTTTCTTCTCTTTTTCATCTTCAACCATAGAAACCCAAGAATAAAAAAGGTAGTCGGCCATTTTTTATTGATTTTGTTTTATTTTGTTTGATACATATTTTTTTAATGTTGGTTATCACTATTTTTTCCAATATTATTGAGGACTTCTATGTTAGTGTGTTTTTATTTATTTATTTATTTTTTTTATAAATTTTAAATAAATATTTGTCATTTCGAAGTGAGGCAGCTGCCTTAAGGCGACTGCCTCACCTCGCCTTGCCTCACTTTTCAAGTTTTAAAACCTTGGCTCACCTCATGTCAAAGGGTTTGTTAGTGTTTGGAATTCTATTTAGTCATATATAATTGTGAGAGTAGCCTTTGTGGACGCTATTGTGCAATAGTTTTGGGCAATCTAGAGGAATGTATTGCTGGAATTTGTGCTTACTTGTGTAGTTAGATGCTTTGAAACTAGAGGTTGAAAAATGCTGGAATTTGTGCTTGCTTGTATAGTTAGATGTTTTGAAATTAGAGGTTGAAAAATACATACATACTGTGTATAATCTAAAGAGGATCTATGAATATGGCTTATGGAAAAGAAATATGGTGAACAAGATGTCTGCAACCAAGCCGACTGCAACATAATTGCATGTAATTCTATAGGTTAAATTTCTCAAGAGTTGGCTGCTCTAAAGCTCTTATATATTTATTGTATTGAATATTAGTTAAAATCCATTAGATATATGCAATAGCCTTGGGCTTTTATTGGTTAAGACTAGCATCCAGTAAGCATTTGCTGATACAATATTGAAATGCATTGTTAATAATTTCATCACTGTTGTATTCTTTGTTTAACTGCTGTTATGAACTTCAAATTTAGGCGAAATGCATTCTGAAGAAAATAATTTATTGTTGGAGAAAAATGTGAAAAGGCGGTTTAAGACTCCAGCTCAGGTTATGGCTTTGGAGAAATTCTATAATGGTAATATTGCTTTGCTTGTCATGTCTTAATTTAGTAACTGTACTAAGCTGGCTCAATTATGTTTTAAAAGCAAATATTTGGATTTTTTTGCCAGAGCACAAATATCCCACTGAAGAAATGAAGCTTCAAGTTGCAGAGCAGATAGGATTGACAGAAAAGCAAGTATCTGGATGGTTTTGTCATAGGCGGTTAAAACAAAAAAGATTATCGACTGAAGAAGCATTTGCTGCTGGAAGACAAGATCGTTCAAGTGGTATTGTTCAGGATCGTGGGAGTGGACTCAGGCAAGATTCATGTGGCAGCACCAAACAAGGAGATCATAGGAATGTTGATGCTAGGGAGGTTGAAAGTCGGAGGCTTTATGGTCATGATCATCCAGTTGCAGACCTTGCTGGTAACCATAAGATTCAATATGCTGGACACGTTAGTGTCATGGATGATACCTCTTCAGAAAGTGGCTCATTCTTACGAGATAGATTATATTCTCAAAACAAAGATTCTCATATTGTGGAAACTTCTAGAATCAAAAGAGAGAATAATGGAGCCATAGCACCAACAAATCCTAATAGAGCCAAAATTAAGGAATATAAGCCATCTGGATATTTAAAAATGAAGGGTGAAACTGAAAATGCTGCTATTACTTCTGTTAAGAGGCAACTTGGGAGGCATTATCGAGAGGATGGTCCACCACTAGGTACTGACTTTGATCCGCTTCCGCCTGGTGCTTTTGAGTCGGCAAGTAGTAATTTAATGAATGGTAAGTCGTCATACTTCTCTGTTGTATGAAATTTTCGACATTTGTTAGCCAAATCTTGTTACTTAAACTGTTGTCTAATAGTCTATATATTTCAGTTTTCATCGTGTTTATTTTTATTTTTGTTTTAATATTTCAACTTTGAAGGGTTTATGTTGGAACAATTTTCGTTATATTGGAATTTAAAAACCAAGTGAATATATCTACCACTAGGCAAGTTGAACAAAGCTTGAGAGAATCGAGATTTTCTTTCAAGAGCAAGAAATAATTGATTTCCGACATTGTTGCATGGTGGAAGTGTATGAATTTTATTTTAGGGCAATAATCATATTCCCTCCACCTTTTGGGTCGAAAGCATTTTATCCCCTCAAGTTTTAGAAATCATCATTATCAACCCTACTGTATTTTAATGTTCAGGTAAATTTAACTGACAAAGGTTATTATAGTATTTTTGGTAATGAAGTTTAATATATGTTGATTTAAAGACAATTTATCAGCAAAGGTCAATGTCAAAGTTATTTGACAATGAACAGTTGTCAATTGTGAAAGTGGTCATTTGGACAATTTTTTTTTTTTTTAGTTTAGTATTTTCTTATTTTATTTTATGTTTTACCTCATGCATCTGCAATCTCTTTAAATTTGACTCTTACTTAAGTTGAATATTACAGTCATAGTATAAACTTGCTGAAATATGTTATTTACTATATATGGTAGTTATACATAGTGGTATATAATAACAAGAATTTCTTGCATGCTGATTAAATGAGAAGAATGCTTGGTAAATGAGTTGCAATTTGAACAATGAATTGTCTAAAGTCAATTTCTTATTTTGGCTTTACTAATACCTAATGGTTTCAAGCTTTTTTTTTTTTGTTTTTTTTTTTTTTTCTCCCGCTAAACACTTCATTTCTTACTTGATCTCAGATGCATTCAATATAACCTTAGGTTTGTGCCTCATTATAGCCAGAAGACTATTCTCTATGTTGTTGTCAGTGATGTTGTAAAACTTCTGTGCTGTTATTCATTTGTCGTGATGGAAGATTTAATTTTAAATGGTGTTTCTGTATTTAAAATCTTTCATTTTTTTTATGTTTTATATATTGATTATAATAATTAGAATCTTATCCATGATTATTTGTGCTTCTCACATTTGTTGAATAGTGTGACCTTGATTTGGAGAAAGCAATTTGAGCCACTGCCTTGCATATCTCTCCACTTATGATTGTTAATCTTGTAGTTTAGGAAACATAATGTTGATGTAATTGTGTCAGCTTTGATCAGCAAATATAATGTATTTGTGTACACAAATTTGATCAATATGTATATTTGCATCTGAAGTCTGAAACTGACATCTACAACTTAAATGCAACTACAACTATTGTAAGATCCAAGGTCTAATTGACAAACATACATCTGATTTTAACTGAGATTTGGCGTTTCCTAGTGGGTAAGGCTTGGTGTAAACACCTGTAAGCAAAATTCAATAAAATAGAATGTGGGACAGATTCAGCTATATTTTCATTTCACCAAATTTTACCATCAAACTCCTGAACTATAAAATTTGTTCTAAATTAAACCATACAGTTGTTGACAGCGAGTTTCCAAAATTCTAATTTGCTTGGACTTGTAATTGTGTCAGGCATTTCCTTCTAGGCTTAGCGGTTATGAATCTGATACTAGAGCCTATTCTGACTGAGAGTGTGTTTGAATTATGAACAATGCCTCATTCTATTAATTAAACTATATTGCAGTTAGTTTGGTCTATATTTGGATTGACCTCTAATATTGTTGTTTTTATATTAGTATGTATTAGGATCCACTTTTTCCGATTAATTAAAATTCAGCTACATGAGATGAGAGTGAGAGAGAGGGTTTAGAGTTTAGATGTTATTATTTTATCCTCCCCTATTAGCTTAAGTTTTTAGAATCATTGGTACGTCTACCATAATCATAGATAGAGTACACTTGTGGCAAGTTACTCAACAATACGTAGAAAATAGAACTCTTTCAGTAAGCCCTCTAAACCTGATCCAACACTAAAGACTTTAATAAACTACTAAGTGACATGTAACATGGGGGCAGAAGACTAAAAAATTTAAAGCAGATCTACCCACTTATTTGTCATTGTATCTATGGTTCCTCTGATTAAAAGATTTTGATTTGTTTGACGTAAATATTCCTTGTAGTTTTAATACAATTTCTTTTCATGAGTTGCTATTGTTAAATTTTTATATCTGTTAAATTTTAATGTTTATGGGAAGCAGTTTATGTATTGGTGGATAGTTCTACAACACAAAAGATTAGCCCATTGGGTTGTGGAATCCATTGTTTAGATATATCCTTCTCTGGCTTTTTATCTTTTTGATGTGAATTTGTTTTCATCTTTCATAGCTTCATATGTGGGTTCTCTAATACTTTTTTTTTTTTTTGTTTTTTTTGGGAAAGGGTTCTCTAATACTTGTGTAATAAAATTCTTATATGTTCCCCTTATTAAACATTTTGGCAGATTCATCCTACTTAGAGGATTCCAGATGGCCCCATTCTCCAGATCTACCTAGAGTTCTAAAGCAGCATTCTCTTGGGGCTGTAAGTGGACTTTCTGATACATTTATATATTTTGGCATTTTAGACTGTTTATATCTTATTGTTTTGTAAAAGTATAAAAATACTAATAGCTGATTTGTGTGAAGCCGATTTATACAATCTCATCATGACAAGAAATTAGTTTCTAAACCAATGGATGCTTTTCCTTTAAGCTCCTCTGTGATGCATTGATATATCTGGAGAAACCTGGAATTTCATTCAAATAAGTTATCTTTAAGGATAATGAAGATATGTAATGTTGTTGAATCCCCTTTGAGTGGTTTACTTGAGGCATTGGTTGGCATTAACAAGTGTGTCATGGGCTCAGACATAGCAAATGATTATTAGTAATTTTACTCTTAAAACCGTTTTCCCTCCGCCTGCTGTGAGTTAATTAGAGAACCATATCCAAGGTGTTACGAACTTTATGCATATTAATTAGAACAATTCTACTTAGAGGTTAAGTTGCAGTACTTACGCAGCAAGAAATATATATGCTATTCTATTGGAGTTATCAACTGCAATCTCCACAATTACAATGGACTTGGTACAAATTTGTTTTGGTAAGTTACAATAGTGCACTTACTTTGATATGCCGGTTGAACCTATGTTCATTTAGCCCCATATGGACCCCAGCAGTGTGGCCCTTACATGTTGCCAGAACATTGTGTTTTCACTTTCCATTTTCATGTGCCAAAGCTGGGACCTTGCTAAGTTGATTCTTTTTGAACTATCCGAAAAGTACATAATTAATAAGTGAATGGATGGTAACTACTTCAGTTGAAATGAATGAACATTGATCACGACTGTGGTCTTAGAATTGTTGTTTGTTTTGAAGCTGTGAAGAGTTGCACCTCACTTTTATTAAAGCAGTTAAGCATCATTAATAGTTGGATTTGTTGAAATCCACTGAATGTACATAATTTCTTAGCAAAATTTTCTTATTCTTTTGTTTTGGTCTGTTCTGTTTCATGTCCTTACAGAGATACGAAGTACATGGTTCGAATATGGATGTTAATGATTCATATGCTGAGGAGGAAAACCTGATCATGCATGGGTCTGATTTTCAGGGCACAAAATCTCACAAGCAAATGAAACAAAGATCTTCTTGTCTCAGTTATTCTAATCCCTCCTCTGCCCACAACTCTTACCCAGATACACGTGAAGATTATGATGGAGAAACCCCTGTTACTGATAGCTATTACGGTAGTAGGTTGAAATCCAGGCATGGTGCTGAAGAGACTAGATTGGAATCTATTTTAAATCATCAAGATCCTTATAGTGGTAAAATCACCAGTGAGAAAACAAAGCCTTTGGTTCATGACTATGACAATTTAAGCCCTAAGATTGTCCAACACAGTGCATACTTGTCTAAGCCTTCATATGTTACGCTTGGGAGCAACAAGTCTTTTGATATAGAGGAGACAGGACGAGCCAAAAAATTGAAAAAGGTCTCATTGTTATGTTATATCTTTCGACTTGGTGCGTTCAGTGAACACTAGTAAAAAAGCCCTCTTGTTGATAGTAGTTGCATTTTAATATGTGCAGGTGGACAAGCTTCACAAAGAGAGGAAAGCATTAAAAGGGAAACGTGATCCACTAAGAGTAATGATGCATCCAGCAAACAAAATGACTGTAAGTTGGTCTGGAATTGACATTTTGGCTACAGTAAGTTGATCTGCAATTGACATTTTGGCTTAGGCACATTTACAGTATTGTCTATATACTGTATTGACTTTCTGCTTGGCTTCTGATGCACCTGAATGTTTAAACTTTGACATTGAAGGTTGCTAAACGAGTCAGACCGGAGTTTCCTCAGCGAGATTATACGGCTGAACCATCGTATGCTGGAATCCCATCCGGGAATAATCAGACAAAAGGGTTGGTATAAGCTTTTGCAATTGATTAACTGTGTTTGTGAGGATATCCTTATGTTTTTGTACGTTTCTGCATGCATGTGACTAGTGTTTGTGTACCTGTGTGCATTCTCACAGTACGTCATACATGTCATTTGCTACTGTTCCCTTCATGCTATCTAGGTTGATTATTTCTCTCCTTCATAAAAGATATTTTGATATTTGATTATTTGGGAAAAGTGTTTATGCAGTATCTGAGCGCCACAGCTTGGATACACATTGAAAGACAGTGCTCAGTTTTCTTAGTTTCTTGGCTTAGTAGTAACTTTTAACTCTATTTTAGTAAGAACTTCTGTAATGTTGACTGTTGATATGGATGTATGGGTTTAAGTTCATTTGGTTCATTATCCTCTTAATTTCTCAACTAATCACCATCGTTCAAGTCATTGCTTGTTTATCTAAATGAAGTCGGGTAGTCATTGTAATTATGCCTGTTCACCTTTTCGACAAGATGATTGCATTTCCCCTGAATATAAAATTGTTTTCTTTACATATATATATATATATATATATATATTTATGATTTTGATGGACATAGCCCTGAATCTTTTAATCCATTGTGTTTCATATAGATCTGCTGGGGATATGCCATGTAGCTTCAGTGAGGATGAAACTGCGGAAACTGGTTCATCTAAGGATTGAGGAACTGCCGGTTTGTGTATGGACAAAAATGCTTGTCAAGGTTCCAATAACACCTGCCGAAGACCTTTGTGCCAGATTACAATGCTCTGTATGTTTGTACAGTTGAAGAAGGATATGTTTCAAATGCTAACAGTCTAACTTGGGAAGCTCTGCTAGTAAAAGTTTGCAATCAGGAGCAAACTTCTGATATACTTTATTTTGTGCAACCAATTTTGGTATTGCCCCAGTGATGCTCATCTGTTTATATTTTGTATAAATCCTCTTCTTTTTCTTGTTTTTATCAGTCTGTAGAGGAGACTCTTTAGAACAAATTTTGCTGAAATTCTTATCAGCTGGATTTACTGGTTTAGGAAACAAATATGTTGCCTTGCAGCGCCTGTATGAAGGAGGTTCATTTGTCATTGTTGATGGATAGCCAACTGTGGATTCATTATCAACTCCACTGGAAAAATTCGCCTCATAATTGTTCTAATAGCCTTATTCCTAATTGTCTGTGATATCCCATAACAAAATACTAAAAGTTGCAATAAATGATTGGGAAACTAAATAGAACCTTACGGACTGTTGGTTAGAATCGGAAAAAAATTCCTGCATTTTGGAATCAAGTAAAACATCTTTTGTAGGGATGAGCGTATCATCCTTGTTCCTTCACTCTTCCCTTGTTCTCATTAAAATCCTCATTTGAGGATATTTGAGGGAAATGGGAACAGGGGTATTTGGTTTGGGGTGGGTTCCCACAGTCCCACATTCTCATTTGCCCTATTTGATTGCGATTTAAGAGGGAATATAAATAAAGTACAACGATACGAATAGAAGTTAAAGTTAGAGAAATTGCTAGCATTCCGTAGATAAGCAAGGTTTTAAAAAATGAAAACAAAATTATATTTTGAAGAGTTCATGAAATAGCGTTAAGTATTAAAGTTATGTTTATTTATTTCCTTATAGTTTTCATATTTATAATAATATAAACAGGGGAAATGAGGACGGATTTCCATCCCCACCCCAATTCATAAAACATCTCCAAATCCAAAATCTCCCTTCAAATGGGGACGAGGATTCAGAGATTTGAGTATCTAGGCCTGCTGACATCCCAAGTTGGGAGTGGCCAGTGGGAGGTGGGGCTACTGTTTTTAGAATAACATGTTTTCTTGTCCACACTTAACATGAAACACATGAGACTATACTTCATTTCATGTATAAATATAATTAAAATCCATATGAGACGGAAAAAACAAAAGGTATATATATATATATATATATATATATAAATGTTGATCACAAATTGATTAATAATGTGAATCATTCACAAAAAGAATAGCAGATTACATACAAAAAGAAAGTCGAAGTTGGTATGATCAAAACTTCAAGAAGAATTAAGAAAGGTGTGGAGGTAATTGAATTTGTGTAGGCACCACCATAACATGTCTACAAAGAGGACATGTATTCTTGACATGCAGCCACTCCAGAATACAAGTCTCATGAAAAGCATGCATGCAGTCCACGGCTCTTGCCTCCTCTCCTCTCTCCATCTCCTCCTGACAAACCCCACAAACCTGGTCCTCCTCCTCGACCGTCACGACCGTTGTCCCCATGATGGCCGGGTCGATGGTCTGCGCCAGAAGGGCCGCCAGATGGAAAGAAACCCTCAGCTCAACCTCGTTCAAAACAGCATTGAAATCCCTCTTCTGGGCAGTGGCTCTTGACATGGCTAGCTCCTTGGTCTTGGCTTCCAACCACTCGTACTCGAGCTGCTCCCTGTCGAGCTCCCCTCCATTGAATGCCTCCGGTAGTCGACCATAAGAAGGGTCCCATGTCGAATACTGGCCCCAGTTGCTGAGCCTGTGAAGTAAGTCCGCTCTACACTTGGCAATCTTTTCTTCGTCTATGAACTCACACTCCATTGCTTTTGTTTTCTTGACTGGCTTCTTGATCCGTAGAAGAGAAGGTGATGAGAGAGTGGTAAATATATATTTTAATTAATGAAGTAGTAGTCCTTGGTGGAGTAGGAATTGGAATATATGAGTTTCTAAAAAGGTCTAGTTTGAGCGTGTTCATGAGTTAAAAGCCGCGTGTTTGCAGAATGAACACATGAGTTTCCAAGGCTGGTTTGACGCGGTATACGCTGCCGTTGACTGTCACACGTGAGTTCTAACATGATTGGGATTTTATGTTTGTTTAATTTAGTCAAAGTGGGTCACATGCGTCAAAGCCAATATTGGGGGGCCAGTCTTATACAAGAATGCTCCAAGAAACTTAATAAAACAAATGAAAAAAAGAATGCTCCAGGAAACTGGGCTCCGCTGTTATAAGCCACCCCTGGGGATGTCAAAGTATACGGGTACCCATATCTACAGACCCATTTTATGGTAGACTGACAATATTTGCACCCAAGAATTTTATGTACACCCATTTCATCTGCACAACGCGTTAAAGATTATTTTAAAAGCTTATGGGTTAATTGCTCTAATACCTGTGAGATACCTCGCAATTGCATTCACCGATGAGGTTTTATTTTATTTTATTTTCTTTGTGAGTTACTGATACTAACTCAGGAACAAGGTTTTATTTTATTTTATTCTATTTTTGAGTTACTGATATTAACTCAGGAAATAATTGGAACCAAATTGATAGTACATTGATGATGAGGTTTTACTTTACTTTATTTTATTTTTGAGTTATTGATATTAACTCAGGAGATAATTGGAACCAAATTGATAGCATTGATGATGAGGTTTTACTTTACTTTATTTTATTTTATTTTTGAGTTACTAATATTAACTCAGGAGATAATTGGAACCAAATTGATAGCACATTGATGATACGGTCTGAATAAATGACTCCTATAAGGCTGGAAGCCACTCATATCTAGATGGAAGACAATCCACATATGTGTGAGAAAATCTCACATTTTATTAATGAAAGTGGGGTGCGTTGTCTTTGAACTCACGACTAGCAGGGGGATGCAGTTTTTACCACCTGACTGACCCCCCAAAGCGCATGAGGAGGTTTCATTTTATTGCACAAACATCTTCTGAAAATGTTGACCCTATTTAGAGATAATATTTGACCATTAAGTCCAAATCAAATCTATTTTGCCCCTAACATTTATTTTATTAATTATTTAGTTATTTTATAAGCTTTTAATTTATTTAATAAAGAATTTGAATTAAAAAGTTGCATAAGTTCATCTTCTTCATCAACAATTTTCAAACCTAGATTTTTTTTAAAAAAAAGGAGGAAAAATTTCATTCTAGTCTTTAAAGTATTGAAAATTATCAAGTTTTTAAAGGTTTTTTAAAAATAGCTCATTTTATTTTTAAAGTTTTATTAAAATTCTTCAAAACGTCCAAACCATCAATTAACTGCTATTTAAACCAAACAGAAAAATTAGAAAGACTCAACTATCCCTCATCACCTAAAATGATTGTTTTACGCCTAATGAAACTATTTTTTTTCCCTTTAAGATAGAAACTAAAATATTACATGTCATTCAAACAATGCAAAATTGACAAATGTACAATAATATGAGTATTGGAATTTTTTTAAAATGATTATTTTTTTAATTAAACAGTAATTGAAAAAATAATTTTTCTTTTTGGTAAAAAATCTTGTTAGATCATTCAAATGATTTGGAACCATCTGGTTCCAGATTCGTTTGAATGATTCGGTGGTTTGATGGAGATAAGGTATAAGCCCTCTATTGTAATTTTAAGGATTTCCCAGGAACAGTCCCTAAGTATCGATTAGAGACCCTAAATGGTTCGTGGAAGTATCTAAGGATTTATGGAACCCATAGAAATCGATTTCAATTCGATTGGAGATTAAACAGAAAGATAAAATGGTAAATGAAATCGAATAATTTTAAAGGTGAAAAGAGACTAAATCGAAAATAAGTTTTAATAATTGTGGTCAAAGTAAAATTAAGTTAAAAGCTAAGAGAGAATACCGCAATTTTATCAGGATGTGACCGTTATTTTTAGAATTGATTATGGAGGCAAATAGAAGCCAAAAACATTGTTGTTGACTTTCAAATCAAAACAGTGAGCAAACCAAGTCAGTAGTGAGAAATAAGAAGAGAAGAAGAAAGAAGAAGAGAAGAAAGAAGAAGAAGAAGAGAAGAAGGAGTTGTTGCGACGAAGCCGGACCAACCATCAGCGTCGATCGACTAGCTGAGAAGCTTACCAAGTCAGCTCGCCGTGAACCCGAACTGAAACCGAGCAGATCGAAGCTAGGTTGACTCGACGCCGCGTGCGAAACTAGACCAGATCGCTACCGACGACGACGACGACGATGACGATGAGAAGCTGTAGTTTTGTTCGAGTTGCGCCGATCTACAGAACCCCGTTACCTCGATGTCGATCTAGCTCATCCAGCGGCAAATCAGACCTGTTGTCGAGCAAAAATGGCGATGCCATGATCGAGCAGAAACAGCGAAGCTAACAGCGAAACCGAAGCCGTTCGAGCTAGGGAGAGAGTGAGGGAAGAAGAGAGGAAGAAAGAGGAGGAGAATACCAGTGCAATCAGCTCGAACCAGACCTAAAACCAACTATAAAACGCGAACCAAAACAGTGACGTGAAGGAGAGGAAGACCAAGCTGAAATCAAGTCATTTTCGAGCTTCCCATCAAGCTTTCAAGCTCACCCAAGTTAGAAAACCAAGATTGAGCAAGAAAATCAAAGTGAAAGGGGGTAAATTATCCAATTCGAAATTGGTTTGTGTTGATGATTTTTATTTGGTAATTTAAGTTGGTGTTGGTTAATTTTGAGTAAAAATAAGTTGAAAATAAGTGGATTTAAGTATATTGGGAGTTTAGAAAATTAAGAAAATATCAAAGATTTAAAGAGAAACCAAATTGCGCGCTAAACTAGTTTAAAGAGCGATTTCATAAATTGACCCTTAGGGTGTTTGTTAAGTGTTCGGATGACCCTAATAAGTTTAATTATGAGTATTAAAGCTATTAAAAGCGAAAGATTAAGATTAGAAACCAAAATAAAGGGTTGCGAGTAAAAAAGGGTCATAGGGGCGATTGCGTAATTTGGCTATTTTGAGTTTCTAGAAGTTGACGCGAACGTAAATTTACGTTTCCGTATGATGTGTAGGTGATGAAGGCATTCGAGGATCGAGACGAGAGGAGTAGGGGCTCCGCACACGCCTATTTTCAGTCATCAGTTTTGTGAGTGAGTTTTATTTAAAGATTTTAAAAGTATTTCAAATTATTAAATTTGATTTGATAAGTAATTGCTTACTTGAATTTATTTTAAATGCATTGATATGAGCATTAATTTAGAACTTAAAATGATGCTATTTTGTGGTTTTGCACTTATCAAAGATATTTTAGTGCTTAATGCACTCAGAAAACGAGTTTTAGTGCTTATTGCACTCAGAAATTAGATTTTTAGTGTTTTATGCACGCAGAAAAGAGATTTGTGCTTTTACACCAGAAAGTTAAAGCAAAAAGAAAAGTGTTTTCAAAACCATAAGTATACCCTCAGAGATTTTCAGAGATTCCAGATCAGATTAGACCCGACCGGTCTATCCTACATCAGCTGGCACAGTTCTGGGTAGTGGTAAGTCACTAACCTGGGGGGATAAGTGTCTGAGCCTGTCAGTCGAGTCGCCATTACTGATGTGGGGCAATGTTTCGCGTGTTATCGTTAGCTTTGAGAAATTCCGCACATAATCGCGAGATGTCTCAGAGCAGGCGAGTTATGGTTAGCGCTGAGAAATTCCGCACATAGCCGCGAGATGTGTAACATCCCTAATTTTATATGCATGAATAGTATTATTATTATGATTAATGAGGTGAGAGATTAAATTGAAGATAAGGTTTGATTTGTGTGGTCATAGTAAAATATAGCTAAAATCTAAGGCATGAGAATGAAATTTTTAAACGACGAAATGGGCATTATAGGATTGGTTTGGGGAGGAAAATAGAAGCCAAAAACTTGGTTTGACTCACAAAAGTGAGACCAAGTCAGTCACAGAATCAGAGAAAGAAAGAGAGAAGAAAAGAAAAGACAGAAGAAAAGAAGAAGAAGGAAGTTGCTATCGCCGACACCGGAGTCGACCAGTCGACTGACCATCGTCGACCGACTGGCAGAACCAACCTGAAGCCGAGCTGAGTGACAACCGAAGCAGATCCGACGATTGCGCGACGCCAAAACGGAGCAGAATTGTCATGCGAACCAGAACGTTGACCGCGCAGACGCGACCGTCGACCGGAGCAAAAACGATGAGCAATTGACGCGCGAGCTGAACTCGACCAGAACAAGAGCAGAACCGAGTTGAAATCGCGCTGAACCTCGACCAGACCAGCTTTTCACACGCGCAGAACCAGCGACAGAACCGACGCCGATCGACCGCAAAACCAGCTGCAAGTTACGACCGAACTGAGAGGGAAAGAGATAGAGGAAGAGAGAAGAAGAAAGAGGAAGAAAAGTAACCCGAAATCAGTCCAGATCTGTCACCAAAATCAGTCCAAAACCACCCCAAATCAACCTCAAAACGACGTTAGCGCGAAAATGAACAGGGGTGAGTTGCTTGGGTTGAAGAGTGATGATTTTTGGTTGGTGAAATTTGGAAATAGTTGGATCAATTAGGAATAGTAAATCATGCATTTTAAATTATGAAATGAGCTTTTATTGAGTATCTATATATTTTTGAAAATCTAGGAGAGGAGGTAGTTCACGGAAGTCAAAGAAAATGAAAGGAGAAAGTGTGAGCTTTTGTTGGCAACAGTGGTAAAAAGGTTGGTGTACACTTTATTCAATTCGTTTTTATAAATAGAATATTATCGATATTGAGTATTTTGATGCTTTGAAATAAAGTTTGTGAATATTTTGATATATGTCTGATGAAATATATTATTTTGAATTGTGATAATTGATGAGATTTATATGATTGTGATAAAAACGAAATGATGAATTTGAAAATTGATTTGTGTGATTATGAGAAAACGTAGTTGGGTTGGATTGATGAGATATTTAGAAGTGTTATTGCATATTTTCAGGTTTTCTGAAAACCTTTGAAATGCGGCCGTTATGCTGCCAGATTTTGTTTGAAAAATGATTAGAAATCGAAAGTTTAAACAAAACCAACCCAATGAATTTTGAAAATAAATTGTTATTCAAGCCCTAGTAAGCTTTGACATAGATAGGTGGGGATTGGAGTGACATGCCATTAATGGGTCATAAGAGCAGTACTGCGCCGTTTGATTCTGTACCGGCTATAGTGAAAAGTTACAGTGAATTCGAAGGTTGTGAGAGGCACCTAATGTCCGGTCCCGAATATACATGATTATATGATAGTCCGGCGGGTAGTCACCCGAGTGACCAATGCTGGAAAACCCGACTATCAGTCCATGGTATCGTGCTTGTGTTTATTAGGGGCATGACAAGTTATTATGAGAATTATTTTGATTAATGTATCGTTTTTAATTTTTTTTGGATATTAAATTGAATTATTGATAAATTGTGATATTTTGTTACCAATTTTATAAATTGATTGTGTGAAAATATAAAAATTGAGTTTGATGTACACCCACTAAGCAAATATGCTTAGCGCGTTGGAATTTCTGCTCGTAGGTAGTAGATTGCATAAGGAGGGTGAAGATTGAAGAGAAAGCACATCTGTAGTGAGCTGAGACAGTCACATCTATCTTTCCACATATATTTTTGGGATATATATATATATATATTATCTTTGGTTTTGTACATAAAAGTTTCAATTTGTATTTGTGCGCATATATATATATATGTATTTGGATTTTAAAATAGTGTTTTTGTTAAAGAAAAGTCAAGTTGTGTACATATTTTGAGATAATGTTGTGTATATGGAAAATGATGAACCAAACGGAGTTTGGTTTCAGTTATTGAATATGTTTGTGGAAGAAATGCTTTGGATATGAATATGATGATTTGTAACAGGTTGGGAAAGTCTGAATTTTAAAGGAAACTCTGTCAGTTTTTCCATTTGAAAGAAAAGGATTTTGTATTGTTTTGTAAAAGTGATTTTGAAATTCGTATTTTGATGTGAATAAATGAATATATGGTTTTATATTAAAGATTTTGTAAAAAGAGATATGACTGTAGTGCCCTTTGGAGTCATCTGGTGAAAGGGAGGGTAGGGGTTGTTTACAAGATGTCTCAGAGTTGGCGAGCTATGGTTAGCGCTGAGAAATTCCGCACATAGCCGTTAGATTCGATAGACTCCAGATTTAGGGATACTATGGTAATTTTGAAAGATATCATAAAACAGTTTCAAAAGAAAAGCAGATTTGAGGAAAAAGAAATTTTATAATTATTATTTAAGTTATTTATGATTTTTAGTTACAAGTTTTGAATTTAAAAGCAAGCATGTGTTTATATATAAATTCTCTTGTTTAAGTTGATGCTTAAAATATTTAAGTTTGAAATGCTTTAGAAATAAAGAATAATTTTCAAACGTTTTCAGAGGAGGAAGTTTAGAAAAACAGATTTTCAAAGAAAAGAAAGATTATCACTCACTGAGCTTCTAGCTCATTATTTTCTATTTTACATAAAAACCTCCCTAGGTGCACAGGTATCATAGCTGCTGATTACCCCGAGACGATACCAGACAGCCGCGACGATAGTACTGATGTGATTTCCTATCCCTATTTTTGTTTGATATTAAGTGATGTATATAATTTATTATCACTACATGATATTGTAAATATCATTTTATGGATTTAAATTATGTGACGTATGATTTAGTTGATAAATTGAAATATGAAATTATGGTTGTGGTTGTGTTGATAAATGAGAGCCTGAGGCTCTGTAGTTTGGGGGAAATGTTTTGTGATATTTCAAAAGTGTTAAATTTTATAATTTACAGGGTGGCACAGTCTGAAAAACAGACGGGATGTTGCCCAAATTTTTATTAAATATTTTGTAAAAGTTTAAAATAAAAACGAAAAATTTCCCCTCGTATCTGCTATTTTTGAAAAGGTTCAGAAAGAATACGGCTTAACTCTGCGGGGGATTCTTTAGTTGAGCGAAATGGCTAGTTAGAGGGTCACCATAGAGTGCCGACAGATCGCCTAGAGAAAAGGGTCTGTCATAGTGAACCATCTCCATCTCTATCGAGAGAGATAGGTCTCCATCTATCAATAGATATGGTGTTCGTGGTTTGGTAGTGGCAGATTGGATTTGGTTGGGTATGAGTTGGTGTTAGGTTTGATGTTTAGGGTATGGGTTGGTTGGCAGATCGGGTTTGGAAGTGTCAGATTGGATTGATTTAACAGAAGTGTCACATTGGATTTGGTGCTAGAGGAAGCCAATTAAGGGTGGGCTTTTTTTTTTTTTTTTTTTTAATGGCAATTGAGGAGAATGGAGTTGAAAAGAAAGGGATGAGAGAGAGAGGTGAGTTGAAGGCGATTAGGTTATTTTGATTATTGTGTTGTTGTGTTAGCAATGAATTTGGCTTGTTGTGTTGTTTTGGTTAAATCTGGGTTCCAACCTAGATGAAGATATGGTTTTGAACCCAAATCTACAATATCATATGTTGAAGATCTAGAATCAAATTTCGATCTTCGTTTGGGTCCAAATCTGGATTTATTTATTTATTTTTTAAATTTGTTTTTAAGATATGGATTAGACCAAATTGTTATCTTGACCCATTTAAGGTTGCAATAATAATTAATAATTTTTTAGAACGACCCATTTATGATTTCAATAATAGCCATTACTTTAATAAAGCAACACATTAATTGGTCAAGAATGACCATTTTGTTTGTACTAAACAACAAACCCCCCCTCCTCCAGAAAAAATGAAAAAAGAAAAAAGAAAAAAATAAATACTAAAAATTAAAAAGAAAAAGAAATATGGGGTTATTATGCAGAAAATGGTACATTTTATTTATAGATAAAATAGATCAATTCAAGATGAATAGAGCAAGTATTTGTCTCAAATTTCATGTTAAGAAGTATTCTATGGTGATATTTTCGTATTCATAAATGTCATTGGGATACAAAGAAAATGATGTATTTCAAGTTGAATGAAATCTTGTTTAGTTTCGGAAAAAAAAAAAAAAAAAAAAAAAAAAAAACGCCACTAATAGGAGCAATATCAACAAGATCCATTAGCATGGAGGGTCCACTTGGTTGATCGGTTATAACAAGAGATTGGATTTGAAGAGGTATAAAATTCTAAAACCAATGTTTGGTAGGTGATTTGCACCAAACTTAACACTCAAGCATTAACTAATATGGATCTTAAAGCATCTCCGATGTTTTCAAGGATTATATTTTTTTATAAAATGTTATGTCATCAATGTCAATGAATTTGCATCCTATATGATAGACAATCAAATTAAAGACATAAATATGATAGACAATCAAATTAAAGTTTTCTCCAATACTTCTATATATTTCTATTTAATGCTTCTATGTTTTTCCATTTAATGTTTCCATGTTTTTTTTTTTATTCTTAATTAGATTTAAAAATTAGAATTAAATAGTTATTCACTTGTTGAGATAACTGTCTAACAGAACTTTGGAAAATAGATAGTCATATTGACAAAATCTTTTTTTTTTTTTTTTTTTTGTCACCTCAGCAAATTGATGATTGATAATTATATTAAAGAGATTTATTTTAACTTAATATCTATTTATCCTATGTGATATATAATTTTTTTACAATCTATAAAAGCATTGGAGATGCTCTTATACATCACATAGCGAGCGTTGATTTTATAAAATTAATAACTTATATAAATATATATTAAACTAATTACAGATAACTAGTATATGATTTAAAATATTCTATATTTAAATTTAAATTTTATGATAAATTACTATATATAAAGTGGCTTCATTGTCACGCAAAATAGTTCTCTCAAAACTCATTTTCCTTTCGCATACATCTCAAATATTAAAGAAAATAATCATCTAATTATATTTAATCTTTATCCAATCTAATCCAATTATTCATCAAACAAAGCATGGTGTCCAATCCCATGCATATACCAAGTCCTTCCTTATATTGGGTGAAAGGCATTGTGATCATTTGACATTGTGGTGGCTTTACTTTACAATCTTTTACTTTGGCGCCAAAACAACCCCAACATAACCCCATTCCTAGGGATGACAAAATAGACCCAGTCCGTACTTGTATAATACGGCTTGGATACAGACCGAACCACATTTGTTTAGATCTCTAAAACCTGTATTACTAGTAGGTAGGATACGAGTTTACATATCGGTCTTAATCAAGCCTGTGTTTAAAAACCCTTTACTCTCTCCTCTTTCTCACCCAGCAGTCTTCCCCCTCTCCTCTCCCTCTCTCTCTCTCAACCGGCTCTCTCCCCTCTATCCTCTCTCTCTCTCTAACTAGTCAAGTCCAACACCATCTTTTCCTTGCCAACATGTAGAGCTTTACAGCGAGAAAAACCACAGTTTCTAAAGATGGTCACTCCTCTCAAACTAGTCTGTAACAACACCACCTCTTCTTTGTTTGTACAGACTAGTTTGAGAGGAGTGACCATCTTTAGAAATTGTGGTTTTTTGGTTGTAAAGTGTGTGCATGTGTGTGTGATGCATTAGGTGTACATATTGTTGTTAAGTCGTGAACGAAAACTCTACTTAATTCTGGCTTTTCATATGTTTTGATGTTCGTTTTTAACCCCATGCAGTCAGGTACCTTGTATATAGAAATTGCTCATTGACATTAACAGCGCTAGCATGTCAACATAAAATGTGGTATTACAAATTTTTAATAACTTCGATCAATGCATGGTATACTTGCCAAGTTCGATTAGTAATTATAAGCTGAATGCCCCATAATAGTATTTCATTTTTGTAGTCTAGCATGGTATTGAAATACTATTTTTTTCACAGCACTGTAACCCATAGTTTAAACGTTGATTTCTTCCAAGTTTACGATTCTTTTCCTTTTGTAAGCGTTATTATTATTATTATTCATCTATGCTCTATATTCAAATAAAATATCATTTCTTATAAAAAATTACCATTATATGATTTATGGATTGCAATTTATCACTTTTGGTTTTCGGGATCTATAGAAAGGAGTTATAACCTTTTATGTTAAGGTTGAGAAATTATCAATAAAAAATTGATGTCTTTACATGGGGGTTGCTTGTTTAGGCTTGATCAATCAGAAATGGGACATTCCTTAGCAGAAGAAGCTTCCAGATAGTGAAGGTTGGAACTATAATTAAAGCCAAGCAAATTAGGTTTCCGAAAAAAGGTGTGCACGTACCGTGTGACCTGAAACATTTTTAGTTTGAGATAGTTGTCACTGAAGAAATGAATTTTGAGACATATATACACACACATATATATATATATATATATATATTGTTTGTGCTCTAAATTCTAATGTCTGAAGCATATTTTAGAATCTGTAAAGGGTTTTTATTATTATTATGGTTGTTACGTATTGTGATTTATTGGAATTGAATGTTTTCATTTTCTCTTATTTTTTATTTGTATAGTCCAAATTTCTTCATGTAATTGAAAAGTGTATGTCAACAAGGTTTATAATGAAATGGCTCTATTTTTAACATACTCCAATGAAAACACATGAAAATAACATGAAAATGGGTTTATGATCATTGAAAATTTCAGTTTAAATTAAATTATAACAGTTGATACAATTATGTAATTATTCATGACTAACAACACTTGCATGTCTGCCAGGTGCTGTGCTAAATATAGCTATAATTTCTGTTTGTTTACTGGTTCATGAACCTATAGTTATGTGTTTCATTTATAAATGCATTTGTGGGTAGTATTATGGAAGATACATATAGTGAATATATTGTTAAATTGTGTATAATACTGAAGTAGCCAGACAAATACTTGATGGAGAAACTAAAAGAAACAGAGGATGTATATCTGAAACAATAGAGAGAACAAGTATAACTTGTTGAAAATTTAGCTTAGTGACTTGATTTTATTCATGAACTGAAAGAGCCTTTATATAGGCTTTACATAACAACTAAAAACTATAAAAATGCAGAAATACTTGGCATTAAGTAAAAGTGCTGTTGACTGAAACAAGAAATCAGAAAATTCATCAACTAAAACAGAAAATCGTAACTGACTTAGACTAAGTCATTAAGCAATCACTGGCTGTCAATTTAGAATAAACTATTCAACACTCCCCCTTAATTCAAAAATTGCAAACTCCTAGCTGATTCCTGAAATAAACATGTTTCTCATTAGGTAGCAATTTTGTGAGAATATCAGCTACTTGTTCATTCGTACTGGAGAATTGCAAAGCAATCAACCCCTTCGACACCAACTCTCTAATGAAATGAACTTGGATGTCTACATGTTTTGTTCTTCCATGATAAGATGGATTTTTTGACATAGAAATTGCAGATTTATCATCACAATAAATTTCAATGGCTTCTTTCTGCTCTTGATTAAGATCTGTCAGAAGTTTTTGTAACCAAACAGCTTGGCAAGCTGATGAAGTTGCAGCTACATATTCTGCTTCTGAGGATGACAGAGCTGTTGTTGCTTGCTTCTTTGAACTCCATGAAATGGCACCTGAACCGAGACTAACATAACCTGAAGTGCCTCTTCTATCCTCCAAACATCCTACCCATTGGCTGTCTGTAAATCCAAACAACTTGAAATCTGAGCTATTATCATACCATAGCCCAAAATCAATTGTTCCAGCTATATAACGCAAAACCTTTTTTTACAGCTCCAAGATGATGCTTTGAAGGAGAGTGCATGAACCTTGAAATTACTACAACTGAAAATTCTATATCAGGTCGAGTGTGCATTAAATATATCAAGCCCCCAACCAAGCTTCGAAAGTAACTTGAATTTGCTTCTTCAGTTCCATCATTAAGCTGCAACTTCTTATTCAGATTCATGGGAGTGGCCACAACTTTACAATTGAACATATTAAATCTTTTAAGAAGATCAGTTGCATATTTCCTTTGTGAACCAGATATCCCATCTTTAACTTGCTGCACTTCGAGACCAAGGAAATAATGCAATAAACCCAAATCTAAACTCATTAGTAAAAGAAGAAGATGAACTCATGTATATCATATCATCGACATAAAGACAAGCAATCAAAAAGATCATTCTTACCCTGCCTCTTCAAGTACAATATGGGCTCATTCTTGCTTCTCTTGAAGCTATTGCAACGGAAATATGAATTTATTTTGCTGTACCACGCCTGCGGTGCCTGCTTTAGCCTGTAGAGAGCTTTCTTTAACTTGCATACTTTCTCTTCCTTGCCATGAATAATGAAACCTTCAGGTGAAACCTTCAAGTTGAGTGACATATACTTCTTGCAACTCCCCATTTAAAAAGACAGACTTTACATCGAATTGGTAAACAGGCTAGGTTAATTGTGCAGCTAATGCAAGTAAAGTTCTCACAGTTTCAAATCGTGCAACAAGCGAAAATGTGTCATCGAAGTCAATGCTTGCTGTTGAGAATACCCCTTTGCCACGAGACGAGCCTTGTGTTTATCAGTTGTACCATCTGAATGATACTTTGTTCTGAACACCCATTTGACTCCGATAGCATTTTTGCCTTCTGGCAAATCCACCAATTCCCACGTCTCATTTTTTCTGAATTGACTTCCGTTCTTCTTTCATTGCGCTGCACCATTCCTCTTTGTTTACCGCTTCTGCAAAACATATAAGGTTAGCAACAAACAAAACCTGTGTTCAGTTATAGATTTCTCTCAACAATCTAAATTTTCTTGGTGGAGTTTCATCTGATGATAAGTTGCTACTGCTTGAAAGACTTGAACCTAAAGGAGATGTGCTTGGAGAACTCAATTGAGCTGGTGTAAGTTCTTTAACTAGTGGAGCTTCAGCTGTTGTTGGAGCATCAATATGAACATCTTCAGAACTTTCATGCCAATTCCAATTTGCATCTTTGTCAAAGACAACGTTCCTGCTAATAATTACTTTGCCACTAACAGGATTATATAGCCTATATGCTTTAGATTGAGAACAGTAACCAACAAAGATACATTTTGTTGATTTATCATCAAGTTTGCTACGATTATGTGAATCAATCAAAGTATAGACAATACAACCAAAAATTTTCAATAAGCTTACCCAAGGTCTCCTACCACTCCAAACTTCATATGCTGTTTGGTTAAGAACAACCTTTGTTGTTGATAAATTCAACAAATAAACAACATTAGCAACAGCTTCTACCCACAATGTATTTGGTAGGCCCTTGGCTTTAAGCAAGCTTCTTGTCATCTCAACAACTGTTCGGTGCTTCCATTCAGCTATGCAGTTTTGCTCCGAGGTATATAAGGCTGTTAATTTTCTGTGCAATCCTTGCTCTTCACAAAACTGAATAAATTCATGGGACATAAACTCTCCTCCTCTATCGGTACAAAGTGCTTTTCTGCTTCCTCCATTTTGCTTCTCAATGAGTGCCTTGTATTTCTTTCAAATATTTCTGACTTGTTTTGAAGAAAATAAACCCAGCTCATGCGGCAATGATTCTGTTCGCATAGGACCACACAAGTCAGCATGTACAAGCTCAAGACAATTAGATGCCCGTCTAGGCTTCCTTATAGGAAATGGTTTTAACATTGTTTCCCATATATGCAACCCTCACACACATCTAAAGACTCAATTTTAGGCAACCCGAATACCATTTCCTTTTGACTCAACAACTTCGGACCTTTTACATTCAAATGCCCATAACGTAAACGCCGCAATCTAGACTCTTTGTTTTCTTTGACAATAAGAGCATGGTTTCCAACGCTAGAAACTTCAAGTGGAAACAACTTGTTTGGAGTCATACGAACATCAACAATAACTTGTTCAAATTTTTTATTTCTAATCACACATGAGACATCATCAAACAAAATAGAATACCCACTAGCCATAAGTTGTCCAACACTCAAAAGGTTCAAGATAAACTACGAATAAAATAAACATTATAGAGGAGCTTTACACTACCATGACCATCATCGACTGCCACAGTACCTTTCCTTTCTACCTGCATCTGTTTGTCATCTCCAAGCCTTACCTTTATCTTGTATGACTCATCAAGCTCCTTAAACAATGACTTTGTTCCTATCATGTGATTAGAGCACCCGTTGTTCAGAAACCAAATGTTGTTAGAAGATGTTGCATCTACATGATCAAACTTCGTAGTTAAACTTAACACTTTTTCGACCATAGTTTGATCATAAATTTCTTCTTTGTAGAACTTCAACTGATTGACAATTGCAACTACTCTGGTTAGGAAATCTTGCGCCGATTCCCCACTCTTCATGTGCAAGGTCTCAAAATTACGACAAACGATTTGAAGTTTGAATGTGATCACCTTTGAGGAACCTTGGAAAGCGTTCTATAATGT
The DNA here is from genome assembly GCA_021234005.1 of Nephelium lappaceum. Classification (NCBI taxonomy): domain Eukaryota; kingdom Viridiplantae; phylum Streptophyta; class Magnoliopsida; order Sapindales; family Sapindaceae; genus Nephelium; species Nephelium lappaceum. Next base: position 15,863,286 of record CM038009.1, read on the forward strand.
CGACCAAGCTTCTTTTATTGTAGTTGCACCTGTAATTTTTGAGAAAATCGACTCATGAACTGCTTGTTGAATAATAGAATAATGCCTTCAAATCCTTTTTCTTGTTCTCTTTCAGTTTTGCTTTTTCACCCGGATCAGCATACCCATTCTCAACCAAGTCCCACAGCTCTTGAGACTTGAACAACGTCTTCATTTTAATGCTCCAGAATTCATAGCTTTCACCTTTGAAGATAGGTATTACTAGTTAAAAAATACTCACAACATTGTCGTTAGTTGCCATGAGTTTTGACGCCAGATTTGAAAGAACTAGGCTTTGATAATATAAAATGAGAAAAGCACTCAAACTAAAAGAAACAGAGGATGTGTATCTAAAACAATAGAGAGAACAAGTACAACTTGTTGAAAATTTAGCTTATTGACTTGATTTTGTTCATGAACTGAAAGAGCCTTTATGTAGGCTTTACATAACAATTGAAAACTATAAAAATGCAAATATACTTGGCACTAAGTAAAAGTGCTGTTGATTGAAACAAGAAATTAGAAAAAAATTCAGCAACTAAAATAGAAAATCATAACTGACTTAGGCTAAGTTATTAAGCAGTCACTAGCTATCAATTTAGAATCAACTATTCAACAGTACCTATATGCAATTACTATAATTAACCCGAAACCAAATATCATTTTAACACACAAAATATTATAAAGTACTGTATAAATGCGTCTCTTGTGCTTTGCCTTGGTGGTGTGCAGCACACCTAAGTTCTCAATGAACTTGAGTTCGCCATGTATGTATTGCAATCACATATTGGCTGTCTTCTCACCTTGTGTAGGTTGTCCTCCTACCATTGTATGGGCCGACCTTTCTTATATGAAAGTTATTTTTTGGGCTGTACTATTAGTGTTTCATCTCGTATAGTTTTGATAGTTTTCCGGGTCAATCAATAAAAAATAATAATAATAAAGTATAAATGTTAAAATGAGGAAGAATTTTTTTTGGAAAATGAAAAGCTAAAATTAGCTAATGGTTAGTGGGCAATCAAGTCAGAAGACTCTTTACTGGGTAGTTGATGGATGTCGTTGTCATCTCTTTACCATAAAAGGGAAGAATAAATCCAGTTACAACCTATTATCCAAACTTTTGTTGCTGAAAACTTGAAGTCTCTCTGATCTTCCTTTTTCTAGCTTCTTAAGTTTCCATTCCAAATACAAATTCTTGAAACACACTGCAATCTGCAAAGGTCAAGCATAAAGACATGACTCATTATCATTTACTTCATATCATTTTTTTGCATGCAATGAGCCTACAATTCTCTTCTTTATCATATTTTCTTTCTTAAAACCGTTTTTACATGCACGTTTTCATTGTATTTATGATTGAAAGAACTTCATTTTGGTCCCTATATTTTTGAGAAATTTCTCGTTTTTTAATATGAATCCGTTTATTGTGTTCATGGTCTCTTATGTTTCAAAAATTTATCAAATTAGTCCCTCTGACATGACATTTGCCGATCAACGTCAATAGAACATGGTAGAAAACTGTATTGCCCTTAACTTTACATACATTGTTAATTATTGTTTTTATTTAATTTTTAAATTTTTTTCCCATATGACAAATGTTTTTGTGTCACCAATTAGTGTTGAAAGACGTAAATACCCCCACATGTATAACATTTGATGATCTGTTGACTGACGTTAGAAATTAATTTGATGAGTTTTTGAAATATAAAAAATTATGAGTACTATAAACAGATTCATGTTTAAAAGTTAAAAGTGAGAAGTTTCCTAAAAATATAGGGACCAAAATGAAGTTATCATTTTATGATTTTCATTTTCATTTTTATCTTTATTTTTAAAAGAAGGGCTCATTTATTCATTCTTTGTTTTCCCAGGTTGAAGATTCTCCTAAGCTCTGCTAGGGAAAGTTCTGTCAATAAATGTTTTAATGATCTGTTCATTTTCTTATTGTCTTGCATTCAACAAAAAAGTGCATGCTTCATGATAAATAATATGATACATTTAGTTTCATTATTATTACTACTATTCTTTTTCTCTTAATTGTTTCTTTATATATACCAAATTTCTCCATATAACTGAAAAATGTATGTCAACAATTTGTATAATTAAATGGTTCTATTAATAACATTCTCCAATAAAAAAAAAAAAAAAAAATACTATAAAGATCATTAAAAATTTCAGTTTGGTTTAAACTATAACAATTCATGAAATTATGTAAAATTTGTTGGAAAAAACTTTAATAGATGAAAACCAATGCTAAAGTCCAAAATCTCATATCAAATCATCAAGAATTACTGCAGAAAAGTCATACTTGAATTCATGTTGACAAACCAAAGAATGATGGAGTATTCAACATTCAAATCTCCTTAGAATGCTCTATAGTTTTTTTTCTGGAATAGGGAAGAAGAATGATAGCAAAATTTTACGTATATTAATTTGACTTGAAGACCATAACCTTTATAATATTATTTATATACGAACTCAAATTAGGTTTTTATTAACCCTAATTTCACTAGTATTGAGTTTCTACACACTAAAGCCTATATCCACGAGATATTTCTAGATTCCAATTAATAAGTCATTTATCTGACCCTATTAAAATAGTTAACATATAATATAATTATTATTTAATATATAAGCTCACGATAAGAAATTATAAAAATCCCAACAAGATTGATGCGAACCCCGTATATATCGATACGACACCCACAATCAAATTGAAACACAACCCCAAGAAAGATTAAAACAGGTTTATAACGAAAACTTTGACCCATTGATTATGTCATTCAAGAACCAAAATTATAAAGAATTTTTGACCCATTGAATATATGATAATCAAGAACCAAAATTATAACAAGAATGATATTGACGCCACTCCCAAGACATAGATGAGAAGGTGGGAGATAAGTCATAGTTTCGATCGCCACAAGCACAGCTTGATAAGATCACATGTTCATGAATGAACAAAAGAGATAATTCACTCTCCCAATAATCTTTATTCCATCATCAACTTCTCAGAATTTAGGTTTAATAAGCCTTAAATAGATATACAATCCTAAACCTTATTAGAAACTAAATAAAATCCTATTTTTAATTGACTATGACTCTCACTTTAACTCTGACTTTGACTTTGACTTTTCCTAAACGCACCCATATTAGGCTTTTAATTTAAATAAATGACTCAGCCCTATAATTAAAAGCCTAATAAATTAAACAAATTTAAAACAATCCTATAATACAAATTAGGCCCAATTTACATTAAACAATTAAATAACAGCCCGATTGCATTATAATTGACACCCAAGACTCAAGATTTCCTCAAGATTAATGCTCTTGGACTTATTCTTGGACTTGTTCTTGAACTTGAATAATATTTTGAAGCCTTGATGTCGCCTCCAAGCTGTTCAAGTCATGTTGTGCAAGACTCTTGGCCCAAATATCTTGAACGAGCCCATTTAAAGCTTCCTTCATCCTTTTAGCTCGAGCCTTTATCATAGGTCATCCATTGATGCTCAACAGATCCATAGGCTTGCTTTCTTGGGTTCCATCATTCCCTCTTTCCTCAAAACGATTTGTCCTCAAATCGTGATCTATCGTTATTGTTGGTCGAAGTTGTGATTGAACACTGAAAATAATGTTAGAAAAAAAAATCTCACACACTCCCTCACGTGTTTCGCTCCACTCACATGTTTATCACTTAAGACTTTATTTTCACGCTCAAACTTTTCCTTTTCTTTTTAAATTATTCCAAAAACGCGCACAAATTAAATTGAATGTAAATTGCATATTTGAACTCAATAAAATTCTTGATGTCAATTGCCAATCAAGAAATTATTATAATTCAAATCTTGCAATGAAGAACCCAAATTGATGAATCAAGAAACACCAAGAAGCAAATACATTATGGATTACTTATATAAAATATAAATCTTGGTGTGGTGCACAATTAGATCAGACCTGGAATTAATGACACCAATGAGCAATCAGAAAGTAATTACTGTTGTAGGACACAAATAATTGATGTGAGAATACTAAGTAGAACAGATTGACTTTTTCTTCTTTTTTACAAAGTCAAGAATTGGCTTAATGTTGAATGTTTGGTGTCCAGACTCACAAAAATATATATATATATATATATATATGTTAGAATGTTTGGCTGGCAATCCTCACTAAACAAAAGAAAGAATAGATATGTGGAATGGGTTGTGAATGTGTGGCGTTCAGATTGCAAGGCAAAAAAAAAATAAAAGCAGAATATCAGGTTGATGTCTGTGAGCCGTGCAAATTGCAAGAACAAAGAAGTTGATCTTTGTGAGGCGTGCAAATTGCAAAAATCAAATAATTATATATGTGATGATTGTTTGTGATGCCAAAAGCAATAGACAAAACAAAAAGAATTAATTGATGTCAAAGCACAAAGCCGAACAGACCTGGTGATTTGCGGAAAATAAAAAAGAAAAATAAAAAAGCAAGAAGATAAATTGATAAACCAAACCTGAATTAATTAACCGAAGCTTTGATACCAACTGATGCGAACCCCGTATATATCGATACGACACCCACAATCAAATTGAAACACAACCCCAAGAAAGATTAAAACAGGTTTATAACGAAAACTTTGACCCATTGATTATGTCATTCAAGAACCAAAATTATAAAGAATTTTTGACCCATTGAATATATGATAATCAAGAACCAAAATTATAACAAGAATGATATTGACGCCACTCCCAAGACATAGATGAGAAGGTGGGAGATAAGTCATAGTTTCGATCGCCACAAGCACAGCTTGATAAGATCACATGTTCATGAATGAACAAAAGAGATAATTCACTCTCCCAATAATTTTTATTCCATCATCAACTTCTCAGAATTTAGGTTTAATAAGCCTTAAATAGATATACAATCCTAAACCTTATTAGAAACTAAATAAAATCCTATTTTTAATTGACTATGACTCTAACTTTGACTCTGACTTTGACTTTGACTTTTCCTAAACGCACCCATATTAGGCTTTTAATTTAAATAAATGACTCAGCCCTATAATTAAAAGCCTAATAAATTAAACAAATTTAAAACAATCCTATAACACAAATTAGGCCCAATTTACATTAAACAATTAAATAACAGCCCGATTGCATTATAATTGACACCCAAGACTCAAGATTTCCTCAAGATTAATGCTCTTGGACTTATTCTTGGACTTGTTCTTGAACTTGAATAATATTTTGAAGCCTTGATGTCGCCTCCAAGCTGTTCAAGTCATGTTGTGCAAGACTCTTGGCCCAAATATCTTGAACGAGCCCATTTAAAGCTTCCTTCATCCTTTTAGCTCGAGCCTTTATCATAGGTCATCTATTGATGCTCAACAGATCCATAGGCTTGCTTTCTTGGGTTCCATCAAAGATTTTCATGACTAACAACACTTAAATGTTTGCCAAGTTCTGTACTAGACATAGATACAGTTTCTATTGAGTTACTGGTACGTGTTTCTGTTTCGTTACTAATTGTTTTTTAAGTTTAACAATGTATGATTATTATTGTTCATTTTCAGAAGATTTTTGTATGATCTTTAGTCTCCAAATATGCCTCACTATAAGTTTGTGTCATTTTTAACAATTTATAGTAATTTTATATGTATGAGGTAAGACATTATAAGTAGATTGCCCGATGATGAGCTTACTCACATCATTTCCCGTTTAGAAGCCAAATATGCTGTTAAAACTTCTATATTATCATCAAGATGGTTGCTGTACTAGAAGAGTTGATAATTAATGGACGCCATGGGGAAAATGAAAATGTGTTGACTTTTGACATCACCGTGCCAACTCTTCAGAAGCTAAAATTGGATTTGACAAGTTCTGATGGATATATCTTGGCGCATAGATATGTGGTTAGAGCTCGTAATATTGAATACCTTTGTGTTTGGAATGAATTCTTAGCATGATTTGCAATGGAGGAGACTACCTTCCTTGATAAACTAATATTGGATGGTGAAACTAGTTTAAGCTTGTTATATGGACCATCAAATGACGAAGCTACTAACCGAGCAGAGGGAATTTTTTAAAGCAATCAGTTGTATAAGGTGTCTATTATTGTCTTCACGCATAATGGCTGTAAGTCCTTTTTTTTTTTTCTTAAACATTTTTGCAATGTTCATTCTTATATAACATCATTGAGAATTTCTTTCAACTTTTATTATTGTTATTCTTATGCAGGAACTAATCCCGGCTCTCATTGGTAATTTGCCATTGTTTCTTAATATGATTTATCTAAATTTGAACATCGAGATATTGACTTCCCTGGCAATGCTACTTCAGTTGCTCAATAATTCGCCAAATTTGGAAGTGGTAGCGTATTTGTTGGAAACTAGCAACGTCTTGGAGAGGTTCTCAGCCAGTATCGGGGGATCTAAGAAGGATAAGCAAAAGATCCGAAATGAAATCTTAAACTTTCCTAGGGCTTCACCCCATCTGCGAAATTGAATCTGTGTACTCCAATTACATGGACAAGCTCATTCTGAGTTTTTTTGAAGATTAGGCAAGCATGACTCCTGTTAGTCTAATGGAATTATTCACTGCAGTTTCAAGTTAGGTACGCAGCTGGTAATTTTATAACTTTGATGGCAGTGGCAGCACCTTAGATTTCTAAGGTTGGACTATATTTTGTGGATTTTTTGTCTCGTGTCTTTTGACTATGCTGCCCCTTGTGATACTTAGGTGGGAGATACTTGTAAGACATACCTATGTTTCAGTTTTTTCTTAGATAATTAAACCATCTTGGATTCTATACCTATGCCTTTAACTCAAATCTTGAATATTGATATCCTATTATATATATTCTAGCATAGAAACATGATGTTCATGTGAATTGATACTTGTCTGATTTTGGATACTTACATGATGTTCATGAAGCATGATGTTAAGTGGGTTGTTGTTAAAATCAACAAACGTTGGTGATGGATATTATTTACTAGAACTAAGTAGTTAGCATTTTTATTTTTGTTTGTTTGTTTTTTTTCTTTTCTTTTCTTTTTATTTTTTTTTAATTTTTTGAAGTAGAACTCAAGTAGTGTTGGATGGTATACATAAACTGATGAGAAATGTTGAATTTGTTATGACTTATGAGGTAGACATATATGGGCTCGGTTCAATTCAGACCCCACTACTGTTTATTGGCCCTCCATGAAATCGCATTAGTTTAGCAAAAGCGTGTCTCATCTTAACACCACAACTGGCAAGTAAACTAGAATAATTTGACATGGGAAGAAGGGTCCCATGTCGAATACTGGCCCCAGTTGCTGAGCCTGTGAAGTAAGTCTGCTCTACACTTGGCAATCATAACTTCGTCTATGAACTCACACTCCATTGCTTTTGTTTTCTTGACTGGTTTCTTGATCCGTAGAAGAGAAGATGATGATAGAGCGGTAAATATATATATAAAATGAATGAAGTAGTAGTCCTTGGTGGAGTAGGAATAGGAATATATGAGTTTCTAAGAAGGTCTAGTTTGAGTGTGTTTATGGGTTAAAAGCCGCGTGTTCGGAGAATGAAAACATGAGTTTCCAAGATTTGTTTGACACAGTATACGCTGCCGTTGACTGTCACACGTGAGTTCTTACATGATTGGGATTTTATGTTTGTTTAATTTAGTCAAAGTGGGTCACATGCGTCAAAGCCAATATTGGGGGCCAGTCTTATACAAGAATGCTCCAAGAAACTGGGCTCTGCTATCCTAAGCCAATCCTAGGGATATCTAAATATCCGGACACCCAAATCTTTAGACCTCCGGATACGGATCGATTTTATGGCAGAGTGACCATATTTAAACCCAATAAACTTGTTTGTAAACCCCATTCATATGCACACCCCATTAAAGATTATTTTAAAAAATTATGGGTCAATTGTCCTAATACCTATGAGGTATCTCAAAATTGCACTCAATGACAAGACTTCATTTTATTTGCATAAACATGTTATGAAAATGTTGACCCGGTTAGAGATAATATTTGGCCATTAAATCCAAATCAAATAACCGTTTTACCCCTAATATTTTCATTTATTGATTATTCAGTTATTTTATAAGCTTTTATTTATTTAATAAAGAATTTGAATTCATAAAAAATGCATTAGTTCATCTTCTTCATCGATAGTTTACAAACTTAGATCTTGTAAAAAGAAAAGAAAAAACTTCATTTTAGTATTCAAGGTATTAGAAACTATTAAGTTTTCAAAGGTCTTTCAAGAATAGCTTATTTCATCCCTAAAGTATCGAAAACATTTTAGAAAAGTTTAAATCATCAATTAATTAATAATCAAACCAAACAGAAAAATAAAAAAGACTTAACTGTCCCTCATCATTTAAAATTAACGTTTTACCCCTAATGAAATCAAAATTTACAAAATGAAAAAAACTCAATTGGCGCTCCTCATCTAAATTGATCTTTTTAACAAAACCAATATATATATATATATATACACACACACACACATAAAATTTTGGACTTATATGTGTTGTAATCCTAACTCTCTTCGTTTGCCATTATATGTAACTAAAACTTTTCTCTTCTCCCTGATTTGTCATTGTATATAAGAAACTCAAAGAATTGAAGTGAGAAAAATATTTGAATGTTATTCTTTCTTACTGATGTACAATTCAGACGCAAATCTTGCCGCATGAATTCTTTTTTATTGATTATGGCACCTTTCACAAATATGTTTCACAGCAAACTTATCCCGCAAATTCTGTGGTGGGTAGCATTCGAAAGTATAAAGCAAGAAATATGAGGATGAGTTTCAAAGATCAAAGGCTGCCTTTTCCCTTTCCCTATTAGTAGACATTGACATATGATCTTTTGAAAACTTGTTTCAGATTTGGACCCATTAAAATGAGTAGTAGCGAACTTGAGTTTGGGACAGAGGATGAGGCTGTTAGTTCTTAGCCTTTTCAATGGGGTATAGAAGTAGGATTGATTTCCATCGAAAGTGTAAATTATTCCAATAAAAATTATCCATTCGTAGCTTATTTGTATATAATAAGAATTGTCGTTTTGCTTGTAATAAGATTAAAAGATAAACTTAGAAATACATCTAATTAATGGGATTTGAATTTGATACTAAAAAACAGACCTAAGAAAGCGCAGAGAAAAAATTGACTAGTAGTGTGGATGATGGGTTGTGTTGATTGTTGACAAGCACATCACCTCACTAAAAGTGGACCAAAGAAGGGGACAAAAAATTTGTGAGGAGTGATAAGCTGTGGTTGGCAGGCTGTGGAATGGATACTTTTCTAAAAAGTGCAGCAACACTACAACCCCCATGGTGTTGGTCTTAATCAATAGGAAGTTGGAAAGACAAAGTGCCCTTGCTTTGGGCATTATTGAAGTTTGCAAGAATTCTACCCACTTTGCACATGCTTTTATCTTTCATTTCTATTTTGCTTTAAGTGTGATATGTCCTTGACTCCTTGCCAATTTGTTGCTTCAATTTAGAAATAACATTTTGTTTTCCATGTGACTTTCCCCATATGCTTGTTTGCTTTAAAGTTCCATTTGTATTAAAGATTGAAACTCTAGGCACCAGTCAATTTAGTTTACAAAATTTTCTCTTCCTTTTATAACTCCTCTTTTTTTTTTTTTTTTAATAATTATCAACTATATTTTACATGTTTCAATATATATATATATATGAAATTCTTAGGAAGAAAATCAAAAGGGATCCAACACAAAATTATAAAGTCGTTCTTAGTAAATAACAAAAAAATTATTCGTTTATAGTTTCAAATAAAATTTAATCGTCCTCAAATCCGTTTTAGCATGTTTTTAAGTATTAATAGCTTAATTGATTATCTTACTCATCTTGCATGAGAGTTCAAATCTTGCTCACCTTAGTACCAAATTTGGTTTAGTTATTATAATTAACTCCTTATTTTCAAAAATTATGATAAACTTTTTATTAAAAACTATATGTTACATAATTCAGAATTTAGATAATTTTATAAAAAACTATATGTCCAAGAATTATCATAATTCGATTTTGATGATTAAAAAATTATAGTAAAATTTGCATAGGTAAAAAAGAAAACTTATCACGTCACATTTCTTTTTTAAATATTATTATTTAAAGATGACAAACAATAATTGTAGATGTCAAAGTAGTTGTTAAGATTTACAAGGGATCCAAATACACAAGGTGTTTGAAAATGCTAAAATATAAGAGCATCTCCAATGTGAAAAAATTACATACCATATAGGATGGATAGACATTAAGTTAAAATAAATCTCTCCAATGCAATTGTAATTTATCAATGTCAAACTGAGGTGACAAGAAAAAAAATAGATAGTGCCGAAATAACTATTTATTTTCAGAAAGTGTGTTAAACGATCATGTCAGTAAATTAATAATTATTTAATTATAATTTTTTAATATAATTAAAAGTCAATAAAAATGGAAACATTAAATGGAAATACACTGAAGTATTAAATGGAAATATATAGAAGCATTAGAAAACAATTTTTCAATTTCATTATCTATCAAATGATATTTATGTCATGTAGAAAGTAAATTCTTTGACATTGATGATTTGAAACTTTCTTTCAAAACATAATCCAAGAGAGCATTGATGATACTCCAGTAAAACTACATACAAATACAATTATGTTGTGAATATATAGACTTATCACCACTTCCATTTTGAAAATATTCTTTACCTTGTTTGTTATTATTTCATTATGAAAAAAACTTTTTATTGTTGTTATTTCATCATGGAAATAATTCTCCTAATTTGCCTATATATAAGTCTGCTTTGTAAGCATTCAGTGTATCCTATCAATTGAATTACACAATCTGTTTCTTTCTTATTTTCTCTCTTTCTCTCTTATTTTGGTTAGTATTCTATATTAAATATTTTTAAGCTTTATTATTGTAACACATATCAACACGAATCTTGTATGGGAGATCATTCATATGATCTACTTCCTACTATTTGATTCAAATAATCTTATTACTATAGAGAATTATTTGAAGTGGTATTGTGGTTCTTGCCTTTATTTGATCTTTTCTTATATTTTTCTTATTTGAATTTTATTTAAAGTTAATTAAGGAGTGAATATTTATATTTTTGGAACTTGAAGTTTTTGAGTTATTTAGAACTAGAAGTTCTAGAGTCCCAAAATATTTAGAATCGGAAGTTCTAAAATTTCATAATTATATAAAATCAGAAGTTTTAAATTCTAAATTGCTTAGCGCTAGAAGTTCTAAATACTAAAATTGATTGGAACTAGAAATTCTTTACTTGTGATTTTTATGATTCAAATTATATATTGAAGCATGTATATATATATAAAAGAAAAGTGCAATGCATGTCTAAAAAAACAATCAGTCAATGCTTCAATTTTATTATCATCCATCATGTATATCTAGCATTGAAATATGTATTGTTTTGATATCATAGCATTGAATTAATGTTCTTGCTTTAATAGAAATCAATCATGCTATTAATCATTTGGAATCATAATGTTTGAATTATTATTTTTTCTTTTCATATCATCACAACCGAAATCATTTTTTTTAATATATAACTTGACATTTGCTTGTTAATTTATGATTATGAACTCATACATATATATATATATTATATTGAGATTCATGTAAATTGCAGAATTAATATTAAATTTTATCTGTATTACTTATGTCATTGTTCACAATAATATTAATTATATATTGATTATCTTGTTTTAGCAACTTGGAGATGTCAAACTTTACCAAGCCTATATTTTCTATGCTTGATATTATTGGAAAAAACTTATCAATCTTGGATTCTCGATATTGAGCTATATTTGCTATCAAAGAACATGGTTAATGCTATTAAAGAGAATAATACAGCAAAAGCACAAGATAAGGCTACATTGATGATTTTTATCCGCCATCATTTGCATGAAAGTTTGAAAACTCAATATATTACGGTGAAAGATCTATTGACCTTGTGGAAAAATCTAAAAGATTGATATCATTAAAGACTGTTGTTCTTCCTAGAGCTTGATACAGGTGGCATCATCTGAGACTATAGGATTACAAGTTTGTTGCCGACTATAATACTGCTCTATTTGACATCAATTTAAAGCTTAAACTATGTGGTGAAAAATTAATCGATGTAGATTTGTTAGGAGGAAAATAAAAAATTCTACATTTTATGCCTCAAATGTGCTCCTGTAGTAACAATATCAAGAAAACTAATTTCAAAATATTCTAAGCTAATCTTATGCCTTTTAGTTGTAGAATAAAATAATTAGCTATTATTGAAAAATCATGAGCTATGTCCAGTTGGTTCTTTAGCATTTCCAGAAGCAAATGCTAACTCAAAAAGGGCCAATGGATCATATCAAAGACATGGGCGTTAGCATGAGTATAGATATGATTGCAATTCTTATGGTTGTGGTAGTAAAAGATCTTCGAGTTAGCAAAATTAGAAAAACATTTCCAGAAGTGGAATGTTTATGAAGCCAAACATGATAAAGGACATATTAAAATTGCTAATAATATTTGTGATAGATGCAACATGATTGGACATTGGTCATGTGTTTGCCACTCACTTAAGCATTTGGTTGATCTTTGTGGATTTTTATGAGAAAATGATTAAATAAAATTTTTATTCATCTCAACTCTCTAAATGAGAAAGTTGTTGATTTATACAACAATAATATGAAAGCTAACAGATATTATCCTCTTTTAATGAGAAGTTTGTTATAACATTTATCTAAAACAAAGATAAAAACCAATAATGTAATCTTAAGATATTAGAATTCACACAACCCAAATTACTTTTATTCTCTTAACTAACTTAACTAACATGACTTTCAACACCCCCCTCGAGCTGGGTCATAGATGTTTATCATACCTAGCTTGAAGTTCATGAATTCAAAGTTAGCTCTAGGAAGAGATTTAGTGAATATGTCTACTATTTGATTTGTTGTAGGTGTGTAAAGTTCCCTTTTCTATCCTCTCATTAATGAAATGTCGATCAATTTCGACATGCTTTGGCCAGTCATGATGGATAGGATCTTTAGCCATGCTAATCGCTACTTGTTTGTCACATAACAGCCTGATTGGACCTTTCAAAACTGCTTTTAATTCTTCCAACATCCACCTAATCCATATGCCTTCACACAAACCATGTGTAATAGCATTTAACTCTGCCTCTGCATTGCTTCTGGACATAACGGTTTGTTTTTAACTTCTCCATGTGACCAAATTCCCCCAAACATAGGTACAATACCTAGAAGTGGACCTATAATTTTGCTGCTGAACCTATCTAGTTCGCATTTGAAAAAACTTCAAGGTTCATGTTAGCCATTTTATTAAAAAATAACAACTTTTCTGGTGTCAACTTCAAGTATCTCAAAATATGATACACATCATTTAGACTCATTTTTGTTGGATCATTCATAAACCGGCTTACAAAACTTAGTGAATAACTAATTTTCGATCTTGTGTGAGCATTGTTGATATTTTCCTTTGTCAACTGGTGCACTACTTTCTAGTGTTCCTTGTTTAGTTGTGTGATCCATGGGCGTATCAACCGGTTTACACTCTAGTATTCTGGTTTCCTTTCGTAACTCCAAAGTGTATTGACGCTGCGAAACTTAGATACACTTTTTTATTCAAGCAACTTCCATGCCCCAACAATACTTCAAACTTCCAAAATCTTTGATCCTAAATTCTCTAGCCAAGTACCTTTTTAAATTCTGAATCTCTTTTTCTACATCTTCTACAAGTACAATGTCATCTATATATACAATCAAAACGGGGATTTTTCCATGAGACAAGTGTTTAACAAATAAAGTGTGGTTAAATTGACACTATCATTACTATCGAATCATGCTCGAAGGGACTATATTAGTCCATAAAGTGATTTTCTAAGCCTGCAAACTTTGTTACCATTTACCTCCCCATCAAATCCTGGAGGAATCTCCATATGAATCTCTTCTTCTAAGTCACCATTCAGGAATGCATTTTTTTACATCCAGTTGATGTAGGGGCCAATCTAAGTTTGCCAACAAAGATAGGAGCACACAAACGAAATTCAACTTTGTCATAAGTGCAAAGGTTTCCTGATAATCTATGCCATAAGACTGTGTAAAGCCCTTAGTAACCAGCCTGCCTTCAATATATAAACAATCTCATTTGATTTATACTTAAACGAGAATATCCATTTACACTTTACTAGTTTTTTACCTACTAGCAACTCTATAATTTCCCAAGTTCCATTCTTTTGTAGTTCTTTTAGTTCATCTCTTATCACAACCTTCCATCTGAAACTCTTCTTGGCATTTTGAATGTTTTTAGGAATATATATGTCTGAAATATTCATAATAAATGCTATAAAACTAGGAGTCAAGTTTTTGTAGGATACATAATTACCTATAGGATAGGAAAGCTGAGTTCTAAACTCCATTATCCCGTTTCTTAAAGCAATTGGTAACTCAATATCTAAATCATTACCCCTGCTACGTTGGTTCGTATTTTTCACTGGACTGTTTGCCATATTTTCAATGTTTGGTCTGTTACAGAGTGTGTGTCTTGATTAGGTTCTTGAAGCTCTAGTTTAGAAACTTGGCTGACCTTGAGACATGTTTGAGTTTTTGTTTCATCTTGCATTTTATTTCTCCTAGTATAGACAATTATATCAATTCCAGTAGGTTCGGATGGAGAATCTTTGGTTCAGTCTCAACCGCTTCTACAGGGTGATTCAGTTGACTCTAAAGGTTAGTATTTGACTTTGATTTGGATTGTTAACTTGCTATCTCAAGTGACTTAAACTCCTATGTTTTAGTATTGGAATGTTAACTACTTGATTGAGACTTTAAAATTTCAATAAATTTTGTAGGTAGGTAAGAATTTGACTCGTTAGATTACATAAAAGGATGAGTTTGAGGAGTTAATTTAGGATGTTTCAAATTGATCTTCTACTAGTTTCTTGGTGTAGACCGGTTGATTTTCCCCAAAGGTCATATCCATTGTTACATAAAAATGCCTAGACCTAAGAAAGTATCATTTATATCTCTTTTGAGTTGCAGAATATCCTAAAAATATACATCTAACTGATTGAGGATCAAGTTTACTTCTAAACTATGATTGAATGTGGACAAAGGAAGTGCAATCGAACACCAAAATGGGAATATGGAATATAATTCTGTTAAGAGGATAAAACTTCCCAAACACTTGACAGTAGGACTTTAGATGGTACCCTATTAATGAAATTTAAGAATAGCTTCTGTCCAAAAATGCTTTAGAACATAGATTGAAAACATCAAAGACCTGGCTAATTCTAGGATATGTCTATTTTTTCTATTTGAAATCTCATTTTGTTGAGGGGTATCCACACAAGAATTGTGATGGATGATCCTTTCAACTAACAAATAATTGTTCAAAGTTGAGCTAAAAAACTCTTTTGCATTATCAATCCTTAATACTTGAATTTTAGTTTGAAACTGGGTTTTGATCATATTGCTAAAAGTTTAGAAAATTTTCCAACCTTAGACTTTTCTTTCATGAGAACTATTTATGTCCATCTATATGATCATCAAAAAATGATATGAACTATTTTGAACAAATGATATTATTGACCTTGAAGGGACCCCACACATCACTTTGAATCATTGAAAAAAGTTTTGAAGGCTTGTGAGGCTAAATTGGATATGAACTCCGAGGATGTTTAGATAATTGACAGATATCATACTAAATTAATCTTGATTTTTTATTACTAAATAAAGATGGAAACAACCTTTCCAAATACAAGAAATTTGGGTGACCTAACCTATAATTCCATAACATAATGACATCATCTTTATTAGTTCTAACATAATTACTAAATTGCCTTTTTGATCTTAATCAAACTGTCGGTTGAGATTGTCTTATAGGCAAGAATTTAACTCTCAGAAGGTAAAGCCTTGAACACATCTCAACATTATCAATCGCCTTCCCAAAGTTGAAGTCTTGAAATTTGCAATGAGTAGGGAAAAATATAGTGAGACAGTTTATTCTTTGGAATAGACATTACATTACAATCCAAATTTGAAACTAGTAAAACAAAGTAAAGCATCAAATTGCCTATGATTTTAAAAAAACTTGTTCTCGCTACTTTATGAAGGGATCTATTGGTAATTTTAATAGTAAAGTTCTCACTACATGGACTATAGTTATGAAATAATATTGAGTCTCTAATAATATAATTTGAAGCCCCTGAGTTCATAATCCAGAACTTATCTCTCTTATTATTTGCATTTTAAGTATGAACAAAGATACCCTTCTATACAATTGAACTGGTTCCTATAATAGACCCATTAGAATTGGTTTGAGTAATTAGTTTCTGCAACAAGTCCATGAGGTCCTTATTTGCTAAGTTTGATTCGACTTGGTTCCAATTTTCAGCACTTAAAGCTTCGTTTCCATGACTTTCCTAAGTATTTTGAGTCTGATAGGCTTCTAATCTTGAGGCTTCTTATGTAATTTCCAACATTTCTCCTTGATGTGAACTAGTCATTTATAGTGATCACACCAAGATCTCCATTTTCTGAGTTAGTTATCAACAAGAATGTGATGATTTTCTTGAGCTACCAATGCTAAATTTTCTATAACACTATTAGCCTTTGTTTGAACTTCTATCCTCACTTGTTTCTTACTCTCTTCGCTTTTTCACTTCTGAAAATGCCTCTCTAATTTTTGGAAGCGGTTTGATGCTCGAAACCCTACCACGGACTTCATCAAGATTCTGGTTTAAGCCAAATAAGAATTTGAAGATCCTTTTTTACTTAATGATTTCCTTGTTGTTTTATGCCTTATTCAGGATACTTCCACTCATGTTGTTTGAACGTTCAGCTGCTACTAATGACAAATGAGAGTGTTATAATACTGCATTATAAACCATTCTCTTTGTCATAGGTCATACAGGATGTATTTTATCCTAAATAACTTAGCTGTATTATGTTTCTTTGGCAACTTCTCAGTTTTGTTCCACAGTTTCATATAGGAGAAAATATCTCATATGTCATTGTTCATTGAGTTAATAAACCTTAACTTATATGACTACTTTGTTATCAATGTCCCATTTTTTGTAAGTTAGATCTTCTTTGGCCGAACATGGAGTGGCACTAGTAAGATAAACGATCTTCCCTTTGTCAATGATAAACATCCCAACATATCAAAATAATTAGAGTAGTTATTCCTATTTAGCTTATGGCTCGTAATAGGTAGATGAGGGAGATCTAAAGTTTCAAAACCTCTTCCATTATTGGTGTAAGCAGTCGGTTTTGGATTGGATGAAATTTTTAAGGGAGAACTAAGAAAGGCCATATTGTACTTAGTCATCAAATGTTATTGCTCTGATAACATGTGGATTTTTATGAAGGAATGATTGACTAAAATTTTTTATTATCTCAACTTTCTAAATGAGAAAGTTGTTGATTTATGCAGCAAGAATATGAAAACTAATAGATATTCTGCTCTTTTAATGAGGAGTTATCTATAACATTTCGGGTAATACTATACTATCAAAAAATTTGTCCAAATTCATTACCCAAATGATTTGATAAACTTAAGTGTAATTACCTCATTATCAATATATCATCCTAAAATTAATATGGTAGCTATAAATCAACTTGCCACATTATTTGGATAAATTTTTTAGAAGTATAGCATTATTCAAACATTTATCTATAACAAGATTAAAAACCATCAACCTAATCTTAAGAGATTAGAATTCACACAATCTAATCCCCTTATTCTCCTAACTAACTTAACTAACATGACTTTTAACAACCTTTACCATGCATCCATAAAAGAAAAGATGAAGAAAATCCAGACAAATTTTGCTAATGACTTTACCCTATTAACATTACTTGCCTTGATGTCTCTAATTATTGTTGAACATTTAGATGGAAAAATTGATTATTTAATTGGTGATAGGTATGTCTATATCGACTAAAGTTTAAAAATTATTTGTTATTTTTTAGTATTATTTTCATTTTAAGATTTAGTAGATTTTTCTTTTCTCGCTTTGTTAGAATTATATTTGCATTTATCATTGTTATTTAAAAGATTAATAAAGTTATTGTTAATTATTTTTTTCAATAAAAAGAACATGGATGAACAATATCCAACTTCAATATGGAAGCTGAGGATATATGTCTCGTGGATAGTGGAACTACATATAGTATTCTTCAAAATAAAAATTATTTTTGGGATATAACCTTGCCATCAGCTAAGGTAAATACTATATTTGGTCTTGCAAACCTTATTGAAGGCTCCGAAAGAGCCATAATCATGTTAACAAATGGTACAAAGTTAAGTATAAATGCGGCTTTATACTGAAGCAAATCTAACAAGGAGTTTGCTTAGTTTCCAAGATATTGTAGTTATAAATACCATGTTAAAACTACAAATGAGAATAATAGAGAATATCCTTATATTATCTCAAATATTTTAGGTTAGAAGCTTGTTTTAGAAAAACTCAATGCTTATTCATCTAGATTATATTATCTACATATAAAGCCATTTGATACATACGTAGTTGTAAACTAGAAGTTCACAGATGCAAAATTATTTTCACTTTGGCGTAATCATTTTGGTTACCTAGGATCTACAAAGATACGTAGGATAATTGAGAATTCCCATGGACATCCATCAAAGAACCAGAAGGTTCTATCATCTAGTGGAATAAATGTACTATTTGTTCACAAAAAAAACTATTTATTAGACCATTAAGTTTAAGGTTGATTTTAAATCCTCATCTTTCTTACAAAAATATAATAAGACATATGTGGGCCTATCCACCCAGTAAATGGACTTATAAGAGCATTTTTAGTGAAGATTTAGACTTTTAAATCTGTATTTTTGTCGTTATTCTCGAGTGTTTTTTTATGTATTTTTTAGGTGTGTACAGTTAATTAGAAATGATTTGATGTGAATCAAGTCAAAGAAGTGTTTGGTTCTGGTTTTGTGAAAAAAGTGGCATAATCGTGGATTTTTGGGCTTGATGGATAGGTTGATTTGTGAGAGCTTTGTATGAGTCATCAATTTGAGTTATTGTGATCTACTACCTATCAAATTAAAGCTACGAATGTCTAGTTTTCATAGCAATTGATGATTCATGAATCGGAGGTCCATAATGAAAGATATGAGCATTTTAGTGAGCAAGGGTCAAAGTTGGCATGCACACCAGTACGCTTGCTTGCCAACCAACTCCCTCCTACCATCCAAGCACTCAAACCAGTGTGCTTACACATCAAGTAACACACCACTAAGCACCACACACTGCCATGCATATGAGAGAGCTTTAAAAAGGGCAATTTCGAGTTTTCACTCCTAATTCATGCCCTAGCCTCTTAGAAATTATAAATAAGTCCTTAAATGTTGAAAGACATAAGCTTTTGGAGGCCGAGCAGCCGCTAGGGCTTTGATATCAGGTTTGTTCCATCATTTCCAAGCTAAGAGGAGCAAAAATCACTCTAACTTTGCATCATTCAATAAATAGAAGAGCTTAGGAGGAAGTTCCACCTTTTGAGAGAAGGAGAGACACTCTTGGAAAGGAGATAGCTTCACACCAAACCTATAAGCTTATTTACTCTCTCTTGTTTATGTTTATTGTTGAAATTTTGTTGTTAATGCAGTGTATGGGTTGTTTTCCTCTTATATTCATGAACTGATTTGTTGTCTAGGGTTGTAATGTAGCCAAACTATTTAGTTTGACTTATTATTTATCATTGAAACTTATTTTCTCCATTATAGTCTTTTACTCTAATTGTGAGTAATGCTCCGAAGTTAATTGATTAATAATTAAGAGAATTTTAGTAACCATATTGAACTTGGAAAAAGGACATGTGTGTTTAGACCCTAATTAGATCGACATGAGTAGCTTGGAATATGAATGTACTTGTGTTGTTTGTGCAATCATCATTGAGTAAGCTAAACTTAATGAACTCGACTTAGTTGATCCACGTAGAAATATAGTGGATTAGGTGAGCTTGAGAATGTTCACTAGACTATCGAAAGAGACTTGTAAATAAATTAGGCATTATTCGACTGAGGATTAAATGGAGATAGAGTGAAAATGGTGAATGATTAGGTTAAGTGAATTAGTGAGTTAAAGTTACAATCCTAAAGCTTATACCCCATTACTTTAGTTCTTTAATTTTAGTTGTTGATTTTAGTTTTAGTATCCATAAAGTCACTTCTCATTTTCTGTTGTTTGAATAGGGTTAGAATTTATATAAGTTTAGTATTTAGCAAGTTGGCCCAATCCTCGTGAGAACGATATTTTACTTCATCACTGTATTACTTGTGGACCGTGTATGTTTGCACAAATTTCTGGTGTGTGTGTCGTGTGAACTCGGTACGCACTTAGAAATTGGCTATTATAGACCATTTAGATACTTTACAGTATTGATTTATGCTTATGCACAATGGTTACATATTTGTTTATTGTCTAAATATAATACTACTTTTTCTAGATTGCTGACACAGATTATAAATTTTCGAGCACATTTTTTAGATTATCCAATCAAGTCTATAAGTATGGATAATGTTGGTGAATTTACACAAAATACACTTGATGAATATTGCACATAATTTGGAATAGATGTTGAACATTTAGTTATTCATGTGCACATGTAGAATGGTTTAACAAAATCAATTATTAAGTGTATTTAGGTAGTTTCACAAACTTTATTATTATGTATGCAATTACCTACTTCTATGCAAGGTCATGCCATGCCACATGCAATAGCTTTAATTCATTTTCGACTCATTGCATCTCATTAGTATTCTCTACGACAAATTGTACTTGGTTATGAACTATATATTTCTTATTTACATATATTTGGTTATGCTATCCAAGTCTTTGTTAGATCACCATAAAAAACTAGAATGGGTCTCTAACATCGTTTAGGAATTCACATTGGTTATAACTCACCTTCAATAGTTAGATTTCTTGAACCTATGATAGGAGATTTTTTTACCACATGATTTGTGGATTGTCATTTTGATGAGATAATATTCTCACTGGTAGGAAGAGGAAAACTCCTAAAAAGAAGCATGATTTTTTTTTGTTCTTGGAATGTTACAAAATTGACTCATTTAGATCCTCTTACATTTCAAAGTGAAAGTGAAGTACAAAAGATAATTCACCTTTAGATGATTGCTAATCAATTAGCTATTGCATTTACAGATGCAATTGAAGTGACAAAATCTTATATATCAGCTGTCAAAACACCAGCCTGGATGATTGTTCTTGAAGAACAATCTAATCGAATGATAGCAAAAGAATCATTTATTGCACGCCAAAAATATGGTAGACCAATTGGTTCAAAAGATACAATTCTTTGGAAGTGGAAAGCAAAAGATAAGGATTTTATAGAAAATAATGCTTGAATTATCAACTCAACAATAGTTAACAACCTCTGTAAAGGCTAATACCCTCTTAGAAGAGATACAATTCCTTAAACAGATACAAGATCTTGGAAATATAGAAATTTCTATAAATTATGCAAGAGAATTGTGGAGTTGTGATATAATAATCATTGACAATTTATTTGCATATTTAGTAGCTAATGAGATTATAAATGATGATCATGCATCACGTAGTATCAATGAATGTTGATAAAGACATGATTGGCCTAAGTGGAAAGAAACAATTCAAGCAGAATTTACTTCATTAGCCAAATGTGATATATTTGGCTTAATTGACAAGAACCAATCCGAACCTTACCGTACTTACGTCCGGAGCGCCATGCCTAGCACCCCAACGGAATCCTCCTAACCTCACTGATTGAGTCAGAGGAATCCCGCGGAGTGAACTCTTAAAATATTATCGTATTCCATTGCTTTTAAAGATTAAAATGGGTTAGATTTTTTTTTTTTTCCAATTGAAAATCCGGCGGCATAATGTCTAGAATTTGGACTTTCCAAAATACCTGTAACACAAAATACAATTCCAAAATGTCTAATTTATCAAATCCAACTTCTTCCATAAGCATATTTCAAAATTTCATTTCCATCTCATAAAAAGAAATCACATGAAATCATAAGCCATAAATTACAAAATATTATCAAAGCCTTAAAAGAAATTACATAGAAATCTTACACCTTTTCACAGCCTTAATGAAATCAATAAAACTTGATACACATCAATAGATACATAGATACAAAGTTTGATTCAAAAGCCACTAAAATATAAGCTGTAGTACAACAAAATAAGTAGCTTTTCAACCTTCAACGACATGCAAAATGATAATGCAACAGAAGCAATTGTCGGATTCGCGCCCACCTAATTCAACAGAGGGGATGTCGTGCTTCGGTCACCCACACTCACATCTAAGGAGGTTTTTGAGATAAATTGGAAAAGAGGGAGCTTGATAAAGCTCAATGAGTGCTCAATGGTTATAAATCAATATCATATTTATTTGTAAAATACCTCCTTAAAACTTTAAATATGAAATTTAATTACTTCATTGATTAACTAAAAATTTCATAAAATTTCCATATTTAACATCATAAAATCATACAATCGCCAACGTAGAAACCAATATAGGAAATAATTAAAACTTACAATAAAATTTAGGAAACATCAAACATTATACAAAACTAAAAATGATAATAATGATTCATTTCAACACGAAATTGAGATAGCATAACTATAGTAAATTTTCAAACTTTCTTTTGTCTTTAGAAATGCACCAATGGTACCCCATAAACTTACAACCATGAGAACATGGAGTCACGAGGTGATTTAGCCACAATCACCATCCGTGACACTTACGAAGACATCCAATCACCACGTGCGGAATATTATATCGCAATGCGTAGTATCAGATAACATCCCACACACGTAAAAGTGATACAATGGACTCTATCCCCCCGAAGTTAGTGATGCAATCCCTCCCATACCTTACCACACACATGTGGGACGTACTGGTCGGGTCTATATATCTTACAAAGATGGGTAAACAATTGGCCTTTGAAAACTTAAATAAATGTACAAAAATCTTTCTTACACATTTAATATTTCAAACTTCATTTTCACTTAATTATCCATAAAACATTGTTTCAATAGCCAAAAACGCTTAAAACCTTAAACATTAATTTAAGGAAAGTTCATACTCATAAAATTATGAAAATTTCATTTTCTCATATCAAATAGAATATACCAAACAATACTCATATCAAAACACAACATGACAAAAACAACTTATTAAAAGGTTAAAACATTGAAAACCATCAAATCTTTATAAAAATCTGTTTAACACTCACCTTAAATTTCAACCTCCGTAATGGGCTTCAACGGTCCCCATCAGCTCCGCTAGCTTCTCCCTCACCTACACACCACAATTATGCTTAGAACACACTAAATAAAGCTTCACAAAACTTATTACACAACTTTTAACCCAACTAACTTCATTGAACCCTATTATGCGTAAAAGCTTCTCTACACGGTTTCCACTCAACTGAAGCTTTCTAATTCCGATTTCTTTCCATGGATCCTATTTATTTTCACATAGGAACACACCCATATGCTCAAAATCATCATTCGAAGCTCGAAATGAAAAATGGTCATTTTTGACCCCTCTTGGTCAAATAGTATGAACAACCCTACCTAGGGCTGTGTTTCACTTCTCTCTTGCTCCACACACCTTCTCGACTCACATTTTGATCACCCATAAAGTGGCTCTAAAAAATTCCACCGTTTGGATATCAAAACCTAAGAAAAATCTCACTTTTTCGTTCGTTTTTAGGGGACATTTTCACATGTTTCATTCTAAAACTTAATTATTTCTTTCTTAGTGTTATACACACTCTAACCTACTCATACAATTCAATCAAACCCATAAAAGAAGTGGTATTCGATGACAACTCATAATGCCTTTCCTAGGTGTCTTATAATGCATTACAATGTAAGTTATTCCAATTAAAGTCTAACATTTCCATAGATTTGTTTGTCAATTAATCATCATGAAATGATGCCTAAAACACCTCAATTCCATTAGGTTCCTATATCCCCCATTATACCCTTACACACCCTAACACATGCCAAGTTCACTGCCTTCAAAATTTTGATATTGATTCTTTTGGACATTTCATCAAACATTTAGCCTACATTCCATTCAATTTGTTTCCAATCCAAAACCAAGTCAAAACCTCTTCCAAGCCAACCCTAGTCCGTCAAATTTAGTAGGTTTCCATGCCATCTACACAAGCTTTCAATTCTCAAATGAATATCTCTTAACTTAGATAAAAACCTCTCATCAAAACTAACTTAAACATCATCAAAATAACCAACATAAATCAATACAACCACAAGCTTAAAAGTGAGTAAACTAACCTTGATTGGCTTTGTTCCTTGCTTCAAATTTGATTATCTAGCTTAGGAAAGTTTGGTTGATTGATGGAGATGTGAAAATTGATTGAAACTAACCTCGATCACTTGTTTCCCTTTTTGGCCGATTGTTTCTCTACTCTCCCTCACGTTCCTCTCTTCTTTCTTTATTTGTGAATGGCATGATCTTCTCTCAGTTTTCACTAAGAGTTGTTTATATATTTATAACAATTCCATTAATGATCATCTTGTCCCTTAAATAATTGTTTCTTGGTCCCTAACTATTTCTTATTCCATCTTGGCCCTTAATTGATTGATTTATCATCCTTAATCTCTTACTTATCTCATCTTGACCCTTAATCATGTCAACTTATTTCATTTTAGTCCATACATCACATTAACTTATAACTTCCCAATGACAATGACCTAATGACCCTTATACTAATTTAGTCTACAATTGGAGCTAAATCAATCTCTATACTTTTATAACACCTTCATTAGTCTTTTAGAGTCTTAAAATATCACTTAGGGTTGATTACTATGGAAATCATAAATAAACATTGAGGGCTTATACTGATAGTCTAGACGCTTGAAGATATAATGACAAATTTTTAGTGTGCAAAACACTAAATAAAAACACAATATAAAATACACACTAAAAGCCCATACAATTTTATACAGTCCACGAGTAATATAATAATAAGTGAAGTATTGCTCCTATGAAAATTGTCCAAATTATATATGCTAAGTACTAAACCGGTCAAGATTATACTTTATCCAAACTATCAAAATGATAAATTGTGAAATTAAAATGAAAATAAAATAAAAGAAATAATTAATTAAACTAAATTCAGCCAATGGAGATTAGATTCTAGAGTTACAATTTCACCCTACCAATTCGTTTGACCTATATTTCTATCATTATCAATTTATTTACATTATGTTATTGATCAAGTACTAAATTATCAGCAAGTCTCTTTCGAATGGTTGAGTGGAATTACTTAAATCACTTAACTGGCTATATTCCTATGATGATCAGTTAATTTAGATACATTAAGAACCAACCACTCATCATGACCACACAAACCATAAAGGTATATTCATATCTCATATAATATATGTCATCATATTCACGTCTAAACCATGTGTACCTATTCCAAAGGCATTTATAGTTATTAAAATTACTTATTTGCTGTAGACTATTCAATTTTTGTAAATGTTAAGACTAAACAATGTTATGACACTGATTTTAATGTTGTAACAAAATAAGCATGTCATAACATACAATTCATATGATGCAATATAATTAACATAGAAAATAAAAAGAACACAAGAACATTTTTAACGTGATTTGGTTTTACCCTATATCCATGAGGTTACGCCCAGAGAAATCAACTTATGAATGAACTTTATCAAATTATAAAGTTAATTTTATCTTATTAAACCCAAGACTCGCTCCTAGTGTTGACACAAAATAAATACTCGTTCACCAAACAAGTTGTAGCAAGATCCTCTTGCCTTCAATGTCCGATAACTATTTAAACTCCCTTCAATAACTGCAAACCTACCTTCTCATGAAAACCAATTTGTTCTTCCTCTCGAAGAACACTTGTTGGTTGAACTCTCTTTAAGACTTTATAAGTCGTCGCCTCCCGAAGATGAAAATGTTCTTCCTCTAGAAGAAGTCATGCTTGTTGAAATCCCTTTAAGAACTATAAACTAGTTTTCTCTTGAAGACCTAATGGTTTGTCATCCCAGCAAACCTCTAAACAAGAACTAATTCTAGTAAGCTCACACTTCATAAATCTCACAAACGACTTAGAGAACAAACTCTCTAAAATTTACAGAAGCACTCTCTCTATATTTCGCACTTTTACATTCTGCTTGCTTACATTTCTATATTGTAAAGATATGCATCTATAATTGATATGTGCAACTAATAACATGTAAAGGAAACATAAAAAAATCATCTCATTAGATACAAAAAACAGTAGATAAAATATGCTAAAAAGCATAAATAAATCTGAAATAAAATCAACAAAAAAATAATGAATCAACTACTATTTTTTAGCATTGGCCCAGTCACTTGGCTAGACTGAATCTGATCCTTAATTAGAGATAAAAATCAGCAAATAATATCGTTAAAAATGAAAAATAAAATCAATTAAAAAATAGTGAGTCAACTTCTATTGTCTAGCATTGACCAAACATTTTCAACTCCAAGTTTTGTGCTTCATCGAATCTGTTCTATAAGAAGTTTTGATTCATTCTGCACTTGTACATATGTGTTGACCAAAAAATACTTCTAAAATAGAAAAAATATATTTTCCCAAGTTTGTTGCTCAAAATAAGTCAAACAATTAATCTATTTCCTTAAAAAATGTCATCAGTAATCCTAGAAAACAAGGAAAATAAATATTTTATTCTTAGTAAAAACTTTGTCAATTAAGCACAACAACATTTCAACAAATTAGACAAATTTCATTGAACACGAAATTGAGTAAACCATAAAAAGGAAACAGATTCTTGTACTGAGTACTGTCAGCTAAAATTATTGTAACATCATTATGAATATTGTAACATTGATTCAGATGTTATAACATAGATAATAACATACAACACTTAAGAACTTTGCAGTCCATAAACTTTACTGAACACATTTGCTACCTCAGTGTCATAAGATGCTAATACTAGTGCACTTCACCCTTATGCACTAGCAGTCACCAAATCTCTTAAACTAATTGCAAGTTAATTCAAGGGCCTTAAGAGCAATATAAAATGGAACAAAAATTATGAGAATTCAATTAAAATAACATTAATATGGTGAGTTTCAATGTTTAGGGTTACATGTAACCCTACATCTGAAATCTAGAACATCATCAATTTATAAAATAAATTACACAAACAAGGATAAAACAACTTAAGAACTTTGTAGTCCATGAACTTTGTTAAACATAGATGGTACCTTAGTGCCAAAAGATGCCAATATCAGTGCACTTCACCACTGTACACTAATAGTTACCAAATCTCTTAAACTAATGGCTAGTTAATTTAAGAGCCTTAAGAGCAATATAAAATGGAACACAAATGATGAAAATTCAATTAAGATAATATTAATACGATGAGTTTCAACGTTTATGTAACCCTAGATCTGAAATCGAGAACATCGTTAATTTATAAAATAAATTACAGAAACAAGAATAAAACAACATATTTTCAATGAATAAAATTAAATAGAAAGAAATATTATTGAATAGGAACGATCCCCCTTATTTCTAGGGTCGGAATTGTCTTCTTCAACTTGATTATCCTTCGCTTTTTGCTGATGAATATATGTTCTTGTTCTTCAATTGTTGATGATGGTGTTAAATGCAGCTTCTTGTCATTCTCCAAGGGTTGCTTTAATATGTGGACGAGTGGTTGTAATTAAGGATTTACATTAAAGCTTAAAGCTCCCTCATTCCTCTCACTCTCACAATCGTTTTTATTAGCTGTTGGATCTTGGATGCTTTTCTTCATTAAAAAGGGAGGTATTATAGGGTAAGTATCTTAGAATATGTTTGAATATTCCTTGGCATCTTCGAAATTCTCTCCTATATTCTCTAGTTCATTAATTGCTTAGCGAGATATTTTGACTTTTGAGATATACCCATGTCGCAACCCGCGACCTACTACCACGAGACTCAAGTCGTAGCTCATCCTCGTAGTGCATGGGAGCACCAACCGCGAGACATGGCTCTCACCTCTAGCTTGTAAGGCAAATTTAGTTTTGTCCATTGAACTTCATAAAATTAGCAATTTATCGAGTTGACCTTTAACTTCCAAAATTTGCACATGTTTATACATATTGTTATTCTATGTTGTTATGACCTTGGAAATTGTCATTTTATTCATCAACATCTCTTATGTTTCACTTGAAAATAATTACTAAATAACTATTAAAAACATTCGTAATTATTCGAGTTTTCATCACAAACAATAGGTTATTAAGTGTAAAATAATGATGTATTTTGGTGTCATCAAGATGTTAAACTCATTGGATATACATGGGTATTTGTTTGAAAACGTAATGAGAAAAAAGAAGTTGTGAGATATAATGCATGACTTGTAGCTCAAAGTTCCTCACAAAGACTTAACATTGATTATAATGAAACATATTCATATGTGATGGATATGATTATGTTTCTATTTTTAATTAGTTTGGCAATTTCTAAAAGACTTGAAATGTGTCCTATAATTATGGTAATAACATACTTATATGAGTCATTAGATACTAAAATATACATGAAAATTCCTGAATAATTTAAAATGCTAGAAACATGTAATTCAAATTCTCGTAACTTATACTCAATAAAGTTACAACAATTTTTATATGAGTTAAAGCAATTTGGACGAATGTAGTATAATCACCTTAGTGAATATCTCATAAAGGAATGATATATTAATAATCCTATATGCTCATGTGTATTTATAAAGAAATCAGAATTTGAATTTGCAATTGTGACAATATATGTCGATGATATGAACTTATTAGGAACTCCTAAAGAGCTTTTAAGAACCGTTGATTATTTGAAAAGAAAATATGAGATGAAAGATTTAAGGAAAAATAAAATATTGTCTCAGCTTGGAGATTGAGCACAAATCAGAGGGAACACTAGTGCATAATCAGTTTATGTTGAAAAGATTCTAAAAAGATTTAACATAGATATTACTCATATGGTTGTCCAGTCTTTGAACCCAAAGAAATATCCATTTCAACAAAAAAATAATGTTGAAAAGATTCTTGGTCCAGAAGTATTGTATCTTAATACCATTAGTGCTTTATTATACTTAGCACAGTGCACAAGACCAAATATTACATTTTCAGTAAATCTTTTGGCAAGGTTTAGTTCCGCACCAACTTGAAGACAGTACTAGAATGAAATCAAACGTATTTTTTGATATCTTCAAGGAAATATAGACTTGGGTTTAGTCTATTCAAAGTTAAAAAATGGTTCTAGTCTTGTTGGATATGTTGATGTTGATTATCATTCTAATCCTTACAAATCACGTTTGTAAACTGGATATGTTTTCACATATAACGACATAACAATTTCATGGAGCTCTACCAAACAAACTCTTGTTGCCACATTATCCAATCATTCTAAGATCTTTACACTTCATGAGGCAAGTAGAGAGTGTATATGATCGAGGTTTGTTATTCATCATATTCATAGTACTTGTAAGTTGCTTATAGTTACAAATTCACTAACAGTAATATATGAAGAAAATGTTGCTTGCATTGCACAAGTTAAACAAGGATACATCATGGGAGAGAGAACCAAAAATATATAACCAAAATTCTTTTGCACCCATGAACTCCAAGAAAGTCGACAAATTGATGTTAAGTAGATATGATCTACAAATAATCTTGCAGATTTATTTACTAAAACTTTGCCAACATCAGCTTTTAAGAAATTGGTGTATGGTATTCATATGCATTGACTTCACAAACTACAAGATTGATAGTTATATATTTTTTAAGGGGAAAATATTCTTTATTTTGGGCATATGTGTACTGTATTTTCTTTTTTTCCTTGATCAGGTTTTGTTCCACTGGATTTTATTAGCAAGGTTTTTAATAATACAGTATTTGAGCACGTTCAAGAATTTTTGAGAATATTATTAGGTGGTGTACATTCAAGGAAGAGTGTTGTGAATATATGGACATATCACCACTTCCATTTTGGAAATTTTTTTTACCTTGTTTGTTCTTATTCCATTACGAAAATAATTCTTCCAATTTTCCTATATATAGACCTGTTTCGTATTCATTAGATCCCATTAGTTGATTACATTCTTTGTTTCTCTCTTATATTGGTTAGTATTTTATATTCTATTGAAATATCTCATTTTGTTGTTATTTTATTATAGAAATAAGTTTCCTAATTTGCCAATATATAGGATAGTTTTGTAATCATTTAAAGGATCTCATCAATTGAATTATATTATATTGTTCTCTTTTATTTAGGTTAGTAATTTATATCCATTACTTTTAGGTTACGTTTGACATACATGATTTAAATGAAATGGATTGGATTGAATTGAAATATAATAGATTATATTGAATTAAAAAATTACTATCTTATGTTTGGTAGAAGTTGAGATTGAATTAAAATTATACCATATTATGTTTGGTATAGGTTGAGATTGGATTGAAATAAAATTAATATATATATTTTATTATTTTATTTTTCTTTTTTGTTCTTATCACCTCTCTTTGATTGACCCCATTGCTTTCCTTCATTTTTATCACCCCACACCCCACTCGTCCCTTCTCTCTTTTGATCACCCCACACCTTCTCTTTTCTTCCGATTTCGATTCATCACCACATTTCTTTTCCAAGAAACAATCCAAAAATTACCACCACCACCGCCAATAACGACCTCCACCATGCCGCCTCCCCTGTTTTTCGCTGACCACTCGGTCCCTCTTTTCACACTTCTTTTTCTCTGTCATCTTATATCAAGGTTGCAACGGTTGGGCGAATTGTACCAGAGGTCAATTGTCTAAATGATGTTGCTATGGTTTAGGAAGAGTATGGAATGGAATTGGTAGGGCCATGAAGCCAGTTTGGGCTCTGACGAAAGAAGAAGATGATATCAATGTTGCTATTATCGACAAAGAAAAAATTTGAAGGACTTGTGGTGAAGATGAGGGTGCTTATGATGAGAGAGATAGTGAGAAAGAAAGAAAGATAGAAAGGAATGAGATTCCTGCCAAGGCGGAAAAAGTAATCCCATCATCTCATGATTCCACTTCTTACCTTACCACTTCTGACACCAAATGTGGAATTGAGTGAGATGGAGAATTTTTTTTCAATCCCATTATAAATCTCATAAAGGATAGCTAGGCTTTATTTTCATAGCAAATCAAACATTATATATTATATTATATAAATACTGACACGCCACGTGACAATAATCATCCCAATTATATTTTCCAGCTTACCCCTCTCTCTTTCTCTCTTTATCTTTCTACTTTCTCGGAATTTTCCCTCTCGCAATTTACCATTTTCTCAGCCACCAAACAGAAAAAAAGGAAAAATAAAAAAAAAACAAAAACAAATTTACAGCAGCAAAAGCAAGCAAAAGTAGCAGCAAATAAATAAATAAATAAATATAATAGTGTGCAGCATTATCATCACACGCGCTTTTCTCTCTCTCTCTCTTGTTCGTTTTCTCTCTCTAGCGTTCTCTCTCCTCTGGTAACTAGTGATCAGATCAATTTTCAACTATAATTTTCGCTTTCCGCTGCCGATTTTGTTGTCTCCGCGACTCCGTTTGACTTCCTCTTGATCGATCGATTCGTTTTGCTTCGCTGCTGCTGCTACTACTAGTGTTTCCGACAGTCTTGGTTTCAGTGTCTGGTGCAATTGGAGTGATCGCGATGGTTGGAGTAGGTTGGAGGAGTGTTTTTTAGGGTTGGAGCGTAATGTCGAGGACTGATAGGATGGCTTCGGATCTCAGCAGGACCGGCACTGTCGAACGGGACATCGAGCAGGTACTTACTCCATTTCCAATTTGTTACTGTTTGTATTGAAATTGAGTTGACAATATCTGATTTTATGTTGAAATTAAAGTCATTTGTTATTGAATTGAATTTGAAGACTTTAGTTTAGAGTGAGAGATCTTTGATAGAGAGCACTTAGAGGAGTTTGATGTACTGATATCACTATAGCCAATTTGATGTTTAGATACCTCGTGTAGAATTGTGTTTTAAGAGGCAAGTGTGTGAATTTCGTATTGACTTTGTTTTGGTTAGGATTGTATTACAAATAATTAGGATGTAAAATTTAATTAGGAATAGTTAGGGGCTAGTTCCAGGCATTCAAAATCTTGCTATAATGTTAATTTAGTAGGAAGCATTTATATGGTTCCATGAGTGTTTGAAATTTGAACTCCCTTGTAAACTGCATCATACAGTGGATCGATGAACATCTGTTCTCAATAAATTTGTAACTGTTCTTTGCTCTTGGCTCTAGGACATTATATGATGTACTAAGTAATGATATGTTATAATGCTTTGTACTGAGATATGTTCCTCTTTAGCATGCGACAGCAACTATCTATTGCTTATAAACCTGATCAAATCTCATGGAAGGGTAGGTTGGGGATTAAATAGGTGATTATAAGGATTGATATTTTTGATATGTTAACTTGAAGTGGCTAACTGGTGAGCTGGAAATAAAGAGTGGGTAGGGGTAGGCTCTTTCGAAAGCTGCTAAAACACATATCATTTTAAAATTTTGAGCAGCTTCACTGCAGAGCAGTCTCTTGCTTTGTTGTTATACTCAGCCTGAATTTCAGATAGGGTTCTTTTTCTAGTAGTGTCTGTTGGTACTTGAATTATGTAACTATCACCAATTTAATGATTTGAAAATTTTTAGCATTTGAAAATGGATTTTGGATGAAAATAGTAATACCCTTCTCTTCCCAAGGCAATTGTCTTTCAAAACCGAAAACCAGAAGCAAGAGTTAGTAGATTTGGAAATTAAAACATGAAGAAGATGCATTAAGTAGATTTGAAAACCAAAACAAGATGAAGAGAGAAATGCACATTTGGGAAACACAAAAAAAAAAAAAAAAAATCAAGAGAGAGAGAGAGAGAGAGAGAGAGAGAGAGAGAGAGTGAGATGAAAATAAATAAGTGTTACGAAACCTATCTAGAATTAAAAAAAAATGCAGTACATAGGTGAATAAGTCTGGCTTTGTTGAGACTTCTTGGCCAAAGCCAAGACTTTCAAAAAGTCTTGGTTTGGCCAAGATTTTGAGTCTTGTCCAAGTCGAGCCTTTAGGTCTTGGTTGAGAGACTTAATTAAGTCTCGACCAAAGACTTATGTGTGTATGTGTGTGTGAGTCTTGCCAAGTCGAGACTTTAGGTCTTGTTTGAGACTTAATCAAGTCTCGACCAAGACTTATGTGTGTGTGTGTGTGTGTGTATCTTTACTCATTTTATTTTTTGTTTCTAAATTTGTGTTATCTTCTTCTTCTTGCTTTTTTTTTTTTTTTTTTTTTTGGTTTAATCTTTGACCTACAAAAATTTAAATAATCAAAACTTGAAATCAATCAAAATACAACTTCAAAGAAATATCTATAGATTTTTTTAACTACCAAAACAATACAAATCACAAATTTTAACGCCAAAGAAGTTTTCTCCTAAGAAAAGTGGCATTTGTAGAGAGATAGAATGTGAGATATAAGAAAAGGTGAGGAGCAATCCTCTGGGAGAGAGAGAGGAAAGAGAAAAGGGTGAGACAAAGAGGAAAGAGACTTGATAGCTGTTTTTGCTCGTTAATAAAGGGCAATTTTGCCCGATCATTACTTGGGCCCTAAAAAAACTTACGTTATTAAGTTAATGACAAGGACAAAAAACAAGGCCCAAGTAGTGCTATTTAAGCCCATTTTCACTTTCAACTTTTTTAGAGTTCTTGTTTTCTGCTGAAATCTTGACCTCTGTTTGTATTTTATTTTTTATTTGAAATGCACTTGCATTCTTACAGTTCATTTATGATTTAGCTGGTGTTCTTGCCGTCTTCTTATCTATAGTTTTGTTCTTCACCTTCAAACATAATGATCTTTACAACAGGCAATTACTGCTCTAAAGAAAGGGGCATACCTGCTCAAGTATGGAAGAAGAGGAAAGCCCAAGTTTTGTCCTTTCCGACTTTCCAATGTAAGTATGGTGCAGTTGTTAGAAATTTATTTATGCAACCTTATTTACTTGGTTTATTTTACCCCTCTTCTTTCCAACACTATATTTTGTGAATGTACTGTTTCCCCTTTACTATGTCAGTCCTGATCATTAACTTTTCTATATAATTATCTTGATCGTGTCTAATAATTATTAAGATTACGGACCATTATGCAGTAATTAAGGTTCGATGTATAGACTTTTCTTTTCCTTATAATTTTATTTTAAATTTCCTGGAAAATAAGATTACTGATACATTGTTTTATGTTGTTATGCTTTATAGCATTTTCACCGCATTAAAGTAATTTTTTTGCGTAGGTGTATCAGAACTGCCAAACTGACTAAGAAAATATTAGGTGTGATGAATTATCTTATTGTAAGCATTCCTACAGAGCAATTCATAACTGCAAAAGATACACTTGGCGTACATTAAAAGAATGATAAAAATTGTAATGAAAATATGTCAACTTTAGACAAGTGCATTAAAAATACATTGTAAATTCACATGAGCATTTTGTACTGCATCATATATTCATATATATATATATATGTATGTATAATGTTCATAACTAAGGAAACAAATTGCTATTGATTGGCAATGCTGATTACCATTATTGAGTAATCTTGACTAATGGATTTGTGAAGTTACTATCATTTGAGCATCTGCAGAACTAGTGAAATTACCTGGTGATTTCTACCAGGAAGCCCGACTCTAAGCTTTGATGTTACTATTGTTTCTTTCAGAAGAACTCATTAAAAGCTTTTTGATTCTTTATAATGTGGCTTGGTATTGTTTAAAGCATCTTAATCTCATGAAATTCATATTCACCTCTTCTGTTGTAATTTCTGCAGTTTGAAGCCGTATTTAAGATTGTGTGGGGTTTGATTACTACTCCAATTAATATTTCA
The DNA here is from genome assembly GCA_021234005.1 of Nephelium lappaceum. Classification (NCBI taxonomy): domain Eukaryota; kingdom Viridiplantae; phylum Streptophyta; class Magnoliopsida; order Sapindales; family Sapindaceae; genus Nephelium; species Nephelium lappaceum. The sequence goes on from CM038009.1 coordinate 15,898,306, forward strand.
TTACTTGAATGAAATTATCAAAGGATTGACTGGAAGCATGGCTATAGGTTGACTTTTTTTATTGAATGCAAAAGAACTGCTTTTCATAGTAGTAAAGTAAAATAAAATTTGTAAGGTTTGTGGTTCATATTTGCGAACAATTTGGTAAAAGCAAAGACATAAGCAACCGATAAAGAACGTTGAATGTTTGAGAATAAAAAATGGAAAATATTTGTTCTTTGTGGGATAGGATTCGCTTTTGGACTTCTGTTTATACTGTTTTTAATGAATCTTTTTTCTTCTTTATTAATCATAATTGGGAGGTACCTATATCATATAATGAACTATTTATGTTTTTGCTTTATGCTATCTGTTAAGCTGTCGTGAATCGGATCTCGTCACAGGTCAATGCACCGGGAAATCCCTTTAATTCCCTTTGTTCACGTTCTTGCCTTTCTTTTAAGACAGATTTTGAAAGATAACAATGGGTGTTTGTTCTTAAGAGACCACCCAAAACTCTCCTTAATCCTTTTATTGCAAAGTCTGAATGAATATTTTATTTCATGATCATTTCTCTTTATAGGAAGAGAATCGCTCCAAACAAGGATACAAAATATTTGTTGTCAATTCAATAAATCATGAATTAAGACAACTACCAAAACAAGACTCTAATTAAATAAATAAATAAGATACTAAAATAAAGGAAGCCAAAATACCAAGTAAGACTCCTAAAATAAAGTAAATAATTGAAAAGATTATGCCATCATGCCATTCCTTCTATTATACTTCTTTCCTATGAAGGCAACCCTAACATTATCCTGAAGGCTTTACTTATTGTATAGGTCTGGCATTTGTCTTTTTTATTGATAAGGATAGCTTGCCGTATATATTGATACATTGAAAAAACAAAAAAAACTGAGAAGGTAGAATCAACTAAGTACAATAGGTTGAAATGCTTTGATTCAGTGGGCTTGACTGACTTATAGATTATCTGCATGTTGACACATGTTAATACTTGCATTCCTGTGTCAATAACTCAAGCAGAAGCACATGGACTTGTCATATGATTAATAAAATCATTTGTGAAAATAAATGAGCCAGAACATGTATAACACATTCTGCCATGTCAGTTTAAATTGATTCCACATGTTAATAAAAAGGTGAAAGCAATGCGGATCTATCTAGATCTCAGATAACATCAGAATATGAATAGTGATGTTGAAACTGATGTAAATGCTTCGTTGATTTGGCAGCAGTACTGGTTGTTGCCTTTTTCCTGGAATAGTAAGAGCCCTATTGTATGTAGGTTCAACCGGTATACATAATCCCTCCATTGAGATAGGGCTCATCCTTCTTTCTAAGTATAAACTTCTGCACATTCTCTTCCTATTATTTTGTCATACTATCACTAAGCTGTCCCCTTTCTAGTTTCCTATCAAAAAGAAACTGATGTAAATGCTCTGTTGATTTGACAGCTGTACTGGTTATTGTCTTTTTCTGGAATAGTAAGATCCCTATTGTATGTTGGTTCAAGTGGTATCCATAATCCCTCCATTGAGATAGGGCTCATCCTTCTTTCTAAATATTAACTTCTGCAAATTCTCTTCCTATTATTTTGTCATACTATCACTAAGCTGTCCCCTTTCTAAGTTGTCCATCTCACTCTTTATCTTTGCAAGTTTATCTGTTTATTCAAATCCTGCTAATTACATTGATAATTTAACTTGATAAAATTGGGGGATTCCCTAAAAACATGATAATGATTTGTAAATTTTAGAACTTTATGCATGTAATTTATGATTTCACATATATTTCTAACTTTACATTTAAAAAGAATCTTGTCCTCAAGTTCTGGTTTTAACTATTGCTTTGTCAGCCATTCCAGTGCCCATTTCCACAAATGATAGTTAAAATGAAGCAACAAATTATTCAGGACTAAAATGTGAATAATTTAACATATACTTAATACAATCCATGGACGTACAAATTAATTTTACTATATCCAATCCATGATCCGTTTAATTGCATTGCTATATCTTCAATAGTTTTCTTTTACCTCTGGTCAACGATTTGTTTTTTCTCAGCATAGTATTTTATATTTGCTTAATGGAACTGATTGTCAAACCAGATTTCTCGAGATTAAGTAGCTGATTTTGTTGCTTTCAGGATGAGTCTGTTTTGATATGGTTCTCAGGGAAAGAGGAGAAGCATCTTAAACTAAGCCATGTGTCTCGAATCATCTCAGGACAACGCACTGTAAGTTACAAATTCTGTTGACTTTTTAAATTGTATTTATATGTTACAAAAAGAAGAATTCTGTAAAGACTAGGGTGATATGCCAAACAAAAAGGAAATGGATTGCGATAACATTTAAAATCAGAAATAAAAAAATAAAAATTGTTGGGGGGAAACAAACATTCTTATATGGGAACATTAAACATGTGGGGGAACCAACATTTTGCCTTTTCTCTAGGCCTTCCCCTCACTGCATTGCTGTTAATCTAGGTCAACCTTAAACTAAGCACATTGGCAGGAGGTCACAGTTGCCACTAGACATGGTATCAGGATTGAGCTATACAATTATCTTTGGATGAATTTGCAATTCTGTGTGACCGCATTGGTTGCTTTTATCAAAGTTTCTTCTGACTTGTCTGGCACAACCATTAGGCTAGATTTGTACTGATGTAAATGTAGTAGATAATGATGATCGCTATTTTATATTGAAGTGCTTTGATTTTCTTTCTTTCTTTCTTTCTTTCTATTTTATTTTGTTTGTATGCATGTTTGTTTGTAGCAGTATAGTTCCGAACTTCCTCTCTTGCTTTGAGCTCCTACAATGACTTGATACTAGAAGTCTTTATTTGTGCTACCACTGATAATAGGTCACTTACTTTCTTCCAGCCAATTTTTCAAAGATATCCACGACCCGAGAAGGAATACCAGTCATTTTCTCTTATATACAATGACCGGTCGCTGGATTTGGTAAGAATATCTTCACTTTGCCCCATTAGCTTTATTGTTTCTTATGTCATTTCTGCCTTGCATTTGCTTCTTGATGTTATCCTTATGTTGTAACCTCGTATCCTTGTGCTATAGTTTAATGGTTTAAAGGCTTCTGGACTGTTGGAATTTATTGTAACCTAGTGATCTGATTTTTTACTAGATTTGCAAAGATAAAGATGAAGCTGAGGTATGGTTTAGTGGTTTAAAAGCATTAATTTCACGTAGTCACCACCGTAAATGGAGAACAGAATCAAGGAGTGATGGAATTCCATCTGAAGCGAATAGTCCTAGAACGTACACAAGGAGAAGCTCTCCTTTAAATTCGCCATTCGGTAGCAATGATAGCTTTCAAAAGGTATGATCATTTACTTCATCTACATTTGCCTTTGGAAGACTGAATTATGAGGGTCTTTTCTTCAATTCAGGAAGGGGGAGATCACCTTCGCCTTCATAGTCCATATGACAGTCCTCCTAAGAATGGTCTGGATAAGGCATTTTCAGATGTGATATCATATGCTGTTCCACCCAAGGGTTTCTTCCCCTCAGATTCTGCTAGTGCTTCTGTTCATTCTATATCGTCAGGAGGCTCAGATAGTGTACATGGTAACATGAAAGCAATGACTATGGATAATTTTAGAGTCAGTCTGTCAAGTCAAGTCAGTTCGTCAAGCCAAGGTTCTGGTCATGATGATGGTGATGCTTTGGGTGATGTTTTCATTTGGGGAGAAGGCATGGGAGATGGTGTTTTGGGTGGTGGACCTAATAGAGTTGGAAGTTGTTTTGGTGTCAAAATGGATTCTTTGTTGCCAAAAGCTTTAGAATCTACAGTAGTACTTGACATCCAGAACATTGCCTGTGGTGGACGACATGCTGCCTTAGTGACCAAGCAAGGAGAGATTTTTTCCTGGGGAGAGGAATCGGGAGGCAGGCTTGGGCATGGTGTAGATTCCGATGTTTTGAATCCAAAGCTTATTGATTCCCTTAGTAATTCAAACATTGAGTTTGTTGCTTGTGGTGAATATCATACTTGTGCTGTAACACTTTCAGGTGATTTGTATACATGGGGTGATGGGACTTACAATTTTGGTCTTCTTGGGCATGGAAATGAGGTAAGTCATTGGATTCCGAAAAAAGTGAATGGACCCTTGGAGGGCATACATGTCTCATATATCTCCTGCGGACCTTGGCACACTGCAGTTGTGACCTCATCTGGACAGTTGTTTACATTTGGTGATGGTACGTTCGGAGTTCTGGGCCATGGTGATAGGAACAGTGTGTCTATTCCAAGGGAAGTGGAATCTCTTAAGGGACTCAAAACTGTCCGAGCAGCCTGTGGTGTTTGGCATACTGCTGCAGTTGTTGAAGTCATGGTAGGACATTCAAGTTCCAGCAATTGCTCCTCAGGAAAACTATTTACATGGGGAGATGGAGATAAAGGTCGACTTGGGCATGGTGACAAGGAAGCAAAACTTGTGCCTACTTATGTTGCTGCTCTTGTTGAGCCCAGCTTTTGTCAAGTTGCCTGTGGGCATAGTCTCACAGTTGCACTTACAACGTCAGGTCATGTCTATACCATGGGCAGCCCTGTTTACGGTCAGCTTGGAAATCCACATGCTGATGGAAAGCTTCCCAACCGTGTTGAAGGGAAGATCTCTAAGAGTTTTGTTGAGGAGATTGCTTGTGGTGCTTATCATGTTGCAGTTTTAACTTCAATAACTGAAGTTTACACTTGGGGCAAGGGAGCAAATGGTCGATTAGGTAATGGGGATACAGATGACAGAAATTTCCCATGTTTGGTTGAAGCTCTGAAAGACAAGCAAGTCAAAAGTATCGCTTGTGGTACTAATTTTACTGCAGCTATCTGCCTTCATAAATGGGTCTCAGGAGTTGATCAGTCCATGTGTTCTGGTTGCCGCCTTCCATTTAATTTTAAGAGAAAACGTCACAATTGTTATAATTGTGGATTGGTTTTTTGTCATTCATGCAGCAGTAAGAAGTCTCTTAAGGCTTCAATGGCACCAAATCCCAACAAACCTTATCGTGTTTGTGATAATTGTTTCAGTAAGCTGAGAAAAGCCATTGGAACTGATGCTTCGTCTCAGTCATCTATAAGCAGAAGAGGTAGCCTCAATCAGGGGTCTAATGAATATGTTGATAAAGATGAGAAGTTAGATTCTAGGTCTCGTTCGCAGCTTGCAAGATTTTCTCCAATGGAATCCTTTAAACAAACGGAAAGCAGATCCAAGAGAAACAAAAAATTAGAATTTAATAGCAGTCGTGTCTCACCTGTTCCAAATGGAGGGTCCCAATGGGGGGCAATCAATATTTCTAAATCTTTCAATCCTATGTTTGGGTCATCCAAGAAGTTTTTCTCAGCTTCTGTTCCTGGATCTCGAATTGTATCTCGAGCAACATCACCAATATCAAGACGGCCCAGTCCACCTCGTTCAACAACACCAACACCTACTCTGGGAGGACTTACCTCACCCAAAATAATGGTGGATGATGATGCAAAAAGGACCAACGATAGCCTTAGCCAAGAGGTTGTTAAATTAAGAGCACAGGTATCCACTCTTCCTTAATTGTCTGTTACCTACTCAAAGTAAATTACTGAAATTCATTATTGGTATAACTTAGGTTGAATTTAGTTTAAAACAGATTAGTCTCAGAGCAAATTTTAAATTAATTAACCTGTTTGACCTGGGCGAAAATGAGCCAACTAGCAGATCTGGGTCAATATCATTTGTCCCCGTGATTTTGTCTAGTCTGATTTCTTAAGCTGATGATATCACGCCAAACTTGTCTAGGCATTGTGATTTGAGAAAGTCATGATCTTTACAGATTTAATAAAATGAAGGATCCAAACCTCAAAATTGTAATGTGTTACCGTTTAGTACCTTAAATACAACTATTTGCATTTTTAAACTGATTTTTAGGCTTCATTTGGCATAAAATTGTAGTTGAGCTGTTAAGTCTGTTGGTTGGTTATTTCTTGGAAATATTTAACTTAGCTTGGTTGTCTGTTTGCATAATGCCTGATCATTGTTTTCTAGGTGGAGAATCTTACACGTAAAGCACAACTGCAAGAAGTTGAGCTGGAAAGGACAACTAAACAGCTAAAAGAGGCGATAGCAATTGCAGGGGAAGAGACTGCAAAATGCAAAGCTGCGAAGGAAGTGATCAAGTCGCTGACTGCTCAAGTAAGATATGGATGTCAATTTTAGCTACTAAAATTTATGGTGGTTAGAGTTGCCATGGAAATAACATCAGTCTGATGACTAGTTATATTATTCTCTACATTTCATATGTTTCACTACCTCAATTGCTTTGTTTGTTAGCTCAAGTCTTTAATTTCCAATGTCTAAGCTCAATTGCTTTTGAGTGGTTAGTAAGAATGGTTAAGTCTTGCGGTTTGCTCTCTCAAGGTCTAAGGTTTAAACCCTCATGGACACGTACATGGCCTAAGGGTATACTTTATTGCTTCCCAAAGATTGTAGGGTTTAATGGGGGCTCTAGTTTTGAACTCAAATTCGTTAAACGGTTTCAGGGGATTTTTGAATTATCAAAATGAAAAAAAAGAAAGGAAAAGCTCAATTGCTTTCTGTATGCATGCTTAACTGCTTCTTTTGGCAAAGAAGTGAAGCTGTTCTAATCCTAGTAATGCCATTGGTGATGGCCATTCTTCCTATCTTAAGTTGTAAACTCTGGTTTACATTTACCTTAAAAAAGGCTGTTGAGTTCTGCAAAGTCATCATAGTCTGAATTTTCTACCCTTTAATTTAAAATTTCTATGCCATACGCTGTTGAATGAGGGAAATCGTGCTAATTTGATTTGACTTTTTGTCTTCCAAAACTTTCTCATGCACTGTATTGAGTGAGGGCAGTCTTGGTGGTTTGGCTTTGTGTACTTTGTGTTTTCCTGGAAGGCTCTTTCTTGGTAACCTAGGTGGACTGCTTTTGTTTCTTATTCAGTAATTTATGTACAAGCTTGTCTAATCTCTCTTAATTTTTATATATTGACTGTGTTGTTTTTTGTTTTTTTGTTTTTTTTTTTTTTTAAAGAGAAAAAATAAGGGAAACACTTTTGCTCAGAAACACACCATTTTGTTTTGTTGATAAGGTTGACAGTGCTTTTTGCTTGGCAGCTTAGTCAAGTTGGAAATTAATTAATCCATTTGTTGTATGACCTTTATCCTTTCCTGAAAGGTCTATTAATTATCTAGTAATTGAAATTCCATTGTCTGTTGTATCTTATTCGATCAGACAGAAGAAAAATCAGCAGCATGTTCATGTCTTCGTTTTGCATCTGTCAGAAGTGTTATGCTTAATTGCCATTGAGAATATTTTTTTTTCTTACTGCTTATTAAATATGCGCACAAACATATTGTCAGCACTACGGAGTATGCTTTTCTGAGTTTGCTCGTTCTCACATCATACATGGTATTGATAATCTTTGTTTCTTGGTGATTAGTTAAAGGATATGGCTGAGAGGCTTCCTGTAGGATCACGAAACATCAAGACTCCTACTTTTGCTGCTCTTGGCTCCATTCCTGCTTCCAACGATGTTTCTAATGCTACAATTGACCGATTGAGTGGTCAAATAACATGTCAAGATCTGGAGACAAATGGATCGAACAACCAGTTGCTTTCTAATGGGTCCAGTACTGCTAGTAATCGTAGTTTTGGTCACAACAAACAAGGCCACTTGGAAGCAACAACAAGGAATGGGAGCAGGACGAAAGAAGGTGAATCACGTAATGATAATGAATGGGTTGAGCAAGATGAGCCCGGTGTATATATAACACTTACCTCACTCCCAGGAGGTGTCAAGGATCTAAAGCGAGTTCGTTTCAGGTATGTTACATAGTAATCAATTAACTTTCAATGGTAAATCTAGGTTTGATTTACAAAAACCCTATAATGTGGTGTCAAGAAATAGCTAGAGTGAACATATTTCATAGTTTTTGTGTTTGTGCTCCTTTAGAATTTTTAAAAATACGAGGAGGTGAAGTATCATACACAATCTGAGCCTGGATACAACCTTTTAGCTGTCTAAGCTCACTGAATAATTTCTTTTGTAGTTTTAGAACAAGTGATGTCCTATTATGTATAATTTTTTCTTTTTTCAAACTGCTAGTTTCCTAAGCTCCCTTGACATTAACGGAACAGTTCCTTAGGCTGTCTTGGATGAATTTTAGGGAAGTATACATTGGTAAGTACAGAATTGAAATTTTCTTCCACATTTTTGAATGCAGTCGGAAGCGATTTAGTGAGAAACAAGCAGAGCAGTGGTGGGCAGAGAACAGGGCTAGAGTATATGAACAATACAATGTGCGCATGATTGACAAGTCAAGTGTTGGTGTTGGGAGTGAGGACATGGGTCATTAACACGTTGAAACTATCATCTGTAAATGTAAGGGTCTTTTCCAGTTTTCATCTCCATTTATAGGGAGTTTATATTGATCAATTAGATTGGTTCCATCTTTTATTAAAAAAAAAAAGGTTGATGGAAGTAAAGATTGGTATAAAAGGAAAGAGTTAAGAGGGGTTTGATTGTGCTTTTCCTTTTCCTTCTCCACTTGTTTTTTTGTTTCTTTTTTTTTTTTTTTTTTTCTTGATTTTACTTTACATATATTTTTTTTTCCCTATTTGTAATTTGTGTGGGGAATGAGGGTGAGAAATGTAAATTCTTAGTAGGTTGCTGGCTCATGTTAAAAGCAGCTGCCATGTAAATTCATAAGCAAATGCATCTGCATAGTTTTCTGTCACTTTTATCTGGTTATATTCATAGGGAAATGCATCTTCATATTTCTGTGTTTCGGTTGGAACTGATAATATTATAATTGAATTTTTTTGATACATTAACCGGCCACCTTTAATCAGACTCTATGATAGGGCCCCAACAGACCATCTCTAAAGCCTGCTTTGATGCATCTCTGTTGGCTTCATCATATTTGAATCTTTAACTGGTTCTCGAGTCATTTTCTTCAGCTCTTCTTCAAATCTCTCCATAGTTGATGGTGGCAAGTGTACTGGTATCAGAATCCCATTCTCTCCATCACTTTTCTGGTACTTCGTAAAGAAGCTGATCAAAGAAATAGCCCCAGCAGTACCAGCGTACACAGGTTTACCCCAACCGAAATCAATCTCTGAAAACCCTACCCGCGTAGTGTCAGAAGCAATGAAGTTTCTCCGGGTCGAAAACTTGGGTCGTCCCCGTATGACCATGAGGTCTACCATTGATCTTATGTACTCTTCATCTGCTTTAGCCTTTGCTTTCTTCACCAACTCCACAGCGTATCCAAGAGGCTTTTTGCTCAAAATTCCAGCTTTTGCACATACAGCTGGCAATGCAAATGCGTTTCCATAGTATCCTATAGGCAAATCTGTATTGTAATGCTTGCCTCGGACACCAACTACGCATGAAACTTTAACAATCTCGTCGGAGTCTAGTTCAAGTACAGCTGTTCGACATCTCCAAACACAAGCAGTTAATAGATCAAAAGCAGAGCACCTAAGGTGCGGCGGAAGATGGTTCCGCAATGCCCTTATCTCTCTAGGACCAAAGTAGAATGATTTGTGATGCATGTCATATGGGTGATCAATCTCATTCTGATCATCTATTCCTTCATATTCTTGGTGCGTACATGTTATTTTCGGTGAGTCCCTCGCATTCAAGAGTTCTCGTCGCCAGACGGGTAGTATCGACGGTTCATTTGCACCTTGTGCCATCTCCATGACGGTGTTTAAGAACTGTATCAGGCCAGGTGTATCACATATTGTGTGGTTGAGGCGCACTGCAACAAGAAGTCCTCCGCATGCCAAACGAGTCACCTGTATGTGTATGTATACAAAAGCACAACATTAAATTTGTGCATGTTTAGATATAACATTAATCCGGTTTAATTAATTTTGATGAAAATATAAATGTATCATTTATATATGCTTCTGAACTTCTTGTCTTCATCATTAGTCAGTCAATGAAATCCTTGAACCCATAACATTTGTTAGTTTCTGGTGATCTTCTATTAAAAAATTAAAAAATTAAAAAAAAAAAAAGAGAGTTGCATAGTGAGGGCAAAAAAAAAAAAAAAAAAAAAAAAGGTACTAGCTAATTTTTTGCCAAGCTTTCCACATAATTTGTAGTACTGGACTTTTACAGTGATTTAATTCTAATCTGTGATAAAATCATACAAAAGCAAAGTTTCTATGTTTTTAAAAAAATTTAAGAAGACAAATTTTATTCTTTCTTTTTCCACTATGGCCTATCCAAGTTCTTGCAAATATAAATTTCTTTAATCCATCAAATGCTTGTAAGTTGCATCAATAGTTAAATGCAAATATTTTCACAGTGAATTTTTTAAAACTGAAGTTAAATATATTAATATGTTTCTTTCAAACAATGAATATGATATATATTTTTTTCTTTCTTAAGATAAATGTGTTTTATTAGAGTTGTAAAATTGCATAAAATATAAAATATTCCAAAAAAATGTTAAAGTCGACTATTATTGATTAACACTAAGGAGTAATTGGTCAATCGACCATAAAGTTCACTCCACTTATAAATACTTATTACCATAGATAAATAACTTAAAAATTGCTCTTATGAATATCTGGCTTTCATATAGTATTTACAATTTTTTTTTCCCCACAAATATCTTTAAATATAGAAAGCATCATTTGTGACTACAAGTCTCAAATAGGGCTAAAGTTAAATTAAAACACTCACTTGAATTACCAACAGTGGGCAATAAAGCATGCTTTCGGAGCCTGGTCCACTGCAATAGAAAAGTTGATCAAAACATGGAAATGGCGGCTGAATTTCATCTCCTCCTAGCTGTTCAAGTGTGAATTCTGCATCAGCCTCTACAAACAACACACCTTCACCGCTGCAATCCACCATTAGCTTCCGGTCGACGGACCTCTCAATAAGCCTCCCAGCAAAAGGATAATAAAACACGAGTGCCCTACTTAGGGCTTCCCTTATCACCTTAACAGGGTCTTTTCTTTTCATGCATGGATCATTCTTGTAAATGAATATTAACGGGAGGTGAAACCTTAGGCTTTCTTGATCGTCTACATCCGAAAGTAACTTTACCTCTCGTGGTGTCGGTCTAGCCGGAACAATTAACTCCGGCCGTTGCCGTTTCACCGAGAATACGTGACTGGCCATGCATGTAATGTTGTGTATGTGATATCTGCTGCCTACGTGTCTCATGGTTTTGGATAGGAGGTCAGATATATTTATAGCTACAGTGCGTTGACTATTCCATGTCTATAACAACGTGTAATATATGTTGCCAAAGCAAATACCGTAGTGGTCCAGAGAAAGTTTAATTTGCATTGTTCTTCACATCTCATTATCACAGCCGCCAACAAAACCTAGTGGTAGAAATTATCTGGGTCTGCTAATGTTGGTTGGTCCTCAAATTATATGCTAGCATAGTCGGTGGGTTTTTATTACTAGAAGTTTTGTCATTTTAAAATTAATTTGCAAAATCAATATTATTGTCAAAGTTTGATCTATATTAACCTGATTGATTTCAATACGTGATAAAAAATAAATTTAATGATTAAGGCTTGACACTGAGGAGTGAATTGTTTATATATACTAGATGCATTAGGTTACAATTCCAACATGATGTATCTAATTATATTGAGAAAATTCAAGTAAATACCACTAAAATAGTATAAGTTTTGTAATTAATACCGAACTTTGAAAATTTATCTTTTTAGAACATTTTTTTTTCCCACAAATTAATAGTTAATTCGCATGCAAACTAAACCTTTTTTCACAAATTATTTGTCATATGTTTGTTAACTATTTAGTGGTTAAAAAATTCGTTTTTATAGTTAAATTTTAATTTCAAAATATATTAGAGCATATATGTTTTCAGTTAATGTCAAATTTAAAATCAAATTCACTTGGTAGTTCACGATACATTTTGAAATGTGACTAGGTTAAGTGTACGTCATGAAATGTTTACTTGATGGAGCTTATCAACCTAGATTTTATTCTACACGTGATAAATGCACATGTAAAGGAAACAAAAGTGAAAATAAAATTCTTATTCAAAAGAAAAATGTCAACATAAAAAGTGCTACGTCCATGTAACGAAAAAACGTGAAAAGATTTTTTTTTTTGCCCCTTTTTGAGGTATAAGTGAAAAGATTTTCAGATTCACGTTTATCATACACAAAATCCTTACTGTTTCACGTTCACGTTTATCATCCACAAAATTCTTATCATTTCACATTCACGTTTATCATCCACAAAATCCTTATCATCTAACGACAAAATTGCTTTGGAATGCCATTGATAGGTCCTTACATACCACAAATAAATGTGAGCCACATAATGTGTAAGCATTAATATGAGGTTGCATTTATTAGAGGTATTTGTAATTATAATTTAAATTTAGTTAAAAAAATGCAATTGTTAATTTCTTTTTTCTTTTTCATAAACTAACACTGAATAAGTTATTTAGAGAATTATTAAAATTTATGAAGATTAAATACTATTTATATGATCTATATGAGTGAGCCTAGCTTATGCAGGACACTTGTCCCTCATGAACTTTTTAAACATTTTTTTTCTTAAGTTATTGAGTATTTTTAATCTAAATTTGTTGTATTAAAATTCAATGAACCAGAAATATACGTCACCATTGACATTGCACTTCATGGGCTAGGATGGCTCAAGCCTACCCTAGTCTCTCTTGAAAATAATAATAATAATAATAATAATAATAATAATATACATACACGTAGCACTTCAATGAACCACAAATATACGTCACAATGGACGTAGCTGTAACGTCCGAATCCAATTAAATTTGATAGAATATATATATATATTTTAAATAGAGCATAAATGTGGCTTATATGAATAAATCAAAGGGGTTCATTTGAAGTGTTCAAATTAAAATGTCCAAATTGAAGTTATAAAAATAGTTTAATTAAATCATTTATGGAGCTTAAAAATTTAAGTGAGCTTAAATTGAAAATTAGGATAGCCCATTTTTTACTAAATACATCAATTTGTTTTCAAGCATAAAAGACATATATACCAAAGGGGGTGAAATTCGGTTGACTAGAAAAATAATAATAAAAAAAAATTTAAAAAAAAGGAGAAAAGAAAAAAAAACAAACAAACAAAAAAAAAATGAAATGGAATAAGAGAGTGGTGGGGCAGTCCACAAACTCATAAAATTAAAAGGGACTTAGATAAGAATAAATGGAGTTAGCAAAAGTAATTGAGAGGTAAGAAAAATCAAACTAATTAAAAATGGGACAAGTGTCAAAATTGTAAGTGGCAAACAAAAGAGAAATTGAAAAAGATGTGTAGGTATGTCGGCAACACTCATAACCAACATGTAGGCAAACAAAAGAAAAGTGAAAAAGAGTGGAGTTAGCAAAAATAATTGAGAGGTAAGAAAAATCAAACTAATTAAAAATAGGACAAGTGTTAAAATTGTAATTGGCAAACAAAAGAGAAATTGAAAAAGATGTGTAGGTATGTCGGCCACACTCATAACCAACATGTAGGCAAACAAAAGAAAAGTGAAGAAGAAGAAGAAGAAGAAGAAGAAGAAGAAGAAGAAGAAGAAGTGTAGGTATGTCGGCTACACTCATAACCAATATGTGGGCAAACAAAACAAAAGTGAAGAAGAAGAAGAAGATGTGTAAGTATGTCGGCCACACTCATAACCAATAAGAAGAAGAAGAAGAAGAAGACGGCCACACTTATAACCAAGAAGAAGAAGAAGAAGAAGAAAGGTATGTCGGCCACACTCATAACCAATAAGAAGAAGAAGAAGAAGAAGAAGACCAACATGTAGGCAAACAAAACAAAACAAAAGAAGAGGAAGAAGAAGAAAGGTATGTCGGCCACACTCATAACCAAGAAGAAGAAGAAGAAGAAGCGGTGTACGTATGTCGGCCACACTCATAACCAACAAGTATGCAAAGAAGAAGAAGAAGAAGAAGAAGTGTACGTATGTCGGCCACACTCATAACCAGTCGCCACATTCATAACCAACATGTAGGCGAAGAAGAAGAAGAAAGAAGAAAAAGAAGAAGAAGAAGAAGAAGAGAAGAAAGAAGAAGAGGAAGTATATGTATGTCGGCCACCCTCATAACCAGTCGGCCACACTCATAACCAATATGTAAGCGAAGAAGAAGAAGAAGAAGAAGAAGAAGAAGAAGAAGAGGAATAAGAGAAATTGAAAAAGATTTGTAGGTATGTCGGCCATACTTAGAAGAAGAAGTGTAGGTATGTCGGCCAGAAGAAGAAGAAGAAGAAAAAGAATAAGTATAGGTATGTCGGCCACACTCATAACCAACATATAGGCAAAGAAAAAGAAGAAGAAGAGGAAGAAGAGAAATTGAAAAAGATGTGTAGGTATGTCGGCCACACTCATAACCAACATGTAGGAGAAGAAGAAGAAGAGGAAGAAGAGAAATTGAAAAAGATGTGTAGGTATATCGGCCACACTCATAACCAATATGTAGGCAAACAAAAGGTATGTCGGCCACACTCATAACCAACATGTAGACAAACAAAAGAAAAGTGAAGAAGAAGAAAAAAAAGGGTGAGCAACAAAAGGAAAGAAAAAAGGAAAGGGAAAACTTCATTTTAGTCATTGAGGAATGGTGCAACAAAAGGAAAGAAAAAAAGAAAGGAAAAACTTCATTTTAGTCCTTGAGGTTTTGAGAAATATCAAAACTTAAACATCTTTTGGAAACAGCTCTTTTAGTCCTTAACTTTTCCAAAACTCTTCAAAATAGTCCAAACCGTTAGTCAATTAACAGTTAATGATGACAGAACGCTTGGATGAAAATGATAAGGTAGTTTTTTCATATAAAAAGTTAAGATTGTGACATGTGTATGGTTGAGATTTTAAACCTATAAAAAATTTAAAATAATTTAAAAAATAAAAAATTACTTATGAAAAAATTTAAGAAACTGAAAAAAAAAAATATGAAATTTTTTTTAAAAAAAATCTGATTCAACTCATGGTTTAATTGTTCATCAAACCATTTTACTAACATCATCAACAAGCCATTTCATCAACATTATCAACAATCCCACAGTTTTCAACATCATTAATAACATCACAGCATCATCTCCCAAAATAACAGCATCAACAACAACATTAAGAAAAAAAGTATAAAACTGTTTATAAAAAAAAAAAAAAAAAAAAATCAAAACACTTGCACTGATGAACAGTTTCTGGGTTTGACCAAACCTAGAAACTCTTTATTTGGGTTCAATTGAACCCAGATGAAGAACTGGGTTCAATCGAACCTAGATAAAGACTCTTCTGGGTTTGATTGAACCTAGATGAGCCTTCATCTGGGTTCGATCGGCTCCATTTTCGATGGAGATGAGGTGAGACAAAGGAGATGGTGGCCAGAAGAGACTGAGGAATAGGAGAAGAGATGGAGGCGGAGGCAGAAGAGGAGGAGATGGTGGCAAGAAGAGAATGAGGAAGAAAAAGAAGAGACGAAGGCAGAAAAAATGGTGGCAGATGGAGGAGATGGAAGAGAAGAAGAAGAATGAAGGAGAAGAATGAGAGGGAAAAGAGACGGAGGAAATGACTTTGATATGGATTTCCAGATCAAATGTAAAAATGAAAATTAGTTTAATTTTTACCTTTTGTTAAAAAATAATTTGTTTTATTTTTTAAATAAATATTTTTAATGATTGGATAAGGTATGAATAAAAACAATGGTTGGATATTTTTTCATAAATTGATTTTTTTTTTCTATTTTTCTAAATTATTGTTTAATTTCAAAAAAAATAATCAATTTTTTTTTTTTAAAAAAATAATCATATTATTTTGTACATATGTTAGTTTTTCATTAGTCAAATAATATATAATATTCTGATTTTATTAGGGGTAAAATAATCATTTTAAGTTGTGAGGGGTAATTGAGTCTTTTGAATTTTTCTGTTTAGTTTGACCGTTAATTAACTAACGGTTTGGACTATTTTGAAGATTTTTGGAAAAGTTAGAGATTAAAAGAGCTGTTTTCAAAATATGTTTAAAATTTTGATATTTCTCGAAACCTCAAGGACTAAAATAAAGTTTCCCCAAAAATAAAAGAAAAAAAGAAGAAGAAGAAGAACTGTGAGCAACAAAAGGAAAGAAAAAAAAAGAAAAGAGAAATAATTGGGAGCAAATCTTCTGGTGTACAATTATTTTAGTTTTTGATTCAATTTTTTAGTTTAGTTTTTATAGGTTTTAAATAAGTTTGTGTTGTTTTTAGGTGAAAAAGAAAACTCAAAGATAATAAGGGTGCTAATGGTTCCAAATAGAGCCTGAAATTTAATTTGTGAGTGGATCGTTTTATTTATTTTGAATTGATTATTTATGGTTATATTTCAGATTTTATTAATTATGGATCATTAAAAATGAGTTATTTGTTAGTTAAGTAATTTCCTTAATTATGTTTGGAATTAGAATTTAATTGTACACATATATATATCTACGTATTTGAAATTCCAATTATAATTTATTGTTTTCCTGCTTGAGTTTATTACATGAAAAGTTTTAGAATAATTTAAGTACTAATTATTTATGTTTAAGAAGAATAATTATTAATATTTATATTCATATTTAGAAATAGAATTATGTAATTTGTATATGAAAATTATTTGAGAATTGAAAATAATTGAAATGAGACTTTTAGAACACCAAACTTGTACTCTTCCCTCTAACAGTTAGTAGGCTTCACATATGTAAGCCTAAAGAGTCGTTCGACATGTGTATGGTAGATGTTTAGAGTCATTGAGTTACCCAACACGTGTATGACAAATGTTATCCCTCGCTCTATATGCGTCTTGAGTATCTCCACCATGTATGACAGATTTCCCTGAGTACTAAATTGGTGAATACTGAGATTTCATAAATGTTCAGAAATGATCCATGCATATGTTTTCATTTATTATGATATGAAATGATACAGATGTTTTCAATATTATTTTCAGATATGAATGAATATGGATCATTGAGATTTAATGTTTTTTACTAGCTTTATGTTATGTTAATTATTATTAAAAAAAAAATGATTTATTTAGTTTTCAAAAGCTATATCCATTTACTGAATATTAGCGCTCACTTTTTTTATATTTTAAAATCATTTTCCAAGTAACTGTCAGGTCTCGAAAGAAATCCTCGAAAAGAAAAAGGTAGGCTAGTCAATCAAACATTGCAAGGAAATCATATATTGATGTTGTATATGTATTTTGTATATTTCATGGCATCTAATCATGCGTGTGTTTATTATACTATACTTTACTGTTGTAAAATATTTGATTTTACGTTTGTTTCGCTCATGTTTTTGCTTTCGAGTTTACAAATGATATAAACATACTTTATAGTTACGTTTTCATCTAAAAGCTAACCTACTTAATAGATATATGTTACACGATGCTATTTGTCTTGAAATAAGATTTGGAAGAGGGATTGGAGATCCTAAACAGTTGACATTTTTTTGAAATGTTTTAGAAGTGTACGTTTCGTTTATTACAGAGTGAAATTATTGGATAAATAACTGTTATATTTTAGAAGTGTACATTTCGAGTCTCCAAATGATATAAATATACTTTATAGTTATGTTTTCATATGAAAGCTAGCCTACTTTATAGATATATGTTACATGATGCTACTTGTCTTGAAATAAGATTTGGAAAAGGAATCGAAGATTTTAAGCAGTTGAGATTTTGTTGAAATATTTTAGAAGTGTACATTTCGTTTATTACAAAGTGGAATTATTAAATAAATAGTCATTATATTGTTGAAATTTTTATTAAACCACCCTATGTTTTGTTAGATTTCTAAATGATTTCCATCAGAAAGTTTAGAATCATATATAATTTCTTAACTTATTACAGGGTCTTCTCAGATGCAATATATGAATCTAGGAGGGTCCTGTCAGTAGCACTTTCATAGGCTAGAGTGGGCTCAAGCCTACCATAGTCTATCTTGAAAATAATAATAATACTAATAATAATACACATGGATGTAGCATTTCATGGGCTAAGGTTAGCAGGCTCAAGCCTACCTTAGCCTATCTTGAAGATAATAATAATAATAATAATACGCATGGATGTAGCACTTCATGGGCTAAGGTTGGCGGGCTCAAGCTTACCTTAGCTTATCTTGAAGATAATAATAATAATAATAATAATAATAATTTATTTATTTATTTATTTTTGGAATAATACCAAAAACTCATTGTAGTTTATAAAAATATTCATTTTATCACTTATGATTTTATTTTTATCTAAAATTTACCATTGACGTTCATAAAAACACTAAAAATACTCTTGAAGACATGTGAATTGACGACAATACCCCTAATGGTTACAAATTAATGATGAAGTAACAGGAGATAAAATGATTATTTTTAGTTAATTTTTTAACATTAGGGGGAATTTTGAACAAAAATGAAATCATAGTGGCAAAATAGATATTTTTACAAACTACAATAGATTTTTTGAGATTATCTTTATATTTTTTAGTTATTAATTCTTTATACTCATATAAGTACATACCTTTTTTGGTCAATTGTATATTTATTATTTATATTTACTTTTCTATTCAAACATTGTATATATAAAAGCTTTGATTTAATACATTAAATATGAAATTTCATATAATTTCTCCACTATATAATATTAGTTGCATATTATATTACTTAAATTTAATATTTTCTGCTTTTGATAGTCAGTACTCACCGACTAGTCAGTTTGACCGTCGATCAATAGTCAGTCCACTAACCGATGGTCAAACCTATAAAAATATAATTTTTTTTTTTATAAGGACGAAATATAATCATATGATTATAAAACACTATAAAATTTGTCTCATATAATGTTAAAAACTGCTTTAACACAATCACATAACTACAATATATAAGAAACTTCAAAAATTTCGACAGCATAACTTTGTTTTTTCAATAATTCCACCTTGTAATGCACAAAAATAATAACACTTCAAAATCTTACACTATTTCATATAAAGTTTTATTAATATACAAGATATAAGGTAGCTAATAAATTCAATAACTATACAAGATAGTTACATTACAAGATTTTTCATTTGTATTTATCAGTACATGTAAAGAGATTTTTCTCTGCCTCGGTATGAAGTAGATTTCCAATTGCTTGAATTTTTTGATCTCGTGAAGCAAACACTACGTACCATCGGTGCCTCATTAAAAACAATTGGCAATAAATGAGCATAAAGTAAGAATAATAAGTCATATTTTTATACAAGTATGTGAATCACGTGTGTGCTCTTAATTTGTTAATATCGAGATGTGAACATCGAACCTAACACTTGAAACGAGTCGACCGATAGAAATCATTAACACGTGTAACAGAAAATATATAGCTGATCACTAAGACTTGGTCGAGAGACTTTGACAAGGAGATATGCAACTGTGAACTATCCCAATCCAAGGGAAATGGAAATGGTGACAGTTTCTAACCAAAAAGAAAGGAAAGAGTAATTACGAGAGCAAGATGAGTTCGCATTTTCTTAAGTGGTCCTCTGCCACCTGCCGTACTATCATGCAACTGGAACATGTGGCGGCAAACACAGACAACCATTATGCATAATGTTCGAGGACCGTTTTCTTTTTCATTTTAACACTCGAGGAAGTTGATCGACCACATATTTTTTTCGAAGATCTTTTTTTTGTTAATTAAAATGGAAAACAAAGAATAAAAATGATTTGATTATTAACTAATAAAATAGTTTTTCAAAAACAAATAGATCGTGTGACTTCTTTTAACTCAAAGTGGCATTTCATTGTTTGGTAATCAATTTTATGGCTTGGACAATAGAGAATAGTTTCGAATATTGTATAATCAAATAGAAAATGAAAACAATGAACATAGTCAGGAACACATAAAGAAAGTTAATGTCAGTTATACTCATAAATATGATTATGATCAAATCTTAAAAATAAAAATATGTTTAATTAGGTGTGAATTGTACCCTCATGTCTAGTTGAAGTAGTTAGTATAATTATCCTTCATATTCGTTATAAAAGTTCAAGTTCCATCATATGTATTTACCAACATATATGAAGAGTATTCTCCATCTTATTATGTGAGTAGATATCTTTTAATATTATAAGAGTAAAACATTTAATGTGTAATCTTGATAGGTCATGATTGACTTATAATTATTGATGTAATTTATTTATTTTACATAAACTATTTTATATGATAAAATTCATAAAACAAAAAACTCATATGTTATCCTTAATTTTTATATTATTTTACTTTGTTATCAAATGTCTCCCCTAATATAAATGTATGGGTTCCCCATTGCATAACGATGTGACTTAAATCCTTAACTACAAATATAAAAACTATCAACCAATGTAGCTTGACGATAAAAATCCTTCATTCTCCCTAGTAATAAGTCAAATTCAAGTTAAAATCACTGTAAGTGACTCGAACAAAAAAAATACAATGTGAAAGGGGAGTCATACATCACCTCTCAACAAATAATATATGAGGTAATAATTGAGAAATTAATTGATCATGCATTTCTCTATCCATCCAAGACTTCTTTTGTTGTGTGTGCAATACTATGTTGGTTTCCTTTTAGGGCATGTTTGGTACGCGAGAGCATAGTTGGGATTAGAAAAAAAATTTTCGAGTCCAATTAGTCCCGCGTTTGGGGCTGGCAAGGGAAAGGAGATTTTCCTTCCCGAGCCCCCTCCATTTCCTGCCTTGGAATGAAAAAGAACCCGAAGCTTGATGATGAGATTCCATTTCTTACCAAGGCAGGAATGGTCTCTCTCTTTCTACCTGTCTTCTCTCTATCCTCTCTCTCTTTCTCGGCCTTTGTCTCTATCTCTCCATTTCTTGCCGCCGTCCCATCTCTATTTTCTATCGTCATCCTCTTCACCTTCATCTTTCCTCTCCATCGCACCCACCCATAAACACCAAAAACCACCCAGGGACGACTGACCAACACCCACCACAAACCAACACCTATCGTCCTTTAGTTCGATTTAGGGAGCCAAGTCCACCTCTGCCCCCTTTTCTCTCTTGTTGTGATCTGGGTTCAACGAACCTAGATCACAAACCACCCTAGGACGATTGACAACACTCACCATCCTTTGGTTCGATCTAAGAAGCCAAGCTCACCTCTCTCTCTCTCTCTCTCTCTCTCTCTCTCTCTCTCTCTCGTTGTTGCGTGCATCTGGGTTGGTTGAACCCAAATCACAAACCACCTAATACTCACTACAAACCAACACCCACTGTCCTTTGGTTCGATCGAGGGAGCCAAGCTCGCCTCTCTCTCTCTCTCTGTCTCTCTACGAACCCGGATGATGTTCGATTGATGCTGCTTTGAGGTTTTTCAAGTTTTTGTTTTCATTTTTTGTGTTGATTTGGTGGAAGATGATTTTGGGTGTTGTTTTTTGTTGATTTGTTGAATGATTGGGGTGTTGATTTAGAAGAGGATTTGTTGAGTGATGCTGGTTATGTTGAATGATTTGGTGGAAGATTTTTTGTTTTTTTAAATTAATTTTATTTCAAT
Organism: Nephelium lappaceum; assembly: GCA_021234005.1. NCBI lineage: Eukaryota > Viridiplantae > Streptophyta > Magnoliopsida > Sapindales > Sapindaceae > Nephelium > Nephelium lappaceum. Next base: position 15,919,866 of record CM038009.1, read on the forward strand.
CTAATTTCAAATTACGGTCAAATATATAGTAATATAATTTTAATCCAATCATAAATTTTATAAAATATGAGATAATAATATTTTAATTTAATCTAACCTCAATCTCTTTCGATCGCATTTTCATTTTCAATTTCAATTCTGCGTATCAAATGTAGCATTATGGATATCTAAAAGCTTAGGTAGAATATGGTTTATCCTGATAACCCAAGTTTGTCAATTCCATCTGCCATTCTCCTTTGTTAACCTCGCACAAAACGTCATTATATGTATAGTTGGGGTGACAGTCCGCTCCTAAAGATATCTGATTGTTCATCACTCATTCCTGTCAACCACTCATTACATTTCATGAACTAAACAGGTGTATAATGGATGCCTGTTTATCAAGTTGACAAAGAATTAGCAATCCCATTTTTCTCATTAGATTAAGATTTATAATATCAAAGATTCAGACTCCAAGAAAATGACAATTATATTTTTTAGGCCATTTCAAGAACACTGCTCTTGATGGAACTCAATAGTTGGTAATAGTCCAAGAAACGGCAACTTTATTTTTATTAGTCAATGCCAATAACTAATCAGTTTTATTTGTACCCTATAACTTAAAGTTTCGATAATATGGAAGTAGGCTTCTCGTTCTTCGAATCCCCCTGAGTCATTTTGTTGATCTCTTCTTCAAACCTCTTCATGGCTGACAACGGCAGGCATATGGGTACCAAAACCCCATTTTCCCTCTCACTTTTTTGGTACTCCATATGGAAGCTGATAAATGATATGGCGCTGGCAACTCCACCGAACAACGGTTTGCCCCATCCGAAATCCAACTCTGCAAATCCGGAATGAGTATTGTCAGAAACAATGAAGTGTCCTTTGGTTACGTATGTTGTTTTCCGTCCTGTGATCGCCATAAGATCGGCCACGGATCGTATATATTCTTCACTCATTCGCGCCTTGGCTTGCTTCACCAATTCCACAGCATATCCCAATGGATTCTCACACAAAACTTGAGCTTTTGAACACGCAGCCGGGTATGCAAATGCATTGCCATAGTACCCTGGAGGCAGATGCATGTTATAACGCTTGCCTCGGACATTAACAAGAATTGAAACTCGAACAATCTCATCAGAATCAAGTTCAAGTGCGGCTGTTCTACATCTCCATGTACAGGCAGTTATCAAATCGAATACAGAGCAATTGTTAATGAGGTGTGGTGGGAGTTGGCTCCGTAGTGCCCTTATTTCTTTGGGGCCAAAGTAGAAGGATCTGTGGTCCATTGGAACTGTTTGGTCCTTTTGAGTTGGTTGGTGTGTTGTGTCGTATTCATGGTGAAGACATGTTACCTGTGGGGGTACTCTGGCATTTAGGAGTTCTCTTTTCCAAACAGGCAACACAGATGGTTTATCTGCACCACATATCATCTCCTTGATCGTTTTCAAGAATTGGGATAAACCGGGTCCATCACACATTGTGTGGTTCAGCCTTAATGCCAATATGAATCCTCCGCATGTCAATCGGGTCACCTATATACAGGTACATAACCATGATTTAATGCTAGCATGGGTTACAAAAGTTGTTTTTTTAATTGAACCTCTATGCACGATAAATTTCATGAATGCATGCATGTTAAATTAATTGAAAAATAAAGCTACATTTGATAAAGAGCATGGTAAATCTTAACTTTTTGCAGTGCATATTTCAAAATATTTACATCAATAACAATTTTATATACATATCTAAAATGATTGACTATATTTATTATTTGAAACTATGATCAACATAAATCATATATAATAGATTAAAATAATGGTTAATATACATGATAATAATAATTAAGATCATTAAAAGTACCAAAAGATCTAAGAACTTAGACAATACTTAAACCACAAGAATTCTACAAAACTGTCAATAAAAATCCAATTCTTAATCAAGATACACATTACTAAAAGCTCGATTTTAATACTATGGCCATTTGTAACAAAAGACAAAAAAATAATTAACATTCTTTGTTTTCATTATTGATCATATTTAACAACCAACAAGATTTTAAATAAAATAATATATTATATAAAGATAAATCTTTGTTCACTCTAGATTGTATACAAAAATCTAAAAGTTGAGTATAATTTTTAAAAATAAAGGGAATTTGATTTGAATAAAAGGAAATAAAGAATAAAGGTTGTTTTAATAAATTTGATTAAAAAAAATGTTTAAATATTTTTTTAAAACAAATTTTTAAGATTGGTCTAGGCTAGGCTAGCCTACCCTAGCCTAAACTATACTACGTCCTTGCCTATATATATGATATATATGTTAGTCGACGAAAAATTGAAATGCTTTGTTATTTAATTGTAACTTAAAAAATTAAAAAAAATAGAAAAAACAAAACAATATATGAAGTATCATATTATAATGTTAGATCAAATTTCCCAACGGAAGATTTTATCTAATTTTGGAGTCATATGATTATTTTCAAGCTTCATTGCTTTTTGGAAATCTTCAGGAGTACTTAAATAAATGCATAAGCTAATGTATGCATACGCTAATGAATACTCACCTGAATTAACAACAAGGGACAGCCAAGGATGCCATCAGAGCCAGGAACATTGTAGAGAAGCTCATCCAAATATGGAGATCGTGGCTCAATTGCATCACCAAGCTCCTCAAGTGTGAAGTTGGCATCAGCCTCGATAAACAACACCCCTTCACCGGTGCAATCCACAGTAAGCTTCCGGTTGAGACCTTCCCTAAGCCGACCAACTAAAGGGTAATAAAATACAAGTGCCCTACCCAGAGCTTCCCTTATCACCATAACGGGGTCTTTGCCTTTCATTGAAGGCTCATTCTTGTAGAAAAATATTACTGGTATTTGAAACCTTAGGCTTTCTTGGTCGTCTATGTCGGAGAGTTGTTTTACTTCTCGTGGCGTTGGTCTGGCCGGAACGATTAGTTCCGGCGACTGCCGTTTCACTGATAACGCTTGACACAATTTTGTTGTCATTTTGAACAAGAGAGAAATTAATTAATTATTTTGGTGACATGATTTCTCTCTATGATTCATTATTTATAGTGCAACAAGATATGTTCATTTATTGACACGTAAGGGAACCTATTTCCCATCAAATTAAAAAGGAAAATAGAAGGAAGGAGCTCATTCCATCACGTGAAAGTTGATGTAAAACGTGGAATATAATTTTGTGTCTCCATTCATTTGGGTTTTAACCTGTACAATCATCAACTTTATTTAGAACCACTAGCACCCTTATTCTCTTTGGGTTGTTTAGAATTTATGAAAACCAAACTAAAAAATTTGAATCCAACACTAAAATAATTGCATGCCAAAAGATTTGCTCCAAATTATTTCTTTTTTTCTTTTCTTCTTTCCTTTTCTTGCTCACAGCTCATTATATTTTTTTTTCTTCTTCTTCTACCGTGCAGTTCCAGCTCTGTTTTATGCTCTATGTTTGTATTTTTTTTGCTTCTGGTTCGGTCTGTTTTGCTGTCCCTATTTGTCTTTATGTACATATTTTTTTTTACCAAATTTATCTATGCAATAACATGGTAAATGGCCAACACTTGTCCATATTTTTCTTAAAAAAAAATTCTGCACCACGTTCATTCTTTTCACAACCATACAATCTAGTCTTTTGTTTCAATTGACTTTGAAAAGTCATTCACACTTCTCTTGTCTCTATTGCCAACTCATGCCACCATTCAATCTTTTTATCTTTTTTTTCAACAAAGCTTTTGCTTTGCTTGTTCTTATCTCCCATTTCTTTCAATTGTATGTGTTTATGTGTGTGGTTCGGTCCCAAACTCTCATCTCATTTCAATTTTTGCTTTTTGCTTATCTTTTTTTTTTTTTTTTTTTTTTCATTTGTCAACTATTCCACCATATTTTTTTCTCTTCCCTTTTCTACCTTCACTGAATGTGCATCCATATATATATATATATATATTTTTTTTTTTTCTTCAAAAGTAAGTAGAAGTATTTAGTAGGAGAAAAATGGGTAACTGTAATTTCCAAATTTGGGCTCACTTAAATTTGAATTTCTAATTGAGTCCCTTGATTTATCTATTTAAACCTCATTTATGTTTTATTTAAAATTATATAGATACTTCTAGATCTAATTGAATTCGGATGATACAGGTTATCCTGATAACCCAAGTTTGTAAATTCCATCTGCCATTCTCCTTTAGTAACCTCACACAAAACGCCATTAGATGTATAGTTGGGGTGACAGTCCGCTCCTAAAGATATCTGATTGTTCATCACCCATTCCTGTCAACCACTCATTAAATTTCAAGAACTAAACAGAATTATAATGGATGCCTGTTTATCAAGTTGACAAAGAATTAGCAATCCCATTTTTCCCATTAGATTAAGATATATAACATCAAAGATTCAGACTCCAAGAAAATGACAATTATATTTTTTAGGCCATTTCAAGAACACTGTTCTGCGTGGAACTCAGTTGTTGGTAATAGTCCAAGAAACGGTAACTTTATTTTTATTAGTCAATACCAATAACTAATCAGTTTTATTTGTACCCTATAACTTAAAGTTTGCATAATATTGAAGTAGGCTTCTCGTTCTTCAAATCCCCTTGAGTCATTTTGTTGATCTCTTCCTCAAACCTCTTCATGGCTGACAACGGCAGGCATATGGGTACCAAAACCCCATTTTCCCTCTCACTTTTTTGGTACTTCATATGGAAGCTGATAAATGATATGGCGCTGGCTACTCCGCCATACAACGGTTTGCCCCATCCAAAATCCAACTCTGCAAATCCGGAATGAGTTGTGTCAGAAAAAATGAAGTGTCCTTTGGTTACTTATGTTGTTTTCCGTCCTGTGATCGCCATAAGATCGGCCACGGATCGTATATATTCTTCACTCATTCGCGCCTTGGCTTGCTTCACCAATTCCACAGCATATCCCAATGGATTCTCACACAAAACTTGAGCTTTTGAACACGCAGCCGGGAATGCAAATGCATTGCCATAGTAACCTGGAGGCGGATGCATGTTATAACGCTTGCCTCGGACATTAACAAGAATTGAAACTCGAACAATCTCATCCGAATCAAGTTCAAGTGCGGCTGTTCTACATCTCCATGTACAGGCAGTTATCAAATCGAATACAGAGCAATTGTTAATGAGGTGTGGTGGGAGTTGGCTCCGTAGTGCCCTTATTTCTTTGGGGCCAAAGTAGAAGGATCTGTGGTCCATTGGAACTGTTTGGTCCTTTTCAGTTAGTTGGTGTGTTGTGTCGTATTCATGATGTAGACATGTTACCTGTGGGGGTACTCTAGCATTTAAGAGTTCTCTTTTCCAAACAGGCAGCACAGATGGTTTATCTGCACCACATATCATCTCCTTGACCGTTTTCAAGAACTGGAACAAACCTGGTCCATCACACATTGTGTGGTTCAGCCTTAACGCCAATATGAGTCCTCCGCAAGTCAATCGGGTCACCTATATACAGGGATGTAACCATGATTTAATGCTAGCATGGGTTAGCAAATTTATTTTTTTAATTGAACCTCTATGCACGATAAATTTCATGAACACATGTTAAATTAATTGAAAAATAAAACTACATTTAATGAAGAGCATAGTAAATCTTAACTTTCGCAGTGCATATTTCAAAATATTTACATCAATAACAATTTTATATACATATCTAAAATGATTGACTATATTTATTATTTGAAACTATGATCAACATAAATCATACATAATAGATTAAAATAATGATTAATATACATGATAATAATAATTAAGATCATTAAAAGCACCAAAAGATCTAAGAATTTAAACAATACTTAAGCCACAAGAATTCTATAAAACTGTAAAAAAAAATCCAATTCTTAATCAAGATACACATTTACTAAAAGCTTGATTTTAATACTAAGACAATTTGTAACAAAAGACAAAAAAATAATAAACATTCTTTATTTTCATTATTGATCGTATTTTACAACCAACAAGATTTTAAATAAAATAATATACTATATAAAGATAAATCTTTGTTCACTCTAGATTGTATACAAAAATCTAAAAGTTGAGTATAATTTTTAAAAATAAAGGGACTTTCATTTGAATAAAATGAAATAAAGAATAAAGGTTGTTTTAATAAATTTAATGAAAAAAAAAACTGTTTAAAAATTTGTTTAAAACAAGTTTTTAAGATTGATCTAGGCTAGGCTAGCCTACCCTAGGCTAAACTATACTGCGTCCCTGCCTATATAAATGATATATATGTTAGTCACGGAAAAATGGAAATGTTTTGTTATTTAATTGTAACTTAAAAAATTAATAAAAATAGAAAAAACAAAACAATATATGAAGTATCATATTATGATGTTAGATCAAATTTCCCATCGGAAGATTTTATCTAATTTTGGAGTCATATGATTATTTTTAAGCTTCATTGCTTTTTGGAAATCTTCAAGAGTACTTAAACAAATGCAAAAGCTAATGTATGCATATGCTAATGAATACTCACCTGAATTAACAACAAGGGACAGCCAAGGATGCCATGAGAGCCAGGAACATTGTAGAGAAGCTCATCCAAATATGGACATCATTGCTCAATTGCATCACCAAGCTCCTCAAGTGTGAAGTTGGAATCAGCCTCCATAAACAACACCCCTTCACCGGTGCAATCCACAGTAAGCTTCCGGTTGAGACCTTCCCCAAGCCGACCAGCTAAAGGGTAATAAAATACAAGTGCCCTACCCAGGGCTTCCCTTATCACCATAACGGGGTCTTTGCCTTTCATTGAAGGCTAATTCTTGTAGAAAAATATTACTGGTATCTGAAACCTTAGGCTTTCTTGGTCATCTATGTGGGAGAGTTGCTTTACTTCTCGTGGCGTTGGTTTGGTCGGAACGATTAGTTCCGGCGACTGCCATTTCACTGATAACGCTTGACACAATTTTGTTGTCATTTTGAGCAAGAGAGAAATTAATTAATTAATTTGGTGACATGATTTCTCTCTATGATTCATTATTTATAGTGCAACAAGATATGTTAATTTATTGACATGTAAGGGAACCTATTTCCTATCAAATTAAAAAGGAAAATAGAAGGAAGGAGCTCATTCCATCACGTGAAAGTTGATGTAAACAGTAAAACGTGGAATACAATTTTTAATGATTTTTTTTTTCGTCACACAAAAATTAAAGTGAGTATTGAAATTAGCTAACACCAAACTTTTAAAATGTGTTTTGATAGTACCATCACTCTTCGTGATCTATTGTTCATGAATTGGGCAAACCAGTGACCACAAAAAATTATAGTTCGTGTTTTCATTTGCAAATAATAGTTCGTGATTGTAGTAGTACTAAAAAAATAAGCAAATTATACAAAACCCTCTGAACATATACCTATTGACAAATGGAAATAACATTTACCTTTTATTATAGCGTCATCCCCTACACTAATGGTTTGATTGCGATTGACCGTGAGAGTTAACTATCGTAAAGGTTTTTAGGTCATTTTCTTTTATTTTGCTACACTGATGGTTTGATTGCGATTGACCGTGAGAGTTAACTATAATAAGGGTTTTTGGGTTATTTTCTTTTATTTTTTATTTTTCTTTAAAAACTATATTAATTAGTAAGTTGTTTGGATCTGCACTGTCTATCTGGATGGTGGAGATCAATTTAAAATAATTTAAAACTTTAAAATTATAAATTAAATTAACCTGGAGGCAGATGCATGTTATAACGCTTGCCTCGGACATTAACAAGAATTGAAACTCGAACAATCTCGTCAGAATCAAGTTCAAGTGCGGCTGTTCTACATCTCCATGTACAGGCAATTATCAATTCAAATACTGAGCAATTGTTAATGAGGTGTGGTGGGAGTTGGCTCCGTAGTGCCCTTATTTCTTTGGGGCCAAAGTAGAAGGATCTGTGGTCCATTGGAACTGTTGGGTCCCTTTCAGTTGGTTGGTGTGTTGTGTCGTATTCATGGTGAAGGCATGTTACCTGTGGGGGTACTCTAGCATTTAAGAGTTCTCTTTTCCAAACAGGCAGCACAGATGGTTTATCTGCACCAAATATAATCTCCTTGATCGTTTTCAAGAACTGGAACAAACCTGGTCCGTCACACATTGTGTGGTTCAGCCTTAATGCCAATATGAGTCCTCCGCAAGTCAATCGGGTCACCTATATACAGGGATGCAACCATGATTTAATGCTAGCATGGGTTAGGAAATTTATTTTTTTAATTGAACCTCTATGCACGATAAATTTCATGAACTCATGTTAAATTAATTGAAAAACAAAGTTACATTTGATGAAGAGCATGATAAATCTTAACTTTCGTAGTGCATATTTCAAAATATTTACATCAATAACAATTTTATATACATATCTAAAATGATGGACTATATTTATTATTTGAAACTATGATCAACATAAATCATATATAATAGATTAAAATAATGGTTAATATACATGATAATAATAATTAAGATCATTAAAAGTACCAAAAGATCTAAGAACTTAGACAATACTTAAACCACAAGAATTCTACAAAACTGTCAATCAAAATCCAATTCTTAATCAAGATACACATTACTAAAAGCTCGATTTTAATACTATGGCCATTTGTAACAAAAGACAAAAAAATAATTAACATTCTTTGTTTTCATTATTGATCATATTTAAAAACCAACAAGATTTTAAATAAAATAATATATTATATAAAGATAAATCTTTGTTCACTCTAGATTGTATACAAAAATCTAAAAGTTGAGTATAATTTTTAAAAATAAAGGGAATTTGATTTGAATAAAAGGAAATAAAGAATAAAGGTTTTTTTAATAAATTTGATTAAAAAAAATGTTTAAATATTTTTTTAAAACAAATTTTTAAGATTGGTCTAGGCTAGGCTAGCCTACCCTAGCCTAAACTATACTACGTCCTTGCCTATATATATGATATATATGTTAGTCGACGAAAAATTGAAATGCTTTGTTATTTAATTGTAACTTAAAAAATTAAAAAAAATAGAAAAAATAAAACAATATATGAAGTATCATATTATAATGTTAGATCAAATTTCCCAACGGAAGATTTTATCTCATTTTGGAGTCATATGATTATTTTCAAGCTTCATTGCTTTTTGGAAATCTTCAGGAGTACTTAAATAAATGCATAAGCTAATGTATGCATACGCTAATGAATACTCACCTGAATTAACAACAAGGGACAGCCAAGGATGCCATCAGAGCCAGGAACATTGTAGAGAAGCTCATCCAAATATGGAGATCGTGGCTCAATTGCATCACCAAGCTCCTCAAGTGTGAAGTTGGCATCAGCCTCGATAAACAACACCCCTTCACCGGTGCAATCCACAGTAAGCTTCCGGTTGAGACATTCCCTAAGCCGACCAGCTAAAGGGTAATAAAATACAAGTGCTCTACCCAGAGCTTCCCTTATCACCATAATAGGGTCTTTGCCTTTCATTGAAGGCTCATTTTTGTAGAAAAATATTACTGGTATCTGAAACCTTAGGCTTTCTTGGTCGTCTATGTCGGAGAGTTGCTTTACTTCTCGTGGCGTTGGTCTGGCCGGAACGATTAGTTCCGGCGACTGCCGTTTCATTGATAACGCTTGACACAATTTTGTTGTCATTTTGAGCAAGAGAGAAATTAATTAATTATTTTGGTGACATGATTTCTCTCTATGATTCATTATTTATAGTGCAACAAGATATGTTCATTTATTGACACGTAAGGGAACCTATTTCCCATCGAATTAAAAAGGAAAATAGAAGGAAGGAGCTCATTCCATCACGTGAAAGTTGATGTAAAACGTGGAATACAATTTTGTGTCTCCATTCATTTGGGTTTTAACCTGTACAATCATCAACTTTATTTAGAACCACTAGTACCCTTATTCTCTTTGGGTTGTTTAGAATTTATGAAAACCAAACTAAAAAATTTGAATCCAACACTAAAATAATTGCATACCAAAAGATTTGCTCCAAATTATTTCTTTTTTTCTTTTCTTCTTTCCTTTTCTTGCTCACAGCTCATTATATTTTTTTTTCTTCTGCTTCTACCGTGCAGTTCCAGCTCTGTTTTATGCTCTATGTTTGTATTTTTTTTGCTTCTGGTTTGGTCTGTTTTGCTGTCCCTATTTGTCTTTATGTACATATTTTTTTTACCAAATTTATCTATGCAATAACATGGTAAATGGCCAACACTTGTCCATATTTTTCTTAAAAAAAATTCTGCACCACGTTCATTCTTTTCACAACCATACAATCTAGTCTTTTGTTTCAATTGACTTTGAAAAGTCATTCACACTTCTCTTGTCTCTATTGCCAACTCATGCCACCATTCAATCTTTTTATCTTTTTTTTTCAACAAAGCTTTTGCTTTGCTTGTTCTTATCTCCCATTTCTTTCAATTGTATGTGTTTATGTGTGTGGTTCGGTCCCAAACTCTCATCTCATTTCAATTTGGGAAAATTACACTAAAGTACCTCGACCTATTGAATTATTACAGTCATGATGCGAGTTTAAACTAAATTACACATAAATACCTTTGACCTGGTTTGACTAATAGTTAATTAACGGTAAAGTTAACATCTCAAGGGTAAATTAGTCTTTTTATATATTAAAAAAATTAAAAAATAAAAAATAATTAATTCCCACTTACAAACTGCCACGTCACACTAAATTTTAAAATAATTTAATTATTTATTTTTTATGCAAAACAATTTAATTAATTAATATTATTATTATTTAAATAAAAAATTAAAAGAAAAAGTTTCCAACACTCAGATTCATCCCAATTATCAACATCAACACAAACTTTATTAACAAATCACCATTAACAAACACCAACAAAACTTCATTAAAGCATTAACTCACATCAAAGATTCAGACTCCAAGAAAATGACAATTATATTTTTTAGGCCATTTCAAGAACACTGTTCTGCGTGGAACTCAGTAGTTGGTAATAGTCCAAGAAACGGTAACTTTATTTTTATTAGTCAATACCAATAACTAATCAGTTTTATTTGTACCCTATAACTTAAAGTTTGCATAATATTGAAGTAGGCTTCTCGTTCTTCAAATCCCCTTGAGTCATTTTGTTGATCTCTTCTTGAAACCTCTTCATGGCTGACAACGGCAGGCATATGGGTACCAAAACCCCATTTTCCCTCTCACTTTTTTGGTACTTCATATGGAAGCTGATAAATGATATGGCGCTGGCTACTCCGCCATACAACGGTTTGCCCCATCCAAAATCCAACTCTGCAAATCCGGAATGAGTTGTGTCAGAAAAAATGAAGTGTCCTTTGGTTACTTATGTTGTTTTCCGTCCTGTGATCGCCATAAGATCGGCCACGGATCGTATATATTCTTCACTCATTCGCGCCTTGGCTTGCTTCACCAATTCCACAGCATATCCCAATGGATTCTCACACAAAACTTGAGCTTTTGAACACGCAGCCGGGAATGCAAATGCATTGCCATAGTAACCTGGAGGCGGATGCATGTTATAACGCTTGCCTCGGACATTAACAAGAATTGAAACTCGAACAATCTCATCCGAATCAAGTTCAAGTGCGGCTGTTCTACATCTCCATGTACAGGCAGTTATCAAATCGAATACAGAGCAATTGTTAATGAGGTGTGGTGGGAGTTGGCTCCGTAGTGCCCTTATTTCTTTGGGGCCAAAGTAGAAGGATCTGTGGTCCATTGGAACTGTTTGGTCCTTTTCAGTTAGTTGGTGTGTTGTGTCGTATTCATGATGTAGACATGTTACCTGTGGGGGTACTCTAGCATTTAAGAGTTCTCTTTTCCAAACAGGCAGCACAGATGGTTTATCTGCACCAAATATAATCTCCTTGACCGTTTTCAAGAACTGGAACAAACCTGGTCCATCACACATTGTGTGGTTCAGCCTTAACGCCAATATGAGTCCTCCGCAAGTCAATCGGGTCACCTATATACAGGGATGTAACCATGATTTAATGCTAGCATGGGTTAGGAAATTTATTTTTTTAATTGAACCTCTATGCACGATAAATTTCATGAACGCATGTTAAATTAATTGAAAAATAAAACTACATTTAATGAAGAGCATAGTAAATCTTAACTTTCGCAGTGCATATTTCAAAATATTTACATCAATAACAATTTTATATACATACCTAAAATGATTGACTATATTTATTATTTGAAACTATGATCAACATAAATCATATATAATAGATTAAAATAATGATTAATATACATGATAATAATAATTAAGATCATTAAAAGCACCAAAAGATCTAAGAATTTAAACAATACTTAAGCCACAAGAATTCTATAAAACTGTAAAAAAAAATCCAATTCTTAATCAAGATACACATTACTAAAAGCTCGATTTTAATACTAAGACAATTTGTAACAAAAGACAAAAAAATAATAAACATTCTTTATTTTCATTATTGATCGTATTTTACAACCAACAAGATTTTAAATAAAATAATATACTATATAAAGATAAATCTTTGTTCACTCTAGATTGTATACAAAAATCTAAAAACTGTTTAAAAATTTGTTTAAAACAATTTTTTAAGATTGGTCTAGGCTAGGCTAGCCTACCCTAGGCTAAACTATACTGCGTCACTGCCTATATAAATGATATATATGTTAGTCACCGAAAAATGGAAATGTTTTGTTATGTAATTGTAACTTAAAAAATTAATAAAAATAGAAAAAACAAAACAATATATGAAGTATCATATTATGAAGTTAGATCAAATTTCCCATCGGAAGATTTTATCTAATTTTGGAGTCATATGATTATTTTTAAGCTTCATTGCTTTTTGGAAATCTTCAAGAGTACTTAAACAAATGCAAAAGCTAATGTATGCATATGCTAATGAATACTCACCTGAATTAATAACAAGGGACAGCCAAGGATGCCATCAGAGCCAGGAACATTGTAGAGAAGCTCATCCAAATATGGACATCATGGTTCAATTGCATCACCAAGCTCCTCAAGTGTGAAGTTGGAATCAGCCTCAATAAACAACACCCCTTCACCGGTGCAATCCACAGTAAGCTTCCGGTTGAGACCTTCCCCAAGCCGACCAGCTAAAGGGTAATAAAATACAAGTGCCCTACCCAGGGCTTCCCTTATCACCATAACGGGGTCTTTGCCTTTCATTGAAGGCTAATTCTTGTAGAAAAATATTACTGGTATCTGAAACCTTAGGCTTTCTTGGTCGTCTATGTGGGAGAGTTGCTTTACTTCTCGTGGCGTTGGTTTGGTCGGAACGATTAGTTCCGGCGACTGCCATTTCACTGATAACGCTTGACACAATTTTGTTGTCATTTTGAGCAAGAGAGAAATTAATTAATTAATTTGGTGACATGATTTCTCTCTATGATTCATTATTTAAAGTGCAACAAGATATGTTGATTTATTGACATGTAAGGGAACCTATTTCCTATCAAATTAAAAAGGAAAATAGAAGGAAGGAGCTCATTCCATCACGTGAAAGTTGATGTAAACAGTAAAACGTGGAATACAATTTTTAATGATTTTTTTTTTCTTCACACAAAAATTAAAGTGAGTATTGAAATTAGCTAACACCAAACTTTTAAAATGTGTTTTGATAGTACCATCACTCTTCGTGATCTATTGTTCATGAATTTGGCAAACCAGTGACCACAAAAAATTATAGTTCGTGTTTTCATTTGCAAATAATAGTTCGTGAATGTAGTAGTACTAAAAAAATAAGCAAATTACACAAAACCCTCTGAACATATACCTATTGACAAATGGAAATAACATTTACCTTTTATTATAGCGTCATCCCCTTCACTAATGGTTTGATTGCGATTGACCGTGAGAGTTAACTATCGTAAAGGTTTTTAGGTCATTTTCTTTTATTTTGCTACACTGATGGTTTGATTGCGGTTGACTGTGAGAGTTAACTATAATAAGGGTTTTTGGGTTATTTTCTTTTATTTTTTATTTTTCTTTAAAAACTATATTAATTAGTAAGTTGTTTGGATCTGCACTGTCTATCTGGATGGTGGAGATCAATTTAAAACAATTTAAAACTTTAAAATTATAAATTAAATTAACCTGGAGGCAGATGCATGTTATAACGCTTGCCTCGGACATTAACAAGAATTGAAACTCGAACAATCTCGTCAGAATCAAGTTCAAGTGCGGCTGTTCTACATCTCCATGTACAGGCAATTATCAATTCAAATACTGAGCAATTGTTAATGAGGTGTGGTTGGAGTTGGCTCCGTAGTGCCCTTATTTCTTTGGGGCCAAAGTAGAAGGATCTGTGGTCCATTGGAACTGTTGGGTCCCTTTCAGTTGGTTGGTGTGTTGTGTCGTATTCATGGTGAAGACATGTTACCTGTGGGGGTACTCTAGCATTTAAGAGTTCTCTTTTCCAAACAGGCAGCACAGATGGTTTATCTGCACCAAATATAATCTCCTTGATCGTTTTCAAGAACTGGAACAAACCTGGTCCATCAACATTGTGTGGTTCAGCCTTAATGCCAATATGAGTCCTCCGCAAGTCAATCGGGTCACCTATATACAGGGATGCAACCATGATTTAATGCTAGCATGGGTTAGGAAATTTATTTTTTTAATTGAACCTCTATGCACGATAAATTTCATGAACGCATGTTAAATTAATTGAAAAACAAAGTTACATTTGATGAAGAGCATGATAAATCTTAACTTTCGTAGTGCATATTTCAAAATATTTACATCAATAACAATTTTATATACATATCTAAAATGATGGACTATATTTATTATTTGAAACTATGATCAACATAAATCATATATAATAGATTAAAATAATGGTTAATATACATGATAATAATAATTAAGATCATTAAAAGCACCAAAAGATCTAAGAACTTAGACAATACTTAAACCACAAGAATTCTACAAAACTATCAATAAAAATCCAATTCTTAATCGAGATACACATTACTAAAAGCTCGATTTTAATACTATGGCAATTTGTAACAAAAGACAAAAAAATAATAAACATTCTTTATTTTCATTATTGATCATATTTTACAACCAACAAGGTTTTAAATAAAATAATATATTATATATAGATAAATCTTTGTTCACTCTAGATTGTATACAAAAATCTAAGAGTTGAGTATAATTTTTAAAAGTAAAGGGAATTTGATTTGAATAAAGGAAAAAAAGAATAAAGGTTGTTTTAATAAATTTAATTAAAAAAATGTTTAAAAATTTTTTTAAAACAATTTTTTTAAGATTGGTCTAGGCTAGGCTAGCCTACCCTAGCCTAAACTATACTATGTCCCTGCCTATATATATGATATAAATGTTAGTCGACGGAAAATTGAAATGCTTTATTATTTAATTGTAGCTTAAAAAATTAAAAAAAAAATAGAGAAAACAAAACAATATATGAAGGATCATATTATGATGTTAGATCAAATTTCCCAGCGGAAGATTTTATCTAATTTTAGAGTCATATGATTATTTTCAAGCTTCATTGCTTTTTGGAAATCTTCAAGAGTACTTAAATAAATGCATAAGCTAATGAATACTCACCTGAATTAACAACAAGGGACAGCCAAGGATGCCATCAGAGCCAGGAACATTGTAGAGAAGCTCATCCAAATATGGACATCGTGGCTCAATTGCATCACCAAGCTCCTCAAGTGTGAAGTTGGCATCAGCCTCGATAAACAACACCCCTTCACCGGTGCAATCCATAGTCAGCTTCCGGTTGAGACCTTCCCTAAGCCAACCAGCTAAAGGGTAATAAAATACAAGTGGCCTTACCCAAGGCTTCGCTTATCACCATAACGGGGTCTTTGCCTTTCATTGAATGCTCATTCTTGTAGAAAAATATTACTGGTATCTGAAACCTTAGGCTTTCTTGGTCGTCTATGTGGGAGAGTTGCTTTACTTCTCGTGGTGTTGGTCTGGTCGGAACGATTAGTTCTGGCGACTGTCGTTTCACTGATAACGCTTGACACAATTTTGTTGTCATTTTGAGCAAGAGAGAAATTAATTAATTAATTTGGTGACATGATTTCTCTCTATGATTCATTATTTATAGTGCAACAAGATATGTTCATTTTTTGACACCTAAGGGAACTTATATCCCATCAAATTAAAAAGGAAAATACAAGGAAGGAGCTTATTCCATCATGTGAAAGTTGATGTAAAACGTGGAATGCAATTTTGTGTCTCCATTCATTTGGGTTTTAACCTGTACAATCATCAACTTTATTTAGAACCACTAGCACCACTACAAGAAAACAGCTCAACCATACCGCGCATTGCCCGGTATGGTTGACTATCCATACCGGACGCTCCGTCCGGTATGAATACGGTCGATATGCTTAGTCAGCATCCATACCGGGCACCAAACCGGTATAGATAAAAGTATTCATACCGGGCGTGTGCCCGGTATGGAAACTATTTGAATATATAAAAAAAAAATATTTATATATATATATTTTACAAAAATATATATAATTTAATATTAAAAGAAAATTTCCAACATATAGCAAATCCCATTTAATCAAATTTTATCATACATCTAAAATTCTTAAAAATCCATATAACACAAACTCAAAATTCCACAATTAGCTTCAAATAAAAATAAAACAACCAAATGAAAAATAAAACACAAAAAATAAAATAAGCTACAAAAATAAATCAAACCCAACAAAAATTCAAACAAAAATGCAAGAACCAAATCAAAAATAAAACCATCACTCACATCTAAATCAAATCAAATAGATCAAGTGTTTTTTACAAAGTCTAGATCTCATTGACAAAGAATACAACAGAATAACTCAGTCCCTGTCGTCAAATACGAGTTAGTCCCTTAACCAAGGTCACGATCGGCGAAGAGACGTCGAACCGTCTTCAGTTACGAACGGCAATCGGTGGCAGATCGGAGGGAAAAAGAACAAGAAGACAAGGAGAACAAGAAGAAGAGAAGAAGAAGAAGAAGAAGGAGAGACCAAAAGAGGCGGTCGGACGGCCAGAGGGAGGAAGCAGAAGAAGATAATAATGAAGAAGAAAAGGAGAAGAAGAAGAAGAAGGGGAGAGAAGAGATACCGAGCAAGGTGATCGGCGACAACGGAGCGGCGAACTGCGTGTTGGTCGGCCGGCGAACGACGTGTTGGTCGGTCGACTAATGGGGGTGGCGGCTAGGGTTTGGGTGAAAGAGATGGTGAGAGAAAAAGAAAGTAGAGAGAGAGAGAGAGAGAGAGAGAGAGAGAGAGAGAGAGAGATAGAGAATATAAAATGGTGGGTGTGGTGACTGTGGCCTGGGTGTGGTCGACCAAATTAAAATTTTTCTATACCGGGCATCATAGATGCCCGATATAGAAAATGTTGATTTTATTTATTTATTTTGTTGTTTTCAGAATTATCCATACCGGGCGGGTCGCACCCGGTATGGATAATTCTGAAAACAAAACAAATATAAATTTTTAAATTTTTCAATTTTGAAACCGTTTTATTCATACCGGGCGGGTTACTCGCCTGGTATGGATAATCCTATTATCTTTACCAGGCGGGTCACGCCCGGTATGGATAATCCAGAATCCAATCCGGGCGCGCTTCGTCTGGTAAGGAATACGGTTTTTCCATACCGGGCACGATCCGCCCGGTATGGATAACCCGTTTTTCAATTTTTTTTAATTTTAATCGTGGTATCCATACCGGGCTTTTAATGCCCGGTATGGATACTCCGGAATAGTTGGGCTTTTTTCTTGTAGTGCACCCTTATTCTCTTAAAAAAAAATTCTGCACCACGATCATTCTTTTCACAACCATACAATCTAGTCTTTTGTTTCAATTGACTTTGAAAAGTCATTCACACTTCTCTTGTCTCTATTGGCAACTCATGCCACCATTCAATCTTTTTATCTTTTTTTTCAACAAAGCTTTTGCTTTGCTTGTTCTTATCTCCCATTTCTTTCAATTGTATGTGTTTATGTGTGTGGTTCGATCCCATACTCTCATCTCATTTCAATTTTCGCTTTTTGCTTATCTTTTTTTTTTTTTTTTTTTTTCATGTGTCAACTATTCCACCACATGTTTTTCTCTTCCCTTTTCTACCTCCACCGAATGTGCATCCATATATATATATATATATATTTTTCTTCAAAAGTAAGTGGGTGTATTTAGTAGGAGAAAAATGGGTAAGTGTAATTTCCAAATTTGAGCTCACTTAAATTTGAATTTCTAATTGAGTCCCTTGACTTATCTATTTTTTTTTTTTGAATGATCAAATATATTAACACGAAGAGAGAATAGAGTGAGAGTTTACATTGAGCCAAGAGCAAGCAGCGCTTGAGCTTAGAGCCTTAGAGGCAAGGCGATGGGCAATAACGTTGTCTTTTCTAGGGATATGACTACAAGAATTACCCCCCACTTCACGGTAGAGGAGCCTAATGTTAGAGATGATGTGCACAGGTCATCATTACAGGCCATATCCGAGGAAAGGTCGGCAGGAAAGATCCTGGAAGCTACATTGCATGCGTCTACTTCCATCGATTCGATTTTCAACCCAAGGGATTTAGCAAAAAGGAGACCTTCTCTCAGAGCTAGCATTTCCCCCATTTCAGCCGAGAACTTACCCGGGAACGGCTTAGAGAGAGCACCCACGACCCAGCCCGAGCCATTTCTGATGACCGCGCCAATGCCTATAAACTGAGAGTCAATTCGGACAGCAGCATCTATGTTGAGCTTGAGACACTCGGGATTGGGAGGGGACCAGGAAGAAGCCTGCAATGTAGAAAGTGGCCCTTTCAGAGGAGAAACATTACCTTAAGACATCTTGACTTCTTCAATGATTGAGATGGAGGATTCAAGGGTTGCTCTATCCTCCCTTACCCTTCCATCGTGGATGACTGCATTCCTATTCCACCAGCAACTCCACATCATGACACAAAAAAGGGCTAGCTCATTCTATCCCCAGGATTGGGAAATCAGCTTGAAAAGGTCCAGAAAGGGGATCTGAGGATGGCTCCTGAGGAGAGGAACAAAAGGGGTGGGGGACCAAGAGTCCCTAGCTAACTTACACCAGAAGATAGCGTGGTGGAGAGATTAGGGGGCAGCCATGCACCTCGGGCATCTGTCGGAGGGGACGATCGATCTGCACAACAAGTTTTGCAAGGTGGGGAGGGCGTTTGCACAACACCTCCAGGAGAAGATTTTGATCTTTGGAGGGATGCAGAGGTTCCAGAATCTACGCCACCAAGGTTTTGAGGGGGAGGGGCACGAAGGGGAGTTAGGAGAGTCCATGTGCACGGCCAGTTTGTATCCACTTTTGACCAAATAGTTGCCCCTCTTATCATAATGCTACACCCAATCGTCCTTCGGCTCTTGGAGGGGTATTGGAATGGAGGAGATGCTATCAATGTCCAGCGGGAGGAAGGCTTGCTTCAACTTGCCCATATTCCAACAATGGTTGGCTTGGTCGATGAATTCCTTTACTGTGACCTCACTGTCGCCCCTGAAGGAGATCGGTCTGAAGGTGGATGGGCGAGGGATCCAGGGGTCTATGAAGGCGCGTATAATGGAGCCATTCCCCACTCTTTTCCGCAGGCCTCTGATCAGAAGGTCTCGGCCCCAAAGGATGTTGGCCCAGATATGGGAGGCTCCAGGTTTGCGGGTTGCTGCCAGGAAGTCACAATCTCTGTGGTACTTCGATTTCAGGACTGAGGATACGAGACTGTTCTGGGAGCGGAGGATTCTCCAGGCTTGCTTTACAAGTAGTGCTTGATTAAAGAGGGACAGGTTCTTGAAGCCTAGGCCCCCGTCTTCTTTGGGAGTGCAGAGGAGCTTCTAGCTTACCCAACTTATCCTTCTATTCTATCCATTAGAGCCCCACCAGAAACGAGAGAAGAGAGAGTTCAGTTCTTTGCACAGGGATGTAGGGATCTTAAATAAGCTCATAGAATATGTGGGGATAGCTTGTGCCACAGCTTTGAGGAGGATTTCTTTACCTCTAGCCGAGAAGAGGTGGCTTTTCCATGATCGCAGCTTCCTCCAGACTCTTTCCCTGAGGGTGTTGAAGGTACGTCTCTTGTTTCTACCTATCAAGGTTGGGAGGCCAAGGTACTGGTCGTGGGAAGTATTGGAGGCGAGGCCCATATGGTGTTGGATGGACTGGATTGCGCTCCTACCGACATTGGGGCTGAAAGAAATACAGAATTTGTGGATGTTGATTTGCTGTCCGGAACCTTTCTCGTAGATGCCAAGAATGTTGAGGATTGTTTGACAGCTGTGGGTAGAGGCTTTTCCAAACACGATGCTGTCGTCCGCAAAGAAGAGGTGGCTGATCGCGGGGCCCTCTCTAGAGCATTTGAAGCCCAGTGATTGCCCCCTCTGCTCAGCTTCAGAAAGGAGGCTGGATAAGGCTTCGACACAGATGATGAACACATATGGTGAGAGGGGGCAGCCCTGCCTAAGGCCCCTGGAAGGTGTGATGGTTTCCAGATGTCGCTCGTTGAGGATCAAGGAAAGCTTTGGTGAAGAGATGCAATCCGAACTGAGCTTTATCCAGAGGGGCGGGAATTCCATTTTACGAAGGATTGTTTCCACAAAAGGCCATTCCACTCTGTTGTAGGCCTTGCTCATGTCGAGTTTGATGGCCATATATCCTTCCTTGCCAAGTCTCTTCTTTGTGATGGAATGGAGAGTTTCGAAAGCTAGGATAACATTGTCGTGGATATGTCTTCCGGGAACAAAGGTCGATTGGTTGCTGGAGATGAGTTCGGGGAGGATTCCTTTGAGCCTGTTGGCAATGGATTTCGCTACAACCTTGTAAATAGTATTACACAAACTTATCGGGCGAAGGTCTCTAGGGGTCTATTACACAGACTTATCTATTTATACCTCATTTATGTTTTATTTAAAAGTATATAGATACTTCTAGATCTAACTGAATTCGGACGTTACAGGTTATCCTGATAACCCAAGTTTGTAAATTCCATCTGCCATTCTCCTTTAGTAACCTCACACAAAACGTCATTAGATGTATAGTTGGGGTGACAATCCGCTCCTAAAGATTTCTGATTGTTCATCACCCATTCTTGTCAACCACTCATTAAATTTCATGAACTAAACAGGTGTATAATGGATGCCTGTTTATCAAGTTGACAAAGAATTAGCAATCCCATTTTTCCCATTAGATTAAGATATATAACATCAAAGATTCAGACTCCAAGAAAATGACAATTATATTTTTTAGGCCATTTCAAGAACACTGTTCTGCATGGAACTCAGTAGTTGGTAATAGTCCAAGAAACGGTAACTTTATTTTTATTAGTCAATACCAATAACTAATCAGTTTTATTTGTACCCTATAACTTAAAGTTTGCATAATATTGAAGTAGGCTCCTCGTTCTTCAAATCCCCTTGAGTCATTTTGTTGATCTCTTCTTGAAACCTCTTCATGGCTGACAACGGCAGGCATATGGGTACCAAAACCCCATTTTCCCTCTCACCTTTTTGGTACTTCATATGGAAGCTGATAAATGATATGGCGCTGGCTACTCCGCCATACAACGGTTTGCCCCATCCAAAATCCAACTCTGCAAATCCGGAATGAGTTGTGTCAGAAAAAATGAAGTGTCCTTTGGTTACGTATGTTGTTTTCCGTCCTGTGATCGCCATAAGATCGGCCACGGATCGTATATATTCTTCACTCATTCGCGCCTTGGCTTGCTTCACCAATTCCACAGCATGTCCCAATGGATTCTCACACAAAACTTGAGCTTTTGAACACGCAGCCGGGAATGCAAATGCATTGCCATAGTAACCTGGAGGCAGATGCATGTTATAACGCTTGCCTCGGACATTAACAAGAATTGAAACTCGAACAATCTCATCAGAATCAAGTTCAAGTGCGGCTGTTCTACATCTCCATGTACAGGCAGTTATCAAATCGAATACAGAGCAATTGTTAATGAGGTGTGGTGGGAGTTGGCTCCGTAGTGCCCTTATTTCTTTGGGGCCAAAGTAGAAGGATCTGTGGTCCATTGGAACTGTTTGGTCCCTTTCAGTTGGTTGGTGTGTTGTGTCGTATTCATGATGTAGACATGTTACCTGTGGGGGTACTCTAGCATTTAGGAGTTCTCTTTTCCAAACAGGCAGCACAGATGGTTTATCTGCACCACATATCATCTCCTTGATCGTTTTCAAGAACTGGAACAAACCTGGTCCATCACACATTGTGTGGTTCAGCCTTAACGCCAATATGAGTCCTCCGCAAGTCAATCGGGTCACCTATATACAGGGATGTTACCATGATTTAATGCTAGCATGGGTTAGGAAATTTATTTTTTTAATTGAACCTCAATGCACGATAAATTTCATGAATGCATGTTAAATTAATTGAAAAACAAAGTTACATTCGATGAAGAGCATGGTAAATCTTAACTTTTGTAGTGCATATTTCAAAATATTTACATCAATAACAATTTTATATACATATCTAAAATGATGGACTATATTTATTATTTGAAACTATGATCAACATAAATCATATATAATAGATTAAAATAATGGTTAATATACATGATAATAATAATTAAGATCATTAAAAGCACCAAAAGATCTAAGAACTTAGACAATACTTAAACCACAAGAATTCTACAAAACTATCAATCAAAATCCAATTCTTAATCAAGATACAGATTACTAAAAGCTTGATTTTAATACTATGGCAATTTGTAACAAAAGACAAAAAAATAATAAACATTCTTTATTTTCATTATTGATCATATTTTACAACCAACAAAATTTTAAATAAAATAAAATATTATATATAGATAAATCTTTGTTCACTCTATTTTAAATAAAATAATATATTATATATAGATAAATCTTTGTTCACTCTAGATTGTATACAAAAATCTAAAAGTTGAGTATAATTTTTAAAAATAAAGGGAATTTGATTTGAATAAAAGGAAATAAAGAATAAAGGTTGTTTTAATAAATTTAATTAAAAAAAATATTTAAAATTTTTTTTAAAAAAATTTTTTAAGATTGGTCTAGGCTAGGCTAGCCTACCCTAGCCTAAACTATACTACGTCCTTGCCTATATATGACATATATGTTAGTCAACGAAAAATGGAAATGCTTTGTTTTTTGAGTGTAACTTAAAAAAATTAATAAAAATAGAAAGAACAAGATAATATATGAAGTATCATATACCGGTGTTAGATCAAATTTCCCATAGGAAGATTTTATCTAATTTTGGAGTCATATGATTATTTTCAAGCTTCATTGCTTTTTGGAAATCTTCAAGAGTACTTAAATAAGTGCATAAGCTAATGTATGCATATGCTAATGAATACTCACTTGAATTAACAACAAGAGACAGCCGAGGATGCCATCAAAGCCAGGAACATTATGGAGAAGCTCATCCAAATAAGGACATGGTGGCTTAATTGCATCACCAAGGTCCTCAAGAGTGAAGTTGGCATCAGCCTTGATAAACAACACCCCTTTACCAGTGCAATCCATAGTGAGCTTCCGATTGAGACCTTACCTACCAGCTAAAGGGTAATAAAACACAAGTGCGCTACCCAGGGCTTCCCTTATCACCATAACGGGGTCTTTGCCTTTCATTGAAGGCTCTTTCTTGTAGAAAAATATTACTGGTACCTGAAACCTTAGGCTTTCTTGGTCGTCTATGTCAGAAAGTTGCTTTAATTCTCGTGGCGTTGGTCTGGCCGGAATGATTAGTTCCGGCAATTGTCGTTTCACTGATAAGGCTTGACACAATTTTGTTGCCATTTTGAGCAAGAGAGAAATTAATTAATTAATTTGGTGACAGGATTTCTCTCTATGATTCATTATTTATAGTGCAACAAGATATGTTAATTTATTGACACGTAAGGGAACCTATTTCCCATCAAATTAAAAAGTAAAATAGAAGGAAGGAGCTCATTCCATCAACTGAAAGTTGATGTAAATAGTAAAACCTGGAACACAATTTTGTGTCTCCATTCATTTGGGTTTAACCTGTACAAGCAAATTATAGTTTTTATCTTCTTATTTTTTTTTCTTTTTTATTATTATTGCAATGACCTTTTTTTTTTTCATCACACAAAAATTAAAGTGAATATTGAAATTAGCTAACACCAAACTTTTAAAATGTGTTTTGATAGTGTTGTCACGGTTCATGATTCTATTGTTCACAAATTTGGCAAACCAACGACCACAAAGAATTATAGTTCATGCTTTTATTTGCCAATAATAGTTTGTGAATATAATAGTACTAAAAAAAATGAGCAAATTACGCAAAACCCTCTGAAGATATGCTTATTGACAAATGGAAACAACGTTTGCCTTTTATTATAGCTTCATCTGCTGCATTAACGGTTTGACCGTGATTGACCGTGAGAGTTAACTGTAGTAAAGGTTTTTGGGTCATTTTCTCTTATTTTTCATTTTTCTTTAAAAACTATGTTAATTTTTAGGTTGTTTAGATTTCCACCATCTCCACCCTCCATGTGGACAGTGGAGATCCATTTAAAACAATTTAAAACTTTAGAAATTATAAATTAAAGTATAAAAAAGCATGAAATAGAGAGAGTTAGGGAGACACAGAGATGGATATAGAGATAGAAACTGACCTTCATAGTTTATACTAGTAGAAGAAAGAGTGGCAAAAAAAACCCCCATCAAAACCAAAACCTAAAATCCAACTCTTCAAAACATGAAGCTCTTGTTTTCCATTCTCTATTTCTCAGTTGAGTAACTTTACAAAAAGGGAGAAAATCCTAAAAAACCCTCTAACGTTTGATAATATGTGGTTTTTCTGTCATGTGATTTCGTTTTTATCTAAAATCTCCCTTACAATCAATTTTTTAAATGAAAATATTAACAGAAGCTAAAATGTCGAATTTACCTTTATCATTTGATATTAAAATATGAAAATTTAAAATAGAAAAATCCTAAAAGACCCCCTAACTTTTGATAATATATTTTTTTCCACCTTGTGGTTTTGTTTTATCTAAAATATCGTCTGACATTAAAATAAACATCCAGAATACCCTCTAAAGACGTATGAAATAATAACAATGCCCTTGATAGTCACACTTTCTATTAGATTGACATGGTTGATCGTTTGACTACAGGGGCAAAAGCGAAAATACAATGAAAAATTGGAGACCACTTGGGTCTCCAACTTAGAGAGTCAGGTGGTCTCTAATGGTGGTGACTATTGGTTTTAGATCTCCATGATAGAGACCTAGAACCACCGGTTTATGACATTTTTTCTTTTTTCTTTTTTTTCATGTTGTTTTGGATTATGGGATTTTTTTTTTCTCTGATGATTGAAGATTGGGTTACTGGATTGATGATTGGTTTTTATTTTCTAAGCTGATGATTGGCTGCTTTTTTTTTTTTTTTTTTTTTTTTTGGTTGATTTTAATGATTGATGTAGCTCAAAATTTTTTCCAAATTTATTATCCAAGTAATGTGACGAATTTATAAATAACCATCATATCATAAATACACCATCCTTACAAATCATCTTTTCAAGTTATTTCAGTAAAAAAAAAAAAATTTAAGAAGTGAAGTATTATTCTACATTTTTGCCTTTGAAAGTGGTTATAAAAGACACTTATTTGTAGTTTAAGTGGTTGCATACTTTGTTTTTTTTTTTGTTAAGTGACAAAATTCGGATTTTGTGTTTGTATTTATTACTACGCATAAAGAGATTCTCTTCGTCGGTTTGAAGTAGATTTCCAATTGCATGTGTATTTTGATCTCGTGAAGCAAACGGTACGTATCATTGGTGCCTCATTAAAAGTAATTGGCAATAAATGAGTACAAAGTAAGATAGTAGGTCATATTTTTTTTATACAAGTATGTGAATCACGTGTGTGCTGTGAATTTATTGCTGACGGCCATTAATATTGAGGTGTGAACATATGTGGAGAGTGTTTTCTCCTTTATTATGTGAGTAGCTATCTTTTAATATTATAAGAGTAATACATTTAATGTGTAATCTTGACCGGTCATGGTTGACTCATAATTATTGATGTGATTCATTTATTTATTTATTTTACATAAACTATTTTATATGATAAAATTCATAAAACAAAAAACTTATATGAACTATAATTACTTTTATCCTTAATTTTTATATTATTTCACTTTGTTATCAAGTGTCTCCTCTAACATAAATGTCTAGGTTTCCCATTGTATAACGGTGTGATTTAAATCCTTAAGTACAAATATAAAAACTATTGCCCGATGAGGCTTGACGATAGAGATCCCTCATTCTGCCTAATAATAAGTCAAGTTCTAGTTAAAATCACAGGAAGTGACTTAAAAAAAAATAATACAAATGTGAAAGGGGAGATGTACATCACCTCTCAACAAATAATATATGAGGTAATAATTGAGAAATTAGTTGATCATGCATTTCTCTATCCAT
This sequence comes from Nephelium lappaceum, assembly GCA_021234005.1. Taxonomy (NCBI): domain Eukaryota; kingdom Viridiplantae; phylum Streptophyta; class Magnoliopsida; order Sapindales; family Sapindaceae; genus Nephelium; species Nephelium lappaceum. The sequence continues at coordinate 15,946,339 of CM038009.1, forward strand.
CCAAGACTTCTTTTGTTGTGTGTGTAATACTATCTCTGTTTCCTTTTAGGGCATGTTTGGTACGCGGGAGTATAGGTGGGATTAGAAAAAAATTTTTCCAATCCACCTAATCCCGCGTTTGAGGCTAGGAGGGGAAATGAGATTTTCCTTCCTGAGCCCACCTTCATCTCCTGCCTTGGAATAAAGTAGAACTCGAAGCTTGATGGTGCAATTCCATTTCTTGCCAAGGTAGGAATGGTGTCTCTCTCTCTATTTGTCTTCTCTTTATCCTCTCTCTCTCTCTTTCTCTGTCTTTCCATTTCTTATAGTCATCCCATCTCCATTTCCCATCGTTATCCTCTTCACCTTTATCTTTTCTCTCCATCAGACCCACCCATAAACACCAAAAACCACCCAGCGATGACTGACCAACACCCACCACAAACCAACACCTATTGTCCTCTAGTTCAATTTAGGGAGCCAAGTCCACCTCCCCACATACCACCCCCCCCCCCCCCCCCCCCCCCTCTCCCCCCTCCCCCCTCCCTCTTGTTGTGATTTGGGTTCGAACCTAGATTACAAACCACCCAAGGATGATTGACAACACCCACCATCCTTTGGTTCGATCTAAAGAGCCAAGCTCGCCTCTTTCTCTGTCTCTCTCTCACACTCTCTCTCATTATTGCGTGCATTTGGGTTCATTGAACCTAGATCACAAACCACCCAATACTCCCTACAAACCAACACCCATTGTCTTTTGGTTTGATCGAGGGAGCCAAGCTCGCCTCTCTCTCTCCCTCTTTCTCTCTCTCTCTGAGAACCTTGATGATGTTTGATTTATGCTGGTTTGAGGTTTTTCAAGTTTTTGTTTCCATTTTTTGTGTTGATTTGATGAAAGATGATTTTGTGTGTTGTTTTGCTGATTTGTTGAATGATTTGGGTATTGGTTTAGAAGATGATTTGTTGAGTGATGTTGGTTATGTTGAATGATTTGGTGGAAGATTTTTTTTTTTAAAATTAATTTTAAGTTTGTTTATATAATAAAATATTTAAATTAATTTTATTCCAATCGAATCCCAACTTACTACCAAATATATAGTAATATAATTTAATTCAATTCCAAGTTCTACAAAACATGAGACAATAATGTTTTAATTCAATCCAATCTAATCTCAATCCCTTCCAATGTCATTCTCATTTCTAATCTAAAAGCATTGGTTTTGACAGGACCTTCCTAGATCCCTATTTCGAATCTGAGAAGAATCTTGTGATATGCGATAGAGTTATGGTTCTAAAATTTTCTAATTGAAATCATTTTTAAATCTAACAATACATAGGGTGGTTTAATAAAAATTTCGGCACTATAACGATTATATATTCAATAACTCCATCCCTATAATAAATGAAATATGCACTTCAAAAATATTTCAAATCTCAACTACTTAGGACATCCGATCCCTTTTCCAAATTGTGTCGCAAATATAGGCAATGTCATATAAAACATGTAAAAACAAACTTGCTTGCAGGTAATAGATATAGCCATAAGCATATTTATATCATTTGTAAACTCAACAATAAAAACAGGAGTGAAACTAATAGAAAATTAAATATTTTATAATGTTAAAGTATAAATAAGTACATGAATGTCTAGATGCCATAAAATATGCAAAATGCTTGTACAATATCAAAATATGATTTCTTTTCATCATTTAGTAAAGTGGCCTACCTCCTCGTGTTCAGAAACTTCTTCGAGACACGATGCTTACCTGCGAAATGGTTTTAAGAACATAAAAGGGTGAGCCCTGACACCCAGTGAGTGGAGATAACTTTTGAAAACCAAATAAATCATTTTCAATAATAATTAACAAAACATAACGCTGGTAAGAAACATAAAATCTCAATGATCCATATACATTCATATCTAAAAATAATACTGAAATTTAAATCTGCATCATTTCATAGCACAATAAACTAAAAACATCTATATGGATCATTTTTGCATAAATATAAATTTTGTAATCTGCACCAATCTAGTATACAAGGGAAATCTATCATAGGTGGTAGAGATACTCAACACACACACAGAGTGAGGGATAACATCTATCACACACGTGCTAGGTGACTCAATGACTCTAGATATCTGCTATACAGTACGTGCTGGGCGACTATTTGGGACTTACACACTGAAAGTCTACTGATCGTTAGAGGGGATGGTACAATTCTAGTGTTCCAAAAATATCATTTCAATCATTTTCAAATCTTAATATAACTTTCATATATGAATTATAAATTCTATTTATGGATATAAATATTCTTTTCAAACATGTAAACAATACTTATATAATTCTTGCAACTTTTCATATAATAACTCAACTAGAAAACTATAATTTCTTATAGGAATTTTGAATACGTAAAAATACATACGTATACATTTAAATTCTAATTTCAAACATATAGTAAAATTTATAATTCAAGGAATCAATTTAACTAAACAAATCATTTACTTGAAATAAACATTAAAATCTAAAATTTAAATGAACATACTTAATCAATTGAATATAAAATAAAACTATCCACTCACAAGGTTGATTTTAAGCTTTATTTAGAACCACTAACACCATTATTCTCTTTGGGTTCTTTTCCACCTAAAACAACATAAAAACCTATTTAGAATTTATAAAAACCAAACTAAAAAATTGTTTGGGTTTCTGCCCTAAGAGCTTGTAATATTGTAAATGGTTTTATAAATTTTTAATAAAATATTTATTTCATTCAATTTATATATTTCACAAAAATTGTATATATCATGAGAAACATCTTTGATTATTGATGTAATTTCAAACTGAGTGTATAAATGTTATACACTGGCGAATTTAGTTTGAGATAAGTAGTCTAAAGAGTCCGTAGAAAACAAACGAAGCTGGGTACTTCGTTTGTGATAAATCTACAGTTACGGTCCTTTTCGCATTTGATACAACAGTCTTATCCGAGACTGTTCATATGGTGACATGGAAATGGAGGCACCTTATATAATAAATATTATATATGACTGGACCATGATAAACATAAATCTCTAAATAATATCCGTTAAACTTAGAGATTTATATTTATCAACCAGATGATCATATATGAATTGATCTTAATTCTGAGTGTATTATGAACTCCTACTTGTTAAGTTATTTCCTTTGATTTACATGGGTGAGATCGGTGTAGATGCCCGATCAATAACTTCGTACTTTGGGGATATGATTTAGTAAGTAGTTGGGAACATTATATACAATAGTGAAATCCACTCCTTCTTGCGAGAAGTAGAAAAGTAGTTCCCTTAAGGGTTGATTCAGGTCTTGAACAATAAAAGCATTCAACTTTCTGTTCATATGTAAACAGAAAGATAAATTCATAAGTTATTATGAATATATTGTTCATTAGAGAATCAATGGTACTTAAGGATCAAGAAATAATTAGAGGGGTAAAATGGACATTTGACCTAGCTCTAATTATGAACTATTTGGGGAGGGTCAAATCATATGTAATGATTAAATCAATGGACATTGAAAAATTTCAGATTGTATAAAAAACATCTACAGTTTTAAGAGTGTAATTTTAAGTTTTTAGTGAAGTAACTTAAAGATTAATAATAGTGAATTATTTAATTAAAGAGTTTAATTAATAATTTCGATATTATTGGAGCTTAAAATTTAGGTCCATCGGATTCCCTTGATAGCTCATTTTACTATAAGAAACGTGTATATAGAATATTGTAATTGGACCGTCCAATTACAGGTGTTACATAAGTAACAAAAATTTATGTTCACTTGGTATTTGAATAATATTGATTGTTTAAATTATTTAATTATGAATTATGAATTAATAATTATCTAATTAATTTTACAAGAGGTTACAAATTCTATTTCAAAATATAACATGAATTAATTTTGAATTAATTATGTTATATGGGGTAAAAGTTTAATTATAATAAAATTAGGGTCAATATTAATATTGATTAATCAAAACCCTAATTGTTTGCATATATATATATATATATATATATATATATAAGAAATAGTTTCTTGGCTTAAAAAAAGAAAAAAGGGTTTTGGGTTGTTGTTTATGTTTTTGAGAAACAATAAGAGAAAAGAAAAATAAGTTTTTTTTTTTCAACAAATACAAAAAACAAGAATTTGTGTTTTTGTTCTTTGTATAACCAAAAATCAAACACTCACCTCTTATAATTATTGATTTAATTTGATTTTTTTTTTTAGAAAGAAATAAAAAAGTAAGTGAGCACAATTCTATATAATTGTGTCCACTGACTTATTTCTTGGTTTCGAGATATATCAAGGAAGGCAAGGTGGTGAGCAATCCACAGATATCAATACAGAAGGTAAAAATTTGATTTTTATTTTTTTATATTATTTTATTTCATTGTTTTATGAATCTTGGGTTCTTGAGTGTTCTAAAAAGTTTTTAAAACTCAATATTCCGCAAAATTTTTAATTTTATGAAAAACAAGTTGTTGATTTTTGTTTTTTTTTAAGCCAACAATTGGCATCAGAGCCAAAGTTTCAATAAAACAATGAATTTTTAAAATAATATGTTTGTATTGATTATGTATGTCAATGAGTAGGCACTATTATTTTGATTTGATGATTGATATGCATATTTTATATTCATGTTTGATGAATGAGATTGCATGATATGATCGTTAATTGTATGGTTCTTTGGTTAAATAATTAGATTGATGTGTAAGTCGTTTGTGGCTTTTTTTTTTTTCATTGTATTTCAATAGTTTTAGGCTTTATTTTTTTCTAAAAAATGTAAAGGTGAAGATTGATGTCAACAGGGTTGATGCCGGAATTATGATTTGAAACGGATGATTGTTTTAATTATGTTGAAAACGGCTGGTTTTATTTAATTATATTTAAAACTACCATTTAAAATATAATTAATTGTATTAAAATGGATGGTTAATGTGGCTATTTTGAATGGTATAATTATGATTCGAAACGGAAAATTATTTTGAAAACGTCTGGTTTTATTTAATTGTATTTAAAACTACCGTTTAAAATATAATTAATTGCATTGAAATGGATTATTAATACGGCTGTTTTGAACGGTCCGATAAGACATTTATTATGAACAAATGTATGCGCATTAGATGCGTTGCACATTAGATGTGCAAACAAACAAAATTATAATAATAATAAATAAATAGTACATGTGTGTTTTGCATTGCACTAGAAGTGCAATTATTGCATATAGTGCATGTTTATGCATTGCATGCTTATGCATGTGACACTTGGCAATATTTATTTATTTATTATTATTATTATTTTTAAACAGCCACTAGAATTATGTGTTTCATATTTTCGGAGTTTCCATTTTAATTATAACACTATTGAAAATGTCTATGTGATTGGATAATTTTCTTGGATCCATAAATCAAGAAATGAGCTTTTCTAGTCTAATCTATTTAATAGAATTTCTTGATAATTAAATTAGATTTAATTATAAGCCCAAGAAGACTTTGAAGATCTTGAAGACCTTGAAGACTACAAGTGAAGGCCAAGGAATGCCTTGGTTAATTTTTGTAATCTTAAAATTAGATGTAGGTCGTTAAAACCAAAGATCCCGGTCATACACATGTTATTTATTTATTTATTTTATTTTCATGAGATGAATGGACAAATATATATAACATGTACATGCATTAAAAATATGTCATATAGAATCATGAAATGCCTACTCACTACATTATAGCATAACATGCATCATATGTATTATTTTTATTTTACTATTAAAATTGTTTATTAGTATAAATAGAAAAATAATACATGGAATGCCTTTAAAATAATTTGAATTGATTTTAATAGAAAATCATAGGTTTCAAATTAGAAATTTGATTTCAATAATTGGCATCCATAATGTGGATTAGATTTTAATTAGTTAAAATCGGATGATTTCATATTAAATCTAGTCTTTATAATTTTGATTAGATTTTTAAGTGTTAAAAATCTGGTAAATTCATTAGATTGATAAATTAAATTAGATTTTTAAATGTTAAAAATCTTATAATTTATTAAGAGTTAAAAGTTTCGAACTCTAATAACACACAAATTTCTAGTAATTTAGATTATTTTTTTAGCCGTTAATAATCTAAGACAATGACTAGGAAAATTTGATAGAAATCTCTAACCCTAAAATAGTGAGTGGGAGAGGGATATATGACAATATATTCTGCGGTCTCTATCATTAGTTCAACACCGTAAAACTTAAATGGCGCCTCGAGACGGCTTTGTTATCGTCCCCCTACGGATGGTGTCCATTTAGGTTGATCAAGATTGACTTTCTAACGGATAGGAATTCTAGATGTATCTTGTGATTGACCTACCCTACGACAGCAATTCTCGAGTTAAGTCTATAGACTCTGAAATGATGGGTTACACTCATAAAGGAAATAATTAATTGTTAATTATTTTTCCTGATCGAAAAACGGTAGTCAAATAATATATGAAAAAGAGTTTTCTGTTATATTATTTGATTGAGAACGTCTCAGTCTAACATACAAATATTTGACATACCCTACGACGGCACCTATTTGTGACATGTTAGATTATCGTGGCATAATAATTAATTTTAGGGATTTTTGATAATTTATTATTCGTGGATCATGCATCACGTTTAATTTTATGTCAAAATTACATGATATTAAATTTTACAAATTGATATTAAATGAATTCCATTTTATTTATTTTCAGCAATGGTATCTCAGTTTATTTCTATTCTTGTTAATGATAAACTTATTGGGGAAAATTATGTCAAATGGAAAAGTAATATGAATGCAGTCCTGGTCTGTGAGGACCTTAAGTTTGTAATGACTCAACCTTGTCCTCTTCAGCCAGTAGATAATGCTGGACGTGCTGTGCGCAAGGCCTATCAGAAATGGGTCACAATTGATGAAAAGGCCCGCTGCTACTTGTTAGTAGGGATGTTCGAGGTCTTGCTACCAAACACAAGTCAATAACAACAACAACTCAGATGCTAGAGTCATTGCAGGGCACGTTTGGGCAACCTTCTGAGCAGCAACGATACGAAGCTGTTTGTGCTGTGATGATTGCTAAGATGAAGAAGGGTACATCTGTTCGAGAGAATGTTTTGAAAATGATGACCCACTTCAACACAGCTGAAAGCCATGGAGGGGCAATAGATGAGCGTAGCTAAGTGAGTATGATCTTGGAAACTCTTCCGAAGAGTTTCATACAATTCAAGAGTAACTATGTTATGAACAAGTTGACTTATTCACTTACACAATTACTTAATGAGCTTACTACTTATGAGTCAATGAATAAGGATAAGAGTAAGTCTGGTGAAGCAAACGTTGCTGAGTCTTCTTCTTCTGCTAAAAACAAGATGAAGAGAAACATCAAAAAGGTTAAAGCTAAGCCCAAAACACAAGCTACCAAGAAGAAGAACAAAAAGAGCTCCAAGGCCACCAAGCCCAAAGAAAAGTGTTCTTATTGTGGTGTGGATGAGCATTGGAAGAGGAATTGCCCTAAGTACCTCAATGAGCTCAAAGAGAAGAAGATGAAAGGTAAATATGATTTACTAGTCATTGAATCTTGTTTAGTGGAGGATGATTCATCCACTTGGATAATTGATTCAAGAGCCACTAATCATGTTTGTTCTTCTTTGCAGCTGATTGACTCTTATAGGCAGCTTGATTAGGGCAAGTTCAACATGCGAGTCGGGATTGGGGAAGTCGTTTCAGTAAAGGCAGTGGGATAAGTTAGACTTCATTTTAATAATAATTGTTTTATCATACTGAACAATGTTTATTTTATTCTAGGTTTTAAAAGAAATTTGATTTCTGTATCCAAACTTTTGGAATTTAATTATTCTATTTCTTTTTATAATAAATCAGTTATTATTTCTAGAAATGGTTTGAAAATTTGTTCAAGGATACAAGAAAACAATTTATATGTGTTAAGACCGTTACTGCATAACTCACTGTTTAATACTAAAATGTTTAAGGTTGAAAAACCAAAAGCAAAACGACAAAAAATTTCTCAAAATGATGACACATATCTTTGGTATCTAAGACTTAGTCATATTAACCTTGACAGATTAGATAGACTTGTAAAGAGCGGACATTTAAGTGAGTTAAAGATCGGCACTTTACCTATTTATGAATCATGTCTAGAAGGTAAAATGACCAAAAGACCTTTTACTGGTAAAGGGCTTAGAGCTAAGGAACCACTAGAGTTTATATATTTGGACGTCTGCGGTCCTATGAATGTTAAAGCTAGAGGCGGATATGAATATTTCGTCACTTTTATTGATGATTATTCTAGATATGGGTATGTTTACCTGATGCAACAGAAGTTAGAAACTTTTGAAAAGTTCAAACAATTTCGAGTTGAAGTTGAAAATCAATTAGGTAAAACATTGAAAACTCTACGATCGAATTGTGGAGGTGAGTATCTCGATACAGAGTTCGAGGATTACTTACTTGAGTATGAGATTCTATCCCAACTGACTACTCCTGGAACACCCCAACAGAACGGTGTTGTAGAAAGGAGAAATCAGACCTTTTTGGACATGATGAGATTTATGTTTAGTTTCTCATCATTACCTAGTTCATTCTAGGGATATGCATTGTAAACTGCAATGTATATTTTGAATGTTGTACCATGTAAGTCAGTTCTAAAGACACCCTTGAAGTTGTGGAATGGTCGCAAAGCTAGTTTACGACATTTTCGCATTTGGGCTTGTCCAGCACATGTATTGAAGAACAAGACTGAGAAGCTGGAACCACGTTCAAAAGTTTGCCTATTTGTAGGTTATCTTAGAGAGACTAGAGATAGACTCTTTTATAGTCTTGAAGAAAACAAAGTGTTTGTATCGAAAAACGCTACGTTTCTTAAAGAGAACTATATAAGAGAGTACAAACCTCGAAGTAAAGTTGTACTAGAGGAATTACTTCCTGGTTCGACCAGTACCCCATCAACAATAGTTGTTGACAAAGACATAATTCAGACCACGTCTAAACGTCAGACAGATTTTCATCAGAATCATCTACCACCTCGTCATAGTGGGAGGGTTATTAGATCACCAGTCCGCTACAAAAAGATCGGAGAGGCACAGATTGCTATCTTTGATGAGAGTGTAGATGATCCATTGACATACCATGATGCAATGGAGGATTCTGATAAATAAGAATGACTTAAAGCAATGAATCTCGAGATGGAGTCTATGTACTCCAACTCTGTCTAAGAACTTATAGATCAACCAGATGGGATAAAACCCATAGGTTGCAAATGGATCTAAAAAAAGAAGAGATGAGTGAAAAGGTAGAAACTTTCAAAGCTAGACTAGTGGCAAAGGGTTATACCCAGAAAGAGGGAGGTAACTACAAGGAAACTTTCTCACCAGTAGCTATGCTTAAGTCCATTCGGATTCTTCTTTTCATTGTTGCATGTCTCGATTATGAGATTTGGCAAATGGACGTCAAGAGTGCATTTTTGAATGGTAATCTTGATGAAAGTATCTATATGGTACAACCAGAGAGATTTGTATCCCAAGGTCAAGAGCAAAAGGTTTGCAAGTTGTAAAGGTCCATTTATAGACTTAAACAAGCATCTCGATTTTGGAACATAAGGTTTGGTACTTCGATCAAGTCTTATGGTTTTGAGCAAAAGTGATGAATCTTACATCACAAGACAACCTTACTAATCCGTTTACGAAGACCTTAACGGCTAAAGTATTTGAAGGTCATCTAGAGGGTCTAGGATTATGAGATATGTCCCATCTACTCTAGGGCAAGTAGGAGATTGTTGGGATTTCTGCCCTAAAAGCTTGTAATATTGTAAACGGTTTTATAAATTTTTAATAAAATATTCATTTAATTCAATTTATATATTTCGCAAAAATTATATATATCATGAGAAACATCCTTGATTACTGATGTAATTTCAAACTAAGTGTTTAAATGTTATACACTTGCGAATTTAGTTTGAGATAAGTAATCTAAAGAGTCCGTAGAAAACAAACGAAGTTGGGTACTTCGTTTGTGATAAATCTACAATTGTGATCCCTTTCGTATTTGATACTACAGTTTTATCCGAGACTGTTCATGTGGTGACATGGAAATGGAGGCACCTTATATAATAAAGATTATATAGGACTAGACCACGATAAACATAAATCTCTAAATAATATCTGTTAAACTTAAAGATTTATATTTATCTACCAGATGATCATATATGAATTGATCTTAATTCTGAGTGTATTATGAACTCCCGCTTGTTAAGTTATTTCCTTTGATTTACATGGGTGAGATCGGTATAGATACTCAATCAATAACTTTGTACTTTGGGGATATGATTTAGTAAGTAACTGGGAATATTATATACAATAGTGGAATCCACTCCTTCTTGCGAGAAGTAGAAAAGTAGTTCTCTTAAGAGTTGATTCAGGTCTTGAACAATAAAGAGCGTTCAACTTTCTGTTCATATGTAAACAGAAAGATAAATTCATAAGTTATTATGAATATATTGTTCATTAGAGAATCAATGATACTTAAAAATCAAGAAATAATTAGAGGGGTAAAACGGACATTTGACCTAGCTCTAATTATGAACTATTTGTGAAGGGTCAAATCATATGTAATGATTAAATCAATGGATATTGAAAAATTTCAGATTGTATAAAAAACATCTACAGTTTTGAGAGTGCAATTTTAAGTTTTTAGTGGAGTAACTTTAAGATTAATAATAGTGAATTATTTAATTAAAGAGTTTAATTAATAATTCCGATATTATTGGAGCTCAAAATTTAGGTCCATCGAGTCCCTTTGATAGCTCATTTTACTATAAGAAACGTGTATATAGAATATTGTAATTGGACCGTCCAATTACAGGTGTTACATAAGTAACAAAAATTTGTGTTCACTTGGTATTTGAATATTATTGATTATTTAAATTATTTAATTATGAATTATGAATTAATAATTATCTAATTAATTTTATAAGAGGTTACAAATTCTATTTCAAAATATAACATGAATTAATTTTGAATTAATTATGTTATATGGGTTAAAAGTTTAATTATAATAAAATTAGGGTCAATATTGATATTGATTAATTAAAACCCTAATTGTTTGCCTATATATATATATAAAAGAAATAGTTTCTTGGCTTATGAAAAAGAAAAAGGGTTTTTGGTTGTTATTTATGTTTTTGAGAAACAATAAGAGAAAAGAAAAAGAAGTTTTTTTTTCAACAAATACAAAGAACAAGAATTTGTGTCTTTGTTCTTTGTATAACCAAAAATCAAACACTCACCTCTTATAAGTATTGATTTAATTTTATTTTTTTTTAGAAAGAAATAAAAAAGTAAGTGAGCACAATTCTATATAATTGTGTCCACTCACTTGTTTCTTGGCTTTGAGATATATCAAGGAAGACAAGGTGATGAGCAATCTACAGAGATCAATACAGAAGATAAAAATTTGATTTTTATTTCTTTATATTATTTTATTTCATTATTTTATTGATCTTGGGTTCTTGAGTTTTCTAAAAAGTTTTTGAAACTCAATGTTCCGCAAAATTCTTAATTTTATGAAAAACAAATTGTTGATTTTTGTTTTTTTTAAGCTAACAAAAATTTGAATCCAACACTAAAATAATTGCATACCAAAAGATTTGCTCCAAATTATTTCTTTTTTTCTTTTCTTCTTTCCTTTTCTTGCTCACACCTCATTATATTTTTTTTTCTTCTCCTTCTACCGTGCAGTTCCAGCTCTGTTTTATGCTCTATGTTTGTATTTTTTTTGCTTTTGGTTTGGTCTGTTTTGCTGTCCCTATTTGTCTTTATGTACATATTTTTTTTACCAAATTTATCTATGCAATAACATGGTAAATGGCCAACACTTGTCCATATTTTTCTTAAAAAAAAATTCTGCACCACGTTCATTCTTTTCACAACCATACAATCTAGTCTTTTGTTTCAATTGACTTTGAAAAGTCATTCACACTTCTCTTGTCTCTATTGCCAACTCATGCCACCATTCAATCTTTTTATCTGTTTTTCAACAAAGCTTTTGCTTTGCTTGTTCTTATCTCCCATTTCTTTCAATTGTATGTGTTTATGTGTGTGGTTCGGTCCCATACTCTCTTCTCATTTCAATTTTTGATTTTTGCTTTTTTTTTTTTTTTTTTTTTTTTGTTTCATGTATCAACTATTCCACAACATGTTTTTCTCTTTCCTTTTCTACCTCCACCGAATGTGCATCCATGTATATATCTATATATATATGTATATATATATATATTTTTTTTTTTTCTTCAAAAGTAAGTGGGTGTATTTCTATCTCTCTCCTCTTTATCCTCTCTCCCTTTCTCGGTCTCTATCTCTATCTCTCCATTTCTTGCCGCCGTCCCATCTCTATTTCCTATCGTCATCCTCTTCACCTTCATCTTTCCTGTCCATCGCACCCACCCATAAACACCAAAAACCACCCAGGGACGACTAACCAACACCCACCACAAACCAATACTTATCGTCCTTTAGTTCGATTTAGGGAGCCAAGTCTACCTCTACCCTTCTCTCTCTCTTTTTGTGATCTGGGTTCAACGAACTTAGATCACAAACCACCCTAGGACGATTGACAACACCCACCATCCTTTGGTTCGATCTAAGGAGCCAAGCTCACCTCTCTCTCTCCCCCCCCCCTCTCTCTCTCTCTCTCGTTGTTGCGTGCATCTGGGTTTGTCGAACCCAAATCACAAACCACCCAATACCCACTACAAACCAATGTTGGGAAAACTTTACCTTCAAAAACCTCTTCTTCCAAAAAAGCCTGCCTCTTGTAAGAATATCAGAAATAATAGAGAAATAAAATCGAAAATAATAACAATCATCATAACATAAGAATTTACGTGGAAAACTCTAAAACAGGAGAAAAAACCACGACCCTCGGAAAGAAATTCACTATGTGAAAAATTATTACAATCACATAGACTATTCTCTCACATCCCACGACCCCAATACACCCACACTCTCCAAAGCATACATCAACTCACATCTTCCTACACTCTAAAATAATAAGAACAAGAAATGAATTTAAGTAAAGTAAAAAACAATGCTTAAAGTGTCTTTGACTGGGGTGATTTGAAACCAAAACATTGAGCTCCTTTTATAGCCTTCAGAACCCATTTTTTCTTGTTTTGTTTCAGATGTGGGATTCATTCCACTTTTATTTTTGCCTTTGTTTTCGATGTGGGATTGGCTCAACTTTTATTCTTGCCAATTTCCTAACAAACTCCACCTTGGCAAAATAAAAGAAACATCCGCTGTAGTTACAGTGCAATCATTGTCTATACCGACAATCATAATTCTCAATCCAGAGAACTATCATACTCTAGCATAAAAGAGTATATTCACTTAGAATTACCACATTCCAATAATTTCATTTTGGCATATGTCGAAAAACCTGCTGAAACTTTATAGTGCAACTTCCACGTTTGGCTTTACCGGAAGTTCATCAGCCATCGACATACATTCCACCACAAACCTTGCATCAATGCCAAACCCATGCCCGTATGCAATTGTGGATCCACTAACAACACATCCTCTTCCATGGTAACGCGGACATACCATAAGGATGTACTTCTCATTTCTCAAAGGAAATCTCATTCTCCTATGAGGGAGATACTGTTAGCTTCTGCCTCGGAGCTTTTTGCCAAACCCGCTCCACCTTAATAATTTTTCTTGACGTGGCCAGATTGTCCACACCCCCAGCAAATTAGATTCTTCCTAGAGTTCTTCTTCTTCTGGTTGCTCCCATTTTTAGTTACCAACATTGATTTTACTGATAGAGTGCGATCTCCACTTTTCAGCCTTCTCTCCTCAGAAAAGAGTTTACCGGTAACTTCTATAAATTTCAAAGTCTCATTCCCATACATCAAAATAGGTTTCATGTGCTCATTGGAAGGTGGAAGAGACAAGATGGGCCTTAATGCTTTATCCTCATCTTCAATTTTAACTCCAATAGCCTCTAATTCAGAAATAATACCATTGAGAACACTCAGGTGATCTGAGATTTTCATACCTTCATCCATACGCAAAGTATGAAACTGTTCCTTTAGGTATAACCGATTTGAGATGCCTTTTGCCTGATACAACTCTTTAAGTTTCTCCCAGAGTTCCTTGGTTGTTGATATTCCATGCATGTTTGCAAGAACATTCTTGGCCAAACACAGACGAATTGCACTTGCAGCTTTCAAATCTAGATCTTCCCAATCTTCATTGTTCATACTAGGCTTCATAGAATCTTTGTCTTTGCTGGAATCTTCATTGAGTACAGGGCTTGGTTTCTTCTCTATCGCCTTGTGTAACCCGAATTGTATCAACACATCTTTGACTTGCATTTGCCACAAGCCGAAATTGATCTTTCTATCAAATTTCTCCACATCAAACCTTATAGGGCTTGAAAACTTTGACATAACTGTATACTAGAATAGTGCACTTATAGTCCGTGAACAATACACCGGATAAGTTCCTAGGAAAGAGAGGTCGGTCACAATGAACACAGTTAAATACCAAGTCTTTCCTAGCCAGAACATTCCCTAGACGTGCACTTTCACACCACCACACTTATTACAGCAACCAAAAACAATTCTTTTCTGATATGGAAGATCAGACAATGCTGCAACCACAGAGCATACTAAAAATTTTCTAAAACATCTGGCACCTTACCAACCAGGCAATCAGGCTTTGATACCACTTGTTGGGAAAACTTCACCTCCCAAACCTCTCCTTAAAAAAAAAACCTACCTCCTATAAGAATATCAGAAATAATAGAGAAATAAAATAGAAAATAATAACAATCACCATAACACAAGAATTTACGTGGAAAACTCCAAAACAGGAGAAAAAACCACGACCCTTAGAAAGAAATTCACTATGTGAAAAATTATTACAATCACATAAACTATTCTTTCACATCTCACAACCCCAATACACCCACACTCTCCAAAGCATACATCAACTCACACCTTCCTACACTCTAAAATAATAAGAATAAGAAAGGAATTTACGTAGAGTAAAAAACAATGCTTAAAGTGTCTTTGACTAGGGCGATTTGAAACTAAAACATCGAGCTCCTTTTATAGCCTTCAGAACCCATTTTTTCTTGTTTTGTTTCAGATGTGGAATTCATTCCACTTTTATTTTTGTCTTTGTTTCTGATGTGGAATTGACTCAACTTTTATTCTTGCCAATTTCCTAACAACCAACACCCACTGTCCTTTGGTTCGATCAAGGGAACCAAGCTCGCCTCTCTCTGTCTCTCTGTCTCTCTACGAACCCTGATGATGTTCGATTGATGCTGGTTTGAGGTTTTTCAAGTTTTTGTTTTCATTTTTTGTGTTGATTTGGTGGAAGATGATTTGGGGTGTTGTTTTGTTGATTTGTTGAATGATTGGGGTGTTGATTTAGAAGATGATTTGTTGAGTGATGCTGGTTATGTTGAATGATTTGGTGGAAAATTTTTTGTTTTTTTAAATTAATTTTAAATTAATTTTATTCCAATCTAATTTCAAATTAAAGTTAAATATATAGTAATATAATTTTAATCCAATCATAAATTTTACAAAATATGAGATAATAATATTTTAATTTAATCTAATCTAATCTCAATCTCTTTCAATCTCATTCCCATTTCTAATTTCAATTCTGCCTATCAAATGTAGCCTTATAGATATCTAAAAGCTTAGGTAGAATATGGTTTATCCTGATAACCCAAGTTTGTCAATTCCATTTGCCATTCTCCTTTGGTAACCTCACACAAAACGTCATTAGATGTACAGTTGGGGTGACAGTCCGCTCCTAAAGATATCTGATTGTTCATCACCCATTCCTGCCAACCACTCATTAAATTTCATGAACTAAACAGGTGTATAATGGATGCCTGTTTATCAAGTTGACAAAGAATTAGCAATCCCATTTTTCTCATTTGATTAAGATATATAACATCAAAGATTCAGACTCCAAGAAAATGACAATTATATTTGTTAGGCCATTTCAAGAACACTGTTCTGAATGGAACTCACTAGTTGGTAATAGTCCAAGAAACGGTAACTTTATTTTTATTAGTCAATGCCAATAACTAATCAGTTTTATTTGTACCCTATAACTTGAAGTCTGCATAATATTGCAGTAGGCTGTTCGTTCTTCATAGCCCCTTGAATCATTTTGTTGATCTCTTCTTGAAACCTCTTCATGGCTGACAACGGCAGGCATATGGGTACCAAAACCCCATTTTCGCTCTCACTTTTTCGGTACTCCATATGGAAGCTGATAAATGATATGGCGCTGTCTACTCCACCGTACAACGGTTTGCCCCATCCGAAATCCGACTCTGCAAATCCGGAATGAGTATTGTCAGAAACAATGCAGTGTCCTTTGGTTACGTATGTTGTTTTCCGTCCTGTGATCGCCATAAGATCGGCCACGGATCTTATAAATTCTTCACTCATTCGTGCCTTGGCTTGCTTCACCAATTCTACAGCATATCCCAATGGATTCTCACACAAAACTTGAGCTTTTGAACACGCAGCCGCGTATGCAAATGCATTGCCATAGTAACCTGGAGGCAGATGCATGTTATAACGCTTGCCACGGACATTAACAAGAATTGAAACTCGAACAATCTCATCAGAATCAAGTTCAAGTGCGGCTGTTCTACATCTCCATGTACAGGCAGTTATCAAATCGAATACAGAGCAATTGTTAATGAGGTGTGGTGGGAGTTGGCTCCGTAGTGCCCTTATTTCTTTGGGGCCAAAGCAGAAGGATCTGTGGTCCATTGGAACTGTTTGGTCCATTTCAGTTGGTTGGTGTGTTGTGTCGTATTCATGGTGAAGACATGTTACCTGTGGGGGTACTCCATCACACATTGTGTGGTTCAGCCTTAATGCCAATACGAATCCTCCGCAAGTCAATCGGGTTACCTATATACAGGAATGTAACCATGATTTAATGCTAGCATGGGTTAGCAAATTTATTTTTTTAATTGAACCTCTATGCACAATAAATTTCATGAACGCATGTTAAATTAATTGAAAAACAAAGTTACATTTGATGAAGAGCATGGTAAATCTTAACTTTCGTAGTGCATATTTCAAAATATTTACATCAATAACAATTTTATATACATATCTAAAATGATGGACTATATTTATTATTTGAAACTATGATCAACATAAATCATATATAATAGATTAAAATAATGGTTAATATACATGATAATAATAATTAAGATCATTAAAAGTACCAAAAGATCTAAGAACTTAGACAATACTTAAACCACAAGAATTCTACAAAACTGTCAATAAAAATCCAATTCTTAATCAAGATACACATTACTAAAAGCTCGATTTTAATACTATGGCAATTTGTAACAAAGGACAAAAAAATAATAAACATTCTTTATTTTCATTATTGATCATATTTTACAACCAACAAGATTTTAAATAAAATAATATATTATATATAGATAAATCTTTGTTCACTCTAGATTGTATACAAAAATCTAAAAGTTGAGTATAATTTTTAAAAATAAAGGGAATTTGATTTGAATAAAAGGAAATAAAGAATAGGGGTTGTTTTAATAAATTTAATTAAAAAAATGTTTAAAAATTTTTTTAAAACAATTTTTTAAGATTGGTCTAGGCTAGGCTAGCCTACCCTAGCCTAAACTATACAGCGTCCCTGCCTATATATATGATATATATGTTAGTCGATGAAAAATTGAAATGCTTTGTTATTTAATTGTAACTTAAAAAATTTAAAAAAATAGAAAAAGCAAAACAATATATGAAGTATCATAGTATGATGTTAGATCAAATTTCCCAACGGAAGATTTTATCTAATTTTGGAGTCATATGATTATTTTCAAGCTTCATTGCTTTTTGGAAATCTTCAAGAGTACTTAAATAAATGCATAAGCTAATGTATGCATACGCTAATGAATACTCACCTGAATTAACAACAAGGGACAGCCAAGGATGCCATCAGAGCCAGGAACATTATAGAGAAGCTCATCCAAATATGGACATCATGGCTCAATTGCATCACTAAGCTCCTCAAGTGTGAAGTTGGCATCAGCCTCGATAAACAACACCCCTTCACCGGTGCAATCCACAGTAAGCTTCCGGTTGAGACCTTCCCTAAGCCGACTAGCTAAAGGGTAATAAAATACAAGTGCCCTACCCACGGCTTCCCTTATCACCATAACTAGGTCTTTGCCTTTCATTGAAGGCTCATTCTTGTAGAAAAATATTAGTGGTATCTAAAACCTTAGGCTTTCTTGGTCGTCTATGTCGGAGAGTTGCTTTACTTCTCGTGGCGTTGGTCTGGCCGGAACGATTAGTTCCGGCGACTGCCGTTTCACTGATAACGCTTGACACAATTTTGTTGTCATTTTGAGCAAGAGAGAAATTAATTAATTAATTTGGTGACATGATTTCTCTCTATGATTCATTATTTATAGTGCAACAAGATATGTTTATTTATTGACACGTAAGGGAACCTATTTCCCATCAAATTAAAAAAGAAAATAGAAGGAAGGAGCTCATTCCATCACATGAAAGTTGATGTAAATAGTAAAACGTGGAAAACAATTTCTAATGATTTTTTTTTTCGTCACACAAAAATTAAAGTGAGTATTGAAAATAGCTAACACCAAACTTTTAAAATGTGTTTTGACAGTACCATCAGTGTTCGTGATCTATTGTTCATGAATTTGGCAAACCAGTGACCACAAAAAATTATAGTTCATGTTTTCATTTGCAAATAATAGTTCGTGAATGTTGTAGTACTAAAAAAATAAGCAAATTACACAAAACCATCTGAACATATACCTATTGACAAATGGAAATAACATTTACCTTTTATTATAGCGTCATCCCCTACACTAATGGTTTGATTGCGACTGACCGTGAGAATTAACTATCGTAAAGGTTTTTAGGTCATTTTCTTTTATTTTCCTACACTAATGGTTTGATTGCGGTTGACCGTGAGAGTTAACTATAATAAGGTTTTTTGGGTTATTTTCTTTTATTTTTTATTTTTCTTTAAAAACTATATTAATTAATAAGTTGTTTGGATCTG
The DNA here is from genome assembly GCA_021234005.1 of Nephelium lappaceum. Lineage (NCBI taxonomy): Eukaryota > Viridiplantae > Streptophyta > Magnoliopsida > Sapindales > Sapindaceae > Nephelium > Nephelium lappaceum. The sequence goes on from CM038009.1 coordinate 15,965,491, forward strand.
CACTGTCTATCTGGACGGTGGAGATCAATTTAAAATAATTTAAAACTTTAAAATTATAAATTAAATTAACCTGGAGGCAGATGCATGTTATAATGCTTGCCTCGGACAATAACAAGAATTGAAACTCAGAACAATCTCGTCAGAATCAAGTTCAAGTGCGGCTGTTCTACGTCTCCATGTACAGGCAATTATCAATTCGAATACTGAGCAATTGTTAATGAGGTGTGGTGGGAGTTGGCTCCGTAGTGCCCTTATTTCTTTGGGGCCAAAGTAGAAGGATCTGTGGTCCATTGGAACTGTTGGGTCCCTTTCAGTTGGTTGGTGTGTTGTGTCGTATTCATGGTGAAGACATGTTACCTGTGGGGGTACTCGAGCATTTAAGAGTTCTCTTTTCCAAACAGGCAGCACAGATGGTTTATCTGCACCACATATCATCTCCTTGATGGTTTTCAAGAACTGGAACAAACCGGGTCCATCACACATTGTGTGGTTCAGCCTTAATGCCAATAAGAATCCTCCGCAAGTCAATCGGGTCACCTGTATACAGGGACGTAACCATGATTTAATGCTAGCATGGGTTACGAAATTTGTTTTTTAATTGAACCTCTATGTACCATAAATTTCATGAATGCATGTTAAATTAATTGAAAAATAAAGCTACATTTGATGAAGAGCATGGTAAATCTTAACCTTTGTAGTGTATATTTCAAAATATTTACATCATAACAATTTTATATACATATTTAAAATGATGGATTATATTTATTATTTGAAACTATGATCAACATAAATCATATATAATGGATTAAAATATTGATCAATTTATATGATAATAATAATTAAGATATTTAAAAGCACCAAAAGATTTGAGAACTTAAACAATACTTAAACCACAAGAATTCCACAAAACTGTCAATGAAGATCCAATTCTTAATCAAGATAGACATTACTAAAGGCTCGATTTTAATACTAAGGTAATTTCTAACAAAAGACAAAAAATAATAAACATTCTTTAAACATTATTTATTTTCATTATTGATCATATTTAACAACCAACAAGATTTTAAATAAAACAATATATTATATATAGATAAATCTTTGTTCACTCTAGATTGTATACAAAAATATAAAAGTTGAGTATGATTTTTAAAAATAAAGGGGATTTGATTTGAATAAAAGGAAATAAAGAATAAAGGTTGTTTTAATAAATTTAATTAAAAAAAACTGTTTATTATAACGTCATCCTCTACACTAATGGTTTGATTGCAGTTGACCATGAGAGTTAACTATAGCAAAGGTTTTTGGGTCATTTTCTCTAATTTTTATTTTTCTTTAAAAGCTATATTAATTAGTAGGTTGTTTGGATCTCTACTATCTATTTGGAAGGTAGAGATCGATCTAAAATAATTTAAAACTTTAAAAATTATAAAATAAATTATAAATTAAATTATTAAAAAGCATGAAATAGAGACAGTTAGGGAGACACAGGGATGGATGCAAAGATAAAAACTGACCTCCATAGTTTGTACCAGTAGGAGAAAGAGTTGCAGAAGAAATCCCCATCAAAACCAAAACCAGAAATCCAACTCTTCATAACATGAAGATGTTGTTTTCCATTCTCTATTTCTCAGTTAAATAACTTTACAAAAAAAGAGAAAATTCTAAAAAACCCTCTGACATTTGATAATATGTCATTTTTCCATAATGTGGTTTTATTTTTATCCAAAATGCCCCCTACCATCAATTTTTTAATGAAAATGTTTACAAAAATTAAAATATCGAATTTGCCCTTATCATTTGATATTAAAATATAAAAATTAAAAATAGAAAAAATCCTAAAAGAGACCCTGACTTTTGATAATATATTATTTTTTCCACCATATGATTTCATTTTATCTAAAATATCGTCTGACTTTAAAATAAACGCTCAGAATACCTTGAAGGTGTATGAAATGACGACAATACCCTTGATAGTCACATATTATGTTAGGTTGACATTATAAGATCCCAAACTTTTATTTTATGATTAACAGTGAATTTACGGATAAATAATAGTATTTTTAGGTGAATAGTGATTTCGAATGAATAGTAAAATTTTGAGATGGACCTCAAAAAATCGAAAATATTTATAATGGTTAGTAGGACTCAATAAAACTAAAACGGAGTAAAAATGAGTCCGTTTGAGTAGTTTTTGAAGGTTCCGAAAGTTAACCGATGAAAACACTCTTACGGATAGGATTGTGAATACTATTGACTTAAACTCCGTTTGAATTTTTTTTGAAGTCATGGATTGAGTCATAAGAGACCTAATTAGAGTATTGTAAAGTCAATTTGATGAATGAGTGATCATAGAATTAATTTGGAATGTATTTCGAAATGACTTGTATTAATTTTTAACGTTAAGGGTATAAATGAGATTTTATGGTATTAAAACCATCCTAAAAGCACAATCCATGTGATTATTGATGGACCAATGGTGGATTAACACCTAATAGTCTTCTTTTGACTAAATTTGTGGTTGAGATTAATTAGAATTGATTAAAGATAACTGAATGGATAATTATGAGTAATTATGGACCAATTAGATTAAAACAACTCACTAAGGACTTGATGGTCATTTCCATGATTTTAAAAGTCAAGATGAGATTGTGAGGGGGCTATATATACCCAATTGACCGGCCAAAAATTGAAAGAAAAGAAAGAGAGGCATTCAGGCATGAGAAGAAGCAAGAGCCGAAAAGAAATCAAAGGAGGTGTACTGCCGTGAGCTAGCCAAGAAAGGAGAGATGTGAGCTGCTGGTTTGAGGTGAATTCTCTCAAGCTCTCCATCCTTTTAGCACCAAGAATCATCAAGAAACTTAGGTAAGTTAAGTGATAAGCTTTAGAGTTAATTTAAAGTGATTTTGATGAGTTTTTATGGGCTTTGTTGAAGATGGTGGTTGATGGGCAAATTGATGTTGTTTGCGAGTTATTTGAAGGTTGTTTATCATGATTTTAAGCTTATAATGTGATATGAGTTCAGTTGGATTTTGTTAGGGTTTGAATATATGATGATGATAATTGATGGGCTTAATTGATTTTAGTTTATTGAATGTTAAATGAGTTGAATTAGTAGTGATTTGTGTGATTTAATTGAAGAAAAATGAAATGAATGATTGTGTGTGTGTGGAGGTAGTGGAATGCAGGAATGGGTGCCTAGTGTGGGTGTTGGATTTTAATGTGTTTAAGGGTTTTTGTTAATGAATTAATTGGTATGGAGACAATTGATGGAAGGAGTTTTAATTAAATGGATAAATTGGCATGAAAGTTAATTTTTGTTAGGCTGAAGGGCACCTTGAATTTTAATTGAATTCATGTGATACCATAGGGTATTAAAGTGTTTGAATGTGTATGATGTTGAATAAATATGAATGGAATGAAGGGAATTGAAGTTAAGAAGTGTTGGATGTATGGTGGGATTATTTCATGAGTTTTAGTGTGTCTAAATATATTAATTAGATGGATGATTTTTGTTGGTTGAATGAATGGATTTTAAATGTTGTTATTGATGGAATTTTGGGATCTAAAATGGTGGTTTATAGGTGTTCAAATTGGGTAAAAAGAAAGCTAAAAAGGGGAGGAATGATTAGCCACCAAGTGATCAAAAATAATGAGTGCAAAATTATATTTTTACCGTGTTTTGTTAAAATTGTTTTGATTGTGAAATAATTCAATTATTTCATGTTGTTATGGAAACTAATACGTGATTTAAATATTCTATTTTAATTTGAATGTGTTATGGTTTATGCATGAAAAATATATGCAATGAAATGTGAATTATATGTCATTCAAAATGATATATGGTTATTATGGGCAAGTGAAATAAATAAAATTTAGTTATGAATGACATAAAGAAGTTATTAGATTTTCAAACCCAATGGATTATACTATCTACTATGGAATTGATGATATCTAAAAATATATATCTGCTTAAACCCAATCGGAATACCCATGCGTGTATGGTAAGTCTTGGGATGGGTTGTCACTAACTCTAGGGGGAAATGAGTTTGTCAGTCGAGTCGCATCGCCAAATATACGTGAGGGGTATTATTTCACTTTGCGCTTGTATTGTGGATTTAATTTGCAGCGCGTTAGTGAGATGTCTTCTATATATGCCAGAAAGTGTGAAGAACACTAGACGTGAAGCACTGATAGTTGTCACCAGTGCCAGGGATAATGGTTCGTCCCGCCTAGTACGTATGACCATTATCTGTATGCTTTTAGAATCCATTAGTGGTTTTAAAATTATATAAATTCTATTATATCTGAAATTGTTTTAAAATTTTGTTATATATGAAATTTTATGAAAATTTCTTAAATTGATTAACAATTTTAATATAAATGTATATCTGCTAGTTCTAAAATTTATTATTTTTGGAATCTGAATTCACTCTGAATTTATATTTTTGAAAACTGTAAGAAATAGATATTTTTATAAATGTTTTAGGAAGGTTACCCTTTTAGAAAAGAATTCAAGTTAGAAAACTTCGTACTCACTAAGCTTTTGTAGCTTACATTTTATAAATTTTTGTTAAAAACCTCCCCCAGTTGCATGTTCCAGCCAACAGGGTACACGTTCCCCTTCATCCGAATGAAAGTGGCTGACGAAATAAAATTTTTGTGAATGTATAGGTAGCAATGCACAAAAGAATATATTAACTTTATTTTTGGTTGTAAATATATTAGCCATAATTTAATTATGGTTAACTTTATTCTATGATGAAATTAAATCGATTATTTTTGGATTGTATATATGAAATTGTAAATTATTATTCGATTGTAAAGTTCTAGATTTGTAAAGAAATTTTTATTTTTAAGTTGATATTAAACTGATTTGATTTTATTTTCTTAGAAATTGTGACTACGGATTGCCATTGAAAAGGACCTGAGGTCCAATTGGAAGTTGAGAAAATGTGTGAAACTTTAGAAGTGTAAATTTTGTTTTGTAGATTGATTTTGTAAATTTTGGCAATCCCGAAAAACAGAGGAAACTTTGCTGTAATTTTAAGAAATTTTAAACTATAGAAAACAAATTTTAATAAATTTTAAATTTTTCTGAATTCTAATGATTTTCAGTTCTAGGCTTTGCTCCTTGGATTCTCTGCTGAATCTAGTCAAATAGAATCCAGAGGATTCCGTGGGACACCAGGTGAGTACCTGAGCCCCGTAAAGGGAAAGGTAGGGCGGGTCCCGTTAGACATAGTTAATCATTTGACTCTAAGGGTAAAAACGAAAATACAATGAAAAATTATGGAAACCACCTAGGTCTCCCACTTGGAGAGTCAAGTGGTCTCTAATGGTGGAGACTAGTGGTTCTAGGTCGCCATGATGGAGACCCACAACCACCAGTTTATGAGATTCTTTTTTTTTTTTTTTTCTTTTTTCATGTTGTTTTGGATTGTGGGATTTTTTTTTTTTCATTGATGATTGATGATTGGGTTGACTGGATTGATGATTGTCTTTTTTTTTTTTTTGGGTTGATTAGTCTTTTTTTTTTTTATATATATATATTTTTATGTTCATTTTGATGATTGATGTAACTGGAAACCTACTAGGTTTCCAGTGGCTAGAAACCTAGAAATTTGGGTTCCAGTCATTGGAAACCTAGAAATCTGGGTTCCAGTCATTTAAAACTCAGAAATCAGGAGAGATAGAGGAGGAAGAAAAGAAAGAAAGAGAGAGAGCGAGAGAGAGGGTGATAGTCCATGGCAAGTGGGGATCTAGATTGGATCTCCACCGATGGACGGTGGATATCCAATCTAGATACCCATTTGTTTCCTATTTTTATTAATTTTTTTCAACAATTTTTTATATTTGAATTTTTATATTTTTATATTTTATATTATTTATTTTGATTTTTTGATTTTTATATTGTTATATTTTAATATTATTTATTTTGATATTTGATTTTTTATGTTTTTATATTATTTTTATATTTTTATTTTGATTTTGATTTTTGATTTTTTATATTTTTATATCTTTTGATTTTTTTATTATTTTTATATTTTTATATCAAATGATAATTTAGTCTATTTATTTTTAAATTTTCATGTTTAATATCAAATGATAAGGGTTAATTTGATATTTTAACTTTTGTTAACATTTTTGTGAAATAATTGACAGTAAGGGAGATTTAAAATAAAAATGAAACCACATAATAGAAAAATGACATATTTTCAAACGTCAGGGGTTTCTTAGGATTCTCCCTTAATTTTTCATTATATTTCAGTTTTTCCCTTAGAGTCAAATGGTCAACCATATCAACCTAGCAAAATATGTGACCGTCAGGTGCATTGTCGTCTTTTCATATACCTTCGGGGGCATTTTGGATGTTTATTATAAGGTTAGGTTGTATTTTAGATAAAAATAAAACCACATGATGGAAAAAAAGACATAATCAAAAGTCAGGGTATTTTTAGGATTTCCCAAAAATGAAAAGAAACTTTACTTACTTTCTCAATAGACAAGTATTATCCATTGAGCACCATCACCACAACCAACAAAAAGAGCCATTTCTCTCTCATAAGGAAATTTTAACTCTCAAATGTCAATCTTTGACATATCCAAACAAAATGGTGCCTTTTAGAATCAAAACTCACTTAAGGCAAAACCCACCATTACCACAACCAAGAAGCCTATAACTTTATATCACTTCCACTTCAAAATGGAAACCAAAATAAAAAATAAAAAGACACACTTGTCACTAAAATCTTAAAAAATCGATAACCCGAATGTTAAAATCAGTCTTTGAAGTGATAATAGAGACATTTGAATCAAAACTTAGTAGAACATGAACTTTGTGAAAGAAAAAAGAAGTGAATTTTCTCAAGAAACAAAAAAGCATCAAGCTTGAAATGCTGATATCCAGTTCTAGTGGAGACCCAAACTAGTCTCCACCATTGGGAGTGAGACGCTTCGATCCAGACCGCCACTAGGCTCTTATCCGGAAGATATGCCCAAACACCCCAACGAATCCCTTTAAACCCATCTTGATGGGGAAGAAGGCGTTTAAGGAGTGAACCCTCTTAACTTGAAACTTAACTTGAGCGAAAGCTCAATCTTTTAAACCTTACAGTTGAAATGGTTTGGTTTGGTTTGGTTTGATACTATTCATATAGTCATTTTTTTTTTTTAAGGCTCAAACCGACAGCATAACGACTGCAATTTGGATAAACCAAAAACCTAAAAAGTAATTTGGATACTTCGAACTATAATCACAATCCAACCCAACTTCTCGTAATCAAGTTTATCAACATAAACACAAAAATTTGAAATCTTTAATGACAAAATATAAACATGCACTTTTATATCCAACAAATGTGATTTTTTTCAAGCATGAAAAGGTGCATTTTTATACAACTTAAAAGATATCAATCTTTTTATACAAGATGTACAAACAAATGCATTATACAAAAGACACAAAATATGCATATTAAATTCTTCAAAAAAAACAAATGCCAACACTTGCACCCACTTGAATACGGGGAGTCTTCATTGGTCTTCACCCACACGAGTACCTGAGGAGGTTTTAAAAACAATTTGAAGAGTGACCTATAATGCTCAGTGAGTGCAACAGTTTATAAACTTAACTTTACTTTCTGAAAACTTCCTCCTTAGAAAACTTTAATAAAAGTTTCTATTTTTTAAAAGACATTTAAAACATAAATCGCATTCAATTACATAACTTTAATATAAACAACTTATAATAAAATTATAAAGCATAAATCTGAACATGCTTAAAGATAACTGAACTTTATAAAAGCATCATTCGTAACCCTAATCTCTTAACCACAAAGCGACTTAGCTAAGGCCGCAGGTGTGGTAGGTCACAAGACGATGTATCTGACATCCACTGCAACCAACTTTCTAAGACCTCTCAGCAACTACGTGCGGAATTCTACATTGCTAATTGTAGTGCGAGATCATATCCCACAAAGTAGGGGTGACACACTCACTCATAACTCTAACCACACAGTTAGTAATTCGTTCCCCCCAACCCTTGCCTTACTAAATGGGATATACCATACGTGACAGACCCCTTTCCCAACAGATCGCCTAAGGAAAGGAGTCTGTCTCTAACAGACCCCTTTCCCTAGGCGATCTGCTGGCACCCTACGGTGACCCTCCATCTAGCCCTTTCGCTTAACTAAAGGATGAGCGAAAAGGCTAGATGGAGGGTTACCGTAGGGTGCCAGCAGATCGCCTAAGGAAAGGGGTCTGTCAGTACGGGTCTGAACTCAATAAACTGGTGGGTACTTATGGCATTTGAAAACATGTTTTTCTCTAATGCTATGTCTTACAAATCTTTATACTTGGTGTACAAGCATAAAAGCTTTAACTTGAAAGCTTTAAACTTGAGTCCTTGGACTCATTTAATTTACAAATATAAGACATGCATTTAAATACAATAACTTATATATGCAAAAGCATAAAATATAGTTTATCAATGCAAAAGCATAAAATCACATAGAAAACTCTTTGAAAGTGCACTCACCTTAAACTTGGGCTTAACTCGAATGAGTTTCAAAAGCCCTCTTGTGATCCAGTCGGACACTCCTCACCTACATATGATAAGCACACTTAGAATGTGCTCAACAAACAATGCAAAGATGCACTAAGATGCATCTAACTATACTAATTCTATAAAATTCTCTCTACACTAGTAGTTTTCCCTTTCAATTTCTCTTTGATCTATGCTCCAAATTCTCAAATTTTTTGCATAAATCCTTCTTATATACACCAAGGAGTGTCCTCACATGCTTCCCATCATAATTTAAAGCTTGGAACTCAAAATGGTCATTTTAGACCCCTCAAACCTGAATTGAATGCACAGCCCAAACCGTTCATGCTTTTGCTCTAATTCTTTCTCCCACACTCTTCTTATCTCCCAATGTGGTCACCTGTAAAATTTTGTCAAATTTTGATATCATTTGATAGGTGTTTTGGGCCAAAAACACCACTTTACGATCACTTTTTAAGGGGCTTTTTCACCCATTTCATTCTAAAACTTAACTCTTCCTTTCCTAGTGTTATACATACTCAAACCTATCTATAAAATTGATTTCAACCCATAAAAGAATTGGTTTTCGATGACAACTCAATATGTCTTTCTTAGGTGTCTTATAATGCATTACAATGAAATAGCTTTCAATGCAATTCTAACATTTCTATCAGTTTATTTGCCACTTAACCAACCTAAATTCATGGTTAAAACACTTTCATTCTAATGGTTTCTCATACCTCTTCATATGACCTTACAATCACTAACATACCCTAGGTTCATTTCTTTCAAGTTTCATATGTTGGTTCTTTTAGGCATTTTGTCATACACTTAGTCTACATGTCATTCCATTGATTTCCAATCGAAAACCCACTTAAAATCTATCTCAAGCCAACCCTAGCTCATCCATCTTAGTAGGTTTTCATGCCATCTACACAAGCTTTCCAATCTCAAATAAATCTTCTCTCAACATAGGTAAAAACCTCCCATCAAAATCAACTTAAACATCATCAAAATAACCAACACAACCATCACCACAACAAGCTTAAAATGGATGAACTAACCTTTGATTGCCTTTGTTTGATGCTTCAAGTTTGATTCCCTAGCTTAGGGAAGCTTGCTTGATGGATTGAGATGTCAAAACTTGATTGAAACTAGCTTGATCACTCTTTTCTCTCTTTTGGCCGAACCAATGCACCCTTCTTTCTCACCTCTCTCTTTTCTCTTTGTGTTTGCTCTCGGTTCTTTGTGTTGGTTGGCATGAAACACTTCAATAAAATGACTAAGTGTTGTCTTTTATACTTATAACTTATTAAAAATTAGATTTTTTGCACTTAACTAATGGTTATCTTATCTTAACCCCTAACTTGTTCACTTATTACAATTTAATCCATAGGCCATATTAGTTCTTACAATTCCAATGACCATTATGCCCTTTAGTGATTGCTTCTTGATCCTTAACTATTGCTTATTCCATCTTGGCCCTTAATCATGTAGTATTGTTTCACTTTAGTCCATGCATCACCTGATCTTATAAAACTCCAATGACAATGACCAATTTACCCTTATACTAATGCCCCAAACTTTTTAAATTCTTACTTGGCCATTTCAACTTTCGATCCTTTATAATTTGGTCTTTAATGCTTCTTTGAAAAATTACTTTATTCTATTTAACTCCAATGGAAATAACTAAAATGTCCCTTCTTGAAACTTGTTCTAAAATCATATTCCATGACTTTTATCAAGTTCTCTACACAATTTAAAGATTTGAATTTGGCATTAGTCACTTGTTTCTTAATCTCCTTCATCTCTTTATTGAACATTTAAAAAAATTTGTTTATCTCACTTTATGCTCTCAACTTAACTTGAATAATTCTACCTATCTAGTCATGTATGTGAATGAGGGTTTACAAGGAGACCACTTTGGTCTCCACGATGGAGGCACGATTTGGTTTATGGAGACCCAACTCAAAACTCTGGCTCTTAGGTTTTTTTCTTTTTTTAATTTAATCGAAATTTTAATTTTTGATGGATTTGTTTTCGGGATGTTATGATGGATTGGGTATGGTTGATTGATGATGAAGAAAATGATGGATTGGGTAAGGTTGATGATAAAGGGTGAAGTTGATTTTATTTTTATTTTTTTTCATTTTCTAAAGATCAAAGATATGGGTTTTGTCAACTTCATTTTTTTAAAAAAAAATTTTTAACTGGTTTGATCTTGGTCATCCATCCTTGAGGTGGATGACTTAGATCCATTTGAAAAAAACTTATATTTTATATTTAAAATTTGTTTTATAGTTAAAATTTAATTACTTTTAACTTTTAAAATTATTTCAATTTTTTTTTTCAAATTGATCTTGACTGTCCATCTTTGAGATAAATGACTTAGGTCCATTTGAAAGAAACTATTTTTTATATTTAAAATTAAATAAATCTCAACCATTCATTTTTTAGATGGATGGTTTAGATTTTTAAAGTTTTTTAATTTTTTTCTACAAAGTAGAGGTAAATATGTCATTTCAACCACCAAATAGTTATTTAGGGGCACTATGGTCTTTTGTCTCTATTTTGTCAGTTGCAGTTATCTCTCACGGTCAACGACAATCAAACCGTTAGTGTGGGGGAGGACATTGTAATAAAAATCAAATATTGTTCCCATTTGTCAATGAGCATATGTCTATAGGGTTTTGCATAATTTGCTAGGGAAAAAAAAAAAAAAAACACATTTTGAGAGATTGTAAAAGAATTTTCCTTAAATAATCAGACATACGTCATTTATAAAATTTATCCAAACTTATTGAATTTAACTTTTTATAAACATTAGCCATAATAGACACACAAAACTATCTATTTTCAAATTTTTTAAATGGTGCAGATATTTCCACCTAAAAAATGATTTACAAAGCCCAATTGATTAATACATCAGTACTAAATTTCAAAATTTTTATGTTTAGTTTGTACACTCATTTAAAATCTAAAAATAATCCTTCACTATTTCTTCAACCAAGTTCATTGATTCTTTCTCAACCACCCATTCCACTTCATCACTAATTTTAACAGTTTAGTTGGTTTACTCAAAGTAACCAAAACAACCCTAAGAAGGTCAACTCTACGAAGGTCACTCAAAGTAACAAACTCCAATTTGATCCTTTGTAGTGTGCTAATAAGAAATAGGTTAGTTAGCTTAATTTTTTTTTCTCTTTCTTAGTTAATATCCATTAATTGAGGCTACAAAAATCAGGTCAAAACAATAAAATTTCTCCTTATTGTGATAGCCACTTCTGTTAAAATGCTGCATTATTATAAACCAAGGATATCATATGGACACTTTTAGAAGACGATTGTTTGGAGGTTTCATGATTGTATCATATTTGAGTGTCGAATTATTTAAAAACAAATAGAAAAAACTAAAAAAGTATTGAAAACTCTTTAGGTCAAACTTATTTCATTGTCCAAAAGTTAATAGTTTATTTCATGTAAGGTGTTTGATTGAAGTCTTAAACCGACTATCACTACAACAAATTATGGTTTTTGTAACAAAATATTACGTCACTAAATATACATACAATGACAACCATTCACATTCCTTACTATTGATTCAAATTAGTTATCGAATTCTTTTTTGAAACTATATTTTTGTCACTAAATCATTTCTCTTCCTTTTAGTTATAAAGTATTTAGTTACGAATTTATATTTCATCACTAATAATATAGATGTAGTAACAACAATTTATGTCATTCACTAAATCTACTAAAATGATTCAAATTAGTTACTAAAATTTATTTCATAATAATGTTTTGTTACAATATCTTTTCTCGAGCTATTACTTACAAAATAGCTCATTACAAATTTACATTTCGTCACTAATAGTATGGATATAGTAACATCAAGTAAAGATCCCCACTAATTCTATAAAAGTAATTCACATTAGTTATCAAAATATATTTTCTGACTAAATATTTTTCTCAATATGATTATGACTATCTTTATTGTTTTTGGTTTTAGTGAAAAAATATTTAGTTACGAATTTAAACTTCTTCACTAATAGTATGGATATAGTAACAACAATTTAAGTCTCTCACTAATCCTACAAAAGTGATTCACATTAGTCATAAAAATATATTTTATGAGTATATTTGTGTGATCACTAACATGATTTTGACCATCTTTATGATTCTTATGGTTTTAGTTAAAAAATTTTTAAAAAAAAGTTACGAATTTACAATTTGTCATTAAAAATATAGTTATAGTGGCGACCATTAATTCATACTCTTCACTAATTTTAAGAAATTGATATGAATCAGTTACAAAAGTCAATTTTGTAAATATATTTTTGTTACTAATTGTTTTCCCTCCCTATCAGTAAAAAAATATTTAGTTACAAATTAAGAAATATACAATTGGATTTTATTTGTTTTAAAAGATTGATTATGTTAAGTTGTAAAAGATATTGAACAAAATTGAAGTATAAGATTCTTGTAAAACAAAAGAAAAAATTAGACTTCAAATACTATTACTTTTAAGATGCATACAATTTACTGAACAACTTTAAGTATTAAATCGTAGCCGGTCATAATGAGATGGCTTTTTAGTGAAATGATAATTATAGTAAAATGAAATTATCTACAACTAAAATAAATTATATATAATCATTGTTCCAAACTTGTTACTCGTTACTCAACCGGTGAGGCAGCAAGCAATGAGTACTCAAAACTCGATGAGTATTTGGTGAGGGGCAAAATTGGTAAAAATTGTAAAAAGGTAATAAAAACTATAAATATCATAAAGAAAATGACTAATTCAAAATAATAAAAAGGATTAAATTATAAATGACAATGGTTCTTTTTAAAGAAAAGGAAACAAGGAAGGACATTTTTGTCCGAAGGTAAAAAAACTGAGGGGTATTTTCGGACTAACAGTTTGGAAAGTCTCTCTTTTCAACAAAATTCGCTTAGTTCCCCGATTTTCTCATCCCAAACTAGAACCCATTTTCTCCCACATCTTCTTCTCTTCTCTCGGTCTCCACTTTTTTATTTCTTTCTTCTTCTTATTCCAATCTTCATGTGTGTGGGTGTTAGACGACGAGCAGAGACGACGATGAACAATAGATTTGGAGACGATGATGAACTGCGATAAATAGCAGCAAGAGAGAGAAGAAGAATATGGTGATGAATAAGGAGTGATTGAGTAGAGGTTCTGTTACTGACTGTGTTCTCCCTTCTCTGTCGTGACTGTGATCGACGACAATAGTGAGTTTTTTGGTGGGTCTTTTTTAATGTGTGTGAGTTTTTTGTTGATGGGTTTTGTTGATTGACGACAAGAGAAGAAGAGGGTGATTTTTCAATTTTCTTTTCCGATTAGAAGAGTTGGGCTAGGTAAGTTAGGCCGAGTTAGGATGAGTTAGCTCGAGTTAGGTCAATTTGTCACGTTTAACGAGCAAGATCTTCGATCTAGGGGTTCTCGGATCGACGGAGTGCAAATCAGCGAGGACCCAGCGAGCACTCGACGAAAGTCGTCGAGTTTTTATACATTGTGTATAATTTATATACATTTAATTTTTCTTACCACTTATCATTTTAAAGATACCATGATACGTAATTATATTACATTTGACAAAAATGTGAAGCTTAAAATAAATTACACATTATAACGTTACAATGTTATGTATTTTGAGGGTTATTTATTTTATTAAAATTGCTAATTGAACAAAAAGCAAACATAACCAAATTAAGCATAAAGTTTTATTGAGGAAACGGTCATTGATAAAAATTAGCCACAAATATATTGCAACTGATACATTCTTATGAAAACTTATATATCATGTATTATCATTGTTTTTATAACAAAGAAATATAATCTTCTCATTAATCACTTTTATCATTTGATGAAATGTATTCGTCATCATTTCCCTCATTGTTGAAAGGACCACCATCTGGACCACTATCATCATCCACAAAGTTATCACTAACTTCATTTCGTTCTTCAATATCCATATCCACATCTATCATATCCATATCATTCTTGTGTAACATATCATCATCGTCTTTTTAATCAATATTAATTATATCTTCTGACTGTTGTTGCTGAAAGGAAATTTCACAATCAAACTCATCTTCCTTTTTTACTTCCTATTCCAATATATCGTAATTCCCTCAAGGTTGTGATTTGTCAACAACTTGCCAATCATTCCCCAACTTTATGTCATTTAAATAAAACACTTGTTCTGCTTGACATGCTAAAACAAATGAATAATTATTGTACCATGCGTTGCTTATATTAACACTGATGTTCATCTATTTGAAATCCTTTGGTACCACTAAGGTCCCATCAATCACATTTGAAGATGACCGCTCTATTTTGTCCAAAATATGGAACTTCGAGGATTTCTTTTAACACTCCATAAAAATCAATATTTTTACCTTCATGTTCTCTTTTTACCAAAACTCCATAATTTTGTGTTCTTCAATTACAATCACGATCTTGCGTATGAAACCTAATCTAATTATTAACACATCTAGTGTATCTTGTAATTAATTTTTCTGGTCCATTGGACAAATTTTTCAAATCTTCAATAACTTCATTTGCTCCTTCATATTCCAATTGTTGCATCTATGTATACGATAAATAAATTAAACATAAAATCAATTTAATTAAATTGTTGAAATTTTAAATTAAATAGATGAATATTAAATACTTACACGATTTGAAAACCATTTGTGGAACTCCATCTCTTGCTTCCTTTCTATATTTATAACACCATCTCTCTCAAGTTCTACTTTGTGTTCCCTATGTGCTGGATGCACATTAATGATAAAAATAATACAATCATTTATGAATTTTATAATAATATAACAAATATGAACATATCTTACATTAATACTGGTGCACTTCATCATAATTATTCAACATATACCACCTAATCTTAGCCCAATCATATAGATTTAACGCATCATATATTGGTACCCCTAAAAAGCAAACATTTTATCTATATATAGATAAGCGCTCCATCTTGTTTGCTTCATCTCCATCTTAATTTCACTTTAGTCGATTAAATCTTGTTTCAATACGATGGAAGTACATTGAGTAAAAAGTTAAACATTTATGGTCAGCATAACTTTTTGCTATTGAGCCTCTAAATGGGCTTTGTTTCTAACATAGGCTTTTAAATTATGAACTTTTCTGTTAACACATATAAATAAATTTTAATAACCTTAAGAAAATGGTAAGAATATTTATTGACAAATAATAAGAATTTTTACCATAACTAGATATCATTAGTGATATTGAGTGGGCCTAACAAGTAGTGTCTAACGAGCTAGGTGTATAAGACCCTAAATGTTTTTCATTTTCATGACAAATAATACATTACGGATGAATAGTAGTGTTTTTGGATGTATAGTGATTTCAGGTTAATAGTAATCCGGTAAATAATAGTTCGGCCCATCTAATCCGAGAAAGGAAAGCAAGAACCCTGATCATTGATCCTTGCACCTGGGGAGGTTTTTAAAATAGAAAATCACAAAAAGGCGAGCTAAAAAAGCCCAATGATTGTTAAGATTTTTCTATTTAAAGGATTTCTTTTCGAAAATATACCTCCCGAAAACCTTTTAAAAGAAATTTTCATTTCTTAAATATTTCGTAATTGAAACATAAATTTTAACCATTTCATAAGCAACTTTGAAATTTAAAATCATGCATTAAAATCATGACAATTTTCAATTCTTGCATAAACTTGTGAAATGCCAAAATAATTCATAACATTTGTAAATCATGTAAATTTTAAAAAAATTTCCATGTATTGCTGAAATTCTACCAATGGAACCCAGAGAGCATCATATCATGTTCACGCATACTGGGCGGGACGAACCACCATCCCTAGCTGGCCATAGCCCCACATGACAATATCCATATCCATGAGACATCTCATAACCACGCAGTCGAATTAATCCATAATGGATACGTGAAGTGAGATAATACCCCACACATATAGAGGGTGACACGACTCGATTGACAGACTCAATTTTTCGATTTTAGTGACACGTCCTCCCAATAATTGCCATACACACAGGGGTATTCCGACCGGGTCTATTCATTCATTTATTTCATTTCATATCCGTCAATTCTATAGTGTAAACATGGGGTAATCCATTAGTGTTTGAAAACTACATTTTCATGCCATTCACGATTCAAATTCTTTATTTGTTTTTTTTCAACAATTATAATAACGTACAAGCATCATCTTGAATGGTATTAAACTTAACTTAATATTTTCATATTTTCATACATAAAATTTGTCATGTTCAAGCATGTACATAATATGTGCACATACTAGTATTTCTATAAAACCATATCATATTCTCAAATAATTTAATACTCATGAATGATAATTAAGACATAAAAAATGAAATCAACATTTATAAAATCAATTACACTCACATGGCTCATAATGTAGTAGCTTGCCCTTCCACCTTCACTCCCTTGTCTCTTTAATTTGTTCACTACCTACAAGTCACCTATCTCATTAAAATTCTATCATAACTAGTTTATTTGAAAGTAATATCAATCACACTTTAGATTCAACTCAAAATACTCATACTAGAATTACACCGTTTCCACATATCCAACCCAAATTTGAGATTTCATACCCACATCTTTATTTTTTTCCATCCATTTCTTTCATTCAAACATACTTAAACACATCCATATTATCATAAAAACTCATCAACATGATCAAGTTACATTTTGAACACTAAATCCATACCATAGCTGAACCAATACCCAAATTTATTCCATTTCCAATTTTCTTTCATCCTTTTGATACACCTTAGCTCAAATTCATGTCAAAACATCACCCAAGTATATCAAACATCAAAAATCAATTAAAACACACATACACCCCATTCTAGCCAAAAATCATCATCATGCATTACAATTCATTCTTTTCATTTTTTTTTTTCATGATTCACTTAAATCATATGAAATGTCAATTAATTTCATCAAACATCAAAAATCAATCCAATTATATCACCAAATTCGTCTTGGCCATACACAAAACAACACACCCACACAATCATTTTCTTTCATTTCTAATTGCACCAATCAACTTAATTTTGTGCCAAAACATAATATAACCATATTACACATTAAAATAAACTCAAGCTCATGCATAAACGTAACCTGACCATACACTAACTTACATTTTCAACCATCCATACTTTTGATTTTTCTTTCAATAAATCATCTCAAAATCATATAAAACCTCTTATAAATTTATTTATACATTAAAAATATTTCAATTACCCCCTAATCTTCATTTTGATCACATACTAGTATATCACACCATCAATCAATTCTCTTCATTTCAAGCTCAAAAATCATATTCAAATGTATCATTTAAACATCAATTAATCAACTAAAGCCTTAAAATCACAATGTATTAAATTTCATAGCATTATGGTATAAAATCCTAAACTTACCTTACTAATTTTCCTTGATCACAACTCCTTGAAGCTCCATTTGCTTTCTAATCTCAATTTGAAATTAATCAACTCCTAAATATATCATAAATTTCATCAATAACTTAATTGATCATAAATTCTTAAAAACCCATCAAACTAACCATAAAATTAACTCACTTACCAACAACTTCTCTTCACTTTTTCATGGCTACTTCTTAATGAAAACAAGGAAAAGAGATTGATGGAGACATCTTGGAACCTCCTCCTCTTCCTCTTCTTTTTCTTCTTTCTTCTTCTTCTTTCTTTTTCCTTACTTTTCCCAAGGTTTTGCTTCCTCTCACGTGCTACTCCAAATTTTTGCGTCCTTTGGCCGAATGTTACTTGTTCTCCATCCATTCATGCCCTCACTTTATGTATTAACTATCCAATTTACCATTTTGTCCTTACTTTTGCCTAAAATGACCAAATTGCCATCCATTAGAAACTTAACAAGTGTCCTCATTCTTATCTCTTTGTCAAGTGTCACATTTCTATGGGTTGCTTGTTTGACTTGTCTTCCTTTAGTCCTTTATTATTATCTCTTTCAATTCAAGCTTTCCAGAACGCTCGAATTCGGCTTTTTCGGCACTTTTTTGAAATTCTAGCAAAATTCTCTGGAGCCTATATTCGGATTACATGCATACTCCAGGTAGTCTTGGTGACTCTTAAAAGTCATTCTATACCCCTTTTCAGCTCTCCGTAAAATCACTAAATCGTCTCTGGCGATATCCAGTTTGATTTCGTTTCAATCCGAATTTTTTTCGAAAAGGTCATTTGGGTTTCTAAATTACCGCTTGAGTATCTTAATACTCATTTAGACCCCTTTCAAAATTTTCTGAATCCGAAAATCTTTTTGAAATTCTGGTCGGATTTAGAATTATCTCTATTTATCTCTAAATAATTCCAAAAATATTACATAGTTACCCAATCATCAAATTGACCATGTAATGCTCTAATTGGTTGTCTTAACATTCAATCCCATGCTTCGAAAAATTTGAGAGGAGTTTAGATTAACGACATCCACATTTTCGTCTGTAAGGGCATTTTCATAAAATAACCTTCGGAGCCCTTGAAAATTATTCAAACGGATTTATTTTCACTCTATTCTAGTTTCATTATAATCTATTACTCATTTCGGAAATTAGGATTTACTTTGTCCATTTTTAAGAAAAATAATTATTCATCCGAAAATATTATTCATTCAACAATACCATTCATCCGGATATACTAGTCATCTAAAAATATTATTCATCTAAAAATACTATTTCTCCGAAAACACTTTTCAGTCCATAAGTACTATTCCTTCAAAAGTACCATTCATGAAATTTATACATGTACTTCACTCAAACATACTAAATTGCTTTACTACTAAAATATATACATTTACAATATAAATTTAAAAACTTACATGCATCATTATAAAATGCTAACATGCTAAAAGTTTAATCAATGCAACATTATAACTTGAATATTTAAATAAATATTTGTAATCATCAATTATCAACTCATAAAACTCATAAAGGCTTTAAAAATAATCACACTCACTACTTGGTATCCAAACTAGCAAACTACTCTTTCACGTTCTCCTTTAACTCTTTACTCCTCCTACACTTTAATTCGAGCAAAATTTTCACTTAGAACTCATACATGCATCAAGCTATTAAAACTCAATTTGTAACATGAACCATGAACATCCACCTTGGCCGAACGTAATGGATATATATACATATGACTATCTTTTTCATTATTCTTAATTCCAATCATCTTAAATCCATATAAATAAGCGTGAGACCCTATCAAAATCATCAAATATAAATTGAACCAAGAGTGCACATGAAACACCCCAATCCGGACCGCCACTAGACTCCTATCCGAATGGTACGCCCGGGCACCCCAACGAATCCCTCTAAACTCATCTTGATGGGAAAAAGGCATTTGAGGAGCGAACCCGCTTAACTTGAAACTTAACTTTAGCGGAAGTTTAATCTTTTAAACCTTAAAGTTGAAATGGTTTGGGTTGGGTTGACACTATTCATTTGGTTATTTTTAAAACTCAAAACCGGCAACATAACGGCTGCAATTTGGATAAACCAAAAACCTGAAAAGCAATTTGGACACTTCAAACTATCATCACAATCCAACCCAACTTCTCGCAATCCAGTTTATTAACATAAACACAAAAATTTGAAACTTTCAAAGACAAGATATAAACATGTACTTTTAAATCTAGCAAGCTTGATTTTACAAGCACAAAATGATGCACTTTTAAACAACTCTAAAGATCTTTTTTATACAAAATGTACAAACATATGCAAAATACAAAAGACACAAAATATGCATCTTACATTCTTTAAGAAGCAATTGCCAATACTTGTGCCCACTTGAATACGGAGGAGGGAGGCTTCACTAGTCTTCACCCACATGAGTACTTGAGGAGGAATTTATAAAGAATTTGAAGAGTGAGCTATAAAGCTCAGTGAGTACAATAGTTTATAAATTTAACTTTACTTTCCGAAAACTTCCTCCTTAGAAAACTTTAATAAAAGTTTCTAATTCTTAAAAAAACATTTAAAGCATAAATCTCATTCAATTGCATAGCATTAATATAAACAACTTATAATAAACTTGTAAAGCATAAATCTGAACATACTTAAAATAACTGAACTTTATAAAAGCACCATTCGTAACCCTAATCTCTTGACCACACGACGACTTAGCTAAGGCCGCAGGTGTGGTAGGTCACAAGGCCATGTATCTGACATCCACTGCAACCAACTCTCTAAGACCTCTCAGCAACTACGTGCGGAATTTTGCATCGCTAACCGTAGTGCGAGACCATATCCCTCAAAGTAGGGGGGATACACTCACTTATAACTCTAACCACATAGTTAGTAACTCGTTTCCCCCAACCTTTGCCTTGCTAAGTGGAATCGGCTGGGTTTCGCGTTCGGGTCTGCAGGTGACCGGACGACAGCTTGTTGTCGTCTTCTTCCGCGCCGATCAGAGTCTGATCTGCTCGGCGATTCAGCTCGGTTCCAGTTCTGGTTTGCAGCAAGTTCTACTTTGCTTCAGCTCGAACTCGGCAGTTGGATGGCACGGCAGCAAGTCTGGTCGGCGTCGGCGACTTCTTCTTATTCTCTTTTTCTTCTTTCTTTCTTCTTTCTTTCTTCTTCTTCTTCGCAATTTCGCGACTGACTTCAGTCTGATTTCTGTTTTAACTTTGAAAGTCAATAATCATATTTTTGGCTTCTAATTTCCTCCCCAACAAATCTCAATAATTCCAATTCCGCCCTAAGAAAATTTCATTCTCCTCCCTTAGCTTTTAGCTTAATATTACTATGACCATAATTTTAAATTTTTTCTTCAATTAATCCATTTTTACCTTAAAAATTTTTCGATTTCATTTACTATTTTAACTTCCCGTTTAATCTCCAATTGAGTTTAAATCAATCCTTATGGGTTCTCTATGACCTTAAGTCTTTCCATAAATCATTTAGGATCTCTAATCAATATTTAGGGACCATTCCTGAAAAACCCGAACAATATAAAAATAAAGGGTTTATAATTTCTCCCCTCCTTATAAAAATTTCGTCCTCAAAATTAAATTACATACCTTACTCAAATAGGTGAGGATACTGAGCACGTATCTGCTCCTCATGCTCCCATGTAGCTTCCTCAGATCTGTGATTCCTCCACAAGACTTTAACCAATGGTATCGCTCTACAGCGTAACACCCGCTCTCTATGACCCAAGATCTCTATAGACTGCTCTTTGTAGGTCAAATTCTCTCTAAGTTGCACCGGCTGCTCTCTAAGAATATGTGAAGGATTTGCTACATACTTCCGTAACATGGAAACATGGAATACGTCGTGGATATTTGCTAAATCCGATGGCAGTTCCAATCTATAAGCCACCTCTCCAATCCTTTCCACGATCTCATACGGCCCTATGTATCGCGGACTCAGCTTGCCTCGCTTCCCAAATCTTAACACTTTGTCACCCACCTGAAATTCCAAATCTCTTCTTCGATTGTCCGCATAGCTTTTCTACCTGTCACTGGCTATCTTCAGCTTTTCTTTTATCACATTTATCTTTTCTTTAGTGATCTGGACAATCTCTAGGCCAATCAATTTCCTTTCACCTACCTCATCCCAGCAAACTGGGGTTCTACATTGCCTGCCATACAACGCTTCATAAGGTGTCATCTCTATACTAGACTGGTAGCTGTTGTTGTAGGTAAACTCTATCAATGGTAGGTGAATATCCCAGCTCCCCCTGAATTCCATAACACAACCTCTTAACATATCCTCAAGGGTCTGGATAGTCATCTCAGATTGGTCATCCGTTTGTAAGTGAAATGTCATACTAAAATGTAACTTGGTACCTAAAGCTTCATGTAGTTTAGGCCAGAATCGAGATGTGAATCGAGGGTCTCTATCTGATACGATAGACACTGGGGCACCATGCAATCTTACAATCTCACCTACGTACAACTGCGCCAATCTATCCAGGGAGTAGGTATTCTTAATTGCTAAAAAGTGAGCGGACTTCGTCAATCGATCAACAATCACCCATATAGCATCATGCCCACTCTGTGTCCTCTGTAGCCCTACTATAAAATCCATAGTAATCCTCTCCTATTTTCACTCAGGGATCGGTAGGGGCTGTAGTAAACCTGCTGGCTTCTGGTGCTCTGCTTTGATCTGTTGGCAAGTTAAACACTTGGCTATGAACTCTGCTATGTCTCTGTTCATCCTTTTCCACCAATAATGGTCTCTCAGAATTCGATACATCTTTATGCTCCCTGGGTGCATGGCATAAGCTAATGAGTGTGCCTCTGTCATGATTTCATTCCTCAAATCTCCCAAATCTGGCACACATAACCTATTACCCAAGACAAACGTCTGATCATCCCTCAACATGAAGCTGCTCTGCTTTCCAGCCTCTATCTCCCCCTTTAACTTGCTCAACTGAGGATCCTGGGCCTGAAGTTCTCTGATCTTGCCAATCAACACTAGACGGACGTGGAATGCAGCTAGCAATGCACCTGAATTCGTCACCTCTAACTTGACACCCATGGATCTCAACTCAATCAACTGAGGGAGATATTCTGCCTTTAGCTAGGCTAGGGAACCTGTGGCCTTGTGACTTAAGGCATCTGCCACCACATTCGCCTTGCCAGAATGGTATTCTATAGTGCAGTCATAATCCTTGATCAACTCTATCCACCTCCTCTGCCTCATATTCAACTCTTTCTGGGTGAGTAATTATTGCAAACTTTTGTGGTCAGTAAAGATTCTACAGGGAACTCCATAAAGGTAATGCCTCTAAATCCTCAAACCAAACACAACAGCTGCTAACTCCAAGTCGTGTGTTGGGCAATTCACTTCATGCTTCTTCAATTGCCTTGAAGCATAAGCTACTACCCTATCCTCTTGCATCAACACACATCCTAAGCCATGTCTGGAAGCATCACAATACACTGTGAAGCCCTTTGTCCTTGATGGTAGTGTAAGTACAGGCGCCGAAGTCAATTTCTGTTTCAACTCTTCAAAACTCTTCTGGCACGCAATTGACTATTCAAACTTCTCCTCTTTTCTTGTCAACTTTGTTAAGGAAGCTGCTATCTTGGAAAACCCCTCCACGAACTTTCTGTAGTAGTCTACTAGGCCTAGGAAACTTCTGGCCTCGGTCACATTCGTAGGTGGCTTCCAACTGACTATTGCCTCTACCTTCTGGGGATCAACTAATATACCCTCTGCGGATACCACATGACCCAAGAAGCAACTCTGTCTTGCCAAAATTGGCACTTACTAAATTTGGCGTACAATTGATGCTCCCTTAATGTCTGTAGCACGACTCTCAAGTACTCTGCGTACTGTTCGTGGCTGCCTGAATACACTAGGATGTCATCAATAAATACAATGACGAACTTGTCCAAATAGGTCCTGAAAATTCTATTCATTAAGTCCATGAAAGCAGCTGGGGCATTAGTTAATCCGAACGACATCACCAAAAACTCATAATGCCCATATCGCGTCCTAAAGGCTAACTTAGGCACATTTTCCTAACGTATCTTCAATTGATGATAACCTGACCTCAAATCAATCTTAGAGAATACCTTAGCACTCTGTAACTGATCAAATAAGTCATCAATATGTGGTAGCGGATATTGATTCCTAATGGTTTTCCTGTTCAATTGTCTGTAATCGACACACAACCTAAGGCTTCCATCTTTTTTCTTCATAAATAAGATAGGTGCTCCCCAAGGTGAAGTACTTGGCCTGATGAATCCTTTGTTCAAGAGTTCTTCCAACTGGACCTTCAATTCTTTCAACTCTATTGGTGTCATTCTGTATGGCATAATAAAGATAGGTTCTATACCTGGTGCTAGCTCGATTTCAACTCTATCTCCCTATTTGGTGGTAGCCTTAGAAGGTCATCTGAAAATACGTTTGGGAACTCCCTAACCACTGGAACCTCTTCCAACATCACCTCATCATTCCCACTGCATAAGCCAAGTATCCCTGGCACACCTTTCTAAGCATCTTACTAGCTTTTACTGCACTGATCAAACTAGTATGGAGTATCTTCCTATCTCCACAAAAGATAACCTCAAATCCCTTAGGTGTGCTAAACCTAACCTCTTTCCTATAGCAGTCAAGGGTGACTCTATGTTTTGCTAGCCAATCCATACCTAGGATCACGTCAAAATCATGGATAGCTAATATCACCAAATCAGCCTCAAATACTTGACCCCCAATAATTACTTCACTTCTCATGTATACTCTATCTGCAATGAGGGAATCTCTTGTGGGAAGTGAGACTAACATACTACACTCTAAAGAGCTCACATCTATCCTAACCCTATCCACAAAGTCTCCTAACATAAAGGAATGTGTAGCCCATGGCTCAATCAATGCATGCGCTGCTGTGCCAAATAGAGTAACCATACCTGTCACTACGTCTGGCGCTGCATCTACCTGCTGCTGAGTGGCGGTATATACTTTGGCCTGGGTACGAGGTCTACCAAGCTGTCCTCTAGGTGCTGTACTGCCACTAGGGCCTCCACTGGGCCTCTCTGTACCCGCAGCTACTCCAACCTAAGAACCTCTCCTATCAGGTCCTCTACTCCCACTAGGCTGCCCCTGCGCCCCTATCCTGGTCTCTATTTGCTGAGGCGCGACTGCCATAAGACAATCCCTCATAAAGTGACCCTCCTGACCACATCTGTAACACCCAGTCTTACCTTGCATACACTCTTCTGGGTGTGGTCTGCCACACTTAGGGCATGACCGTCTGGACTTACCGCTCTGCTGGCTCTTAGATCCGCTCGTCTGTCCCACTGAACTCTGGCTATTACGGGCTGTCTGGGGCTGTCTACGGCTATCCGCGAAGGAAGACTGGCCTCCACTCTTAGTCATCTTACTAGAGCTGCTTTACGGATTATCTATCCATCCGCGCTTTTACCCAAATTTCTTTGGCTTAGGAAAAGTTGCCACTGTCTTCTCCACCCTAATGGCTGCTTGTTCCAACTCTCCATATTTGGTATGTGTAGCAGAGGTAACATAAGCCTTGATCCTTGAGTTGAGACCTGACATAAATCTGTTTATCTTCTGCTCTTCATCTGCGGCGATGAAAGGAACCAACTTGTGGTACTTTGTAAACTTCCTCTCATACTCTGCCACTATCAAGCTCCCCTGTTCAAACCTGAAGAATTCTTCAATCTTTGCATCCTTATATGCTTTAGGGAAGAACTGATTCTTGAATTCCTTTTGAAAATCTACCCAAATAACTCCTTCTGGATGCGATCTCTCATGTGCCTTCCACCACTCCTTAGCATTGTCTCTAAGTAGGAAGACTAAGAATTTCACTCTCTATTCATCTGAGCATCTCATAACTCTGAATATCTCTTGATTAGCCTCTAGCCATGAGAGTGCCTGCTTTGGCTCTCCTGTGCCATAAAAGGTCTTAGCGCCTAACTTCTGGGCACGCTCTATGGTCACTTGAGCCTCTCGCGGCTGATTAATTGTCGCTGCTATTGCCTGTGCTAAGTGCTCCGTATCCACCTGTGGTCGCTCGGGTCTATCAGGCTGAGGTGATGGTTCTGGGTGTGAGGAGCTACTAGGCACGTTGATAGACTCATCAACATGCTCCTCCCCTGGTGTGGGTGCCTTTGCTACTACCCTTCTCGTCCTCGGACGACCTCGGCGTTGCGTACTCCTGTAAGATTCAAAAATGCATAAACATGAGACTCTTTAATGCATGAAAATCATTTAAGAAATCATGCAGTGCATGAACTGAAAACTTTAAACTCATGAAATCTTAAAAAAACCTTGGCTCAAAACAACTTTAAAGCTTCCTAAACTCTTTCTGAAAATCGTGGCTCTGATACCACCTGAAATGCCCCAATCCAGACCGCCACTAGGCTCTTATCCGAATGGTACGCCCGGGCACCCCAATGAATCCCTCTAAGCCTATCTTGATGAGAAAAATGCATTCGAGGAGCGAATCCTCTTAACTTGAAACTTAACTTTAGCGGAAACTTAATCTTTTAAACCTTAAAGTTGAAATGGTTTGAGTTGGGTTGACACTATTCATTTGGTTATTTTTAAAACTCAAAACCGGCAGCATAATGGCTGCAATTTGGATAAACCGAAAACCTGAAAATCAATTTGGACACTTCAAACTATTATCACAATCCAACCCAACTTCTCGCAATCCAGTTTATTAACATAAACACAAAAATTTGAAACCTTCAAAGACAAAATATAAACATGTACTTTTAAATCTAGCAAGCTTGATTTTACAAGCACAAAATGATGCACTTTTCAACAACTCTAAAGATATAACTCTTTTTTATGCAAAATGTACAAACATATGCAAAATACAAAAGACAAAATATGCATATTACATTCTTCAAGAAGCAATTGCCAATACTTGCGCCCACTTGAATACGGAGGAGGGAGACTTCACTAGTCTTCACCCACACGAGTACCTGAGGAGGTTTTTATAAACAATTTGAAGAGTGAGCTATAAAGCTCAGTGAGTGCAATAGTTTATAAACTTAACTTTACTTTTCGAAAACTTCCTCCTTAGAAAGCTTTAATAAAAGTTTCTAATTCTTAAAAAAACATATAAAGCATAAATCTCATTCAATTGCATAGCATTAATATAAACAACTTATAATAAACTTGAAAAGCATAAATCTGAACATACTTAAAATAACTGAACTTTATAAAAGCACCATTCGTAACCCTAATGTCTTGACCACACTGCGACTTAGCTAAGGCCGCAGGTGTGGTAGGTCACAAAGCCATGTATCTGACATCCACCGCAACCAACTCTTTGAGACCTCTCAGCAATTACGTGCGGAATTCTGCATCGCTAACCGTAGTGCGAGACCATATCCCACAAAGTAGGGGCGACACATTCACTCATAACTCTAACCACACAGTTAATGACTCGTTTCCCCCAACCCTTGCCTTACTAAGTGGGATATACCGTACGGGTCTGAACTCGATAAACTGGTGGGTACTTATGGCCTTTGAAAACTTTATGTTTCTCTAATGCTATGTCATTCAAATCTTTATACTTGGTGTACAAGCACAAAAGTTTTAACTTGAAAGCTTTAAACTTGAGTCCTTGGACTCGTTTTGTTCACTTTACAAATACAATACATGTATTTAAATACAAGAACTTATACATGCAAAAGCATAAAATCTAGCTTATCAATGCAAAAGTATAAAATCACTTTAGAAAACTCTTTGAAAGTGCACTCACCTTAAGCTTGGGCTTAACTCGGATGAGCTTCAAAAGCCCTCTCGTGATCCGGTCGGATGCTCTTCACCTACACAACACATATATACGTAAATTTACGTTTGCGTCAACTTCTGGAAACTCGAAATAATAAAAATTACATAATCACCCCTAAGTGACCCTTTTTAGGCATAACTCTCCTTTTTTTTTTTCTTAATTTAATCTTCGACTTTTATTAATCCCAATACGCCTAATTAAACTCATTAAGGTCATCCAAACTCTCAACGGACGTCATATTGGCTAATTTACAAAATTACCCTTCGAACTAGTTTAGAGCACGTTTTGGTTTCTCTCTAAATCTTTGGTATTTTCTTAGTTTTATAAACTCCCAATATGCTTGAATCCACTTATTTTTCAACTCATATTAATCAAAACTAACCAACAAAAAAATCGGAATAAATCCATTTTAAATCAATATAATCACCAACTTAAAACTTTAAACAACTCACCCCTACTTTCTCTTCGAGTTAACTTCGCTTTGGGGTGGTTTTGAACTAATTTTGTTGACAGATCTAGGCTGGGTTGGACTGATTTTCTTCCTTTTTCTTCTCCTCCGCACGGCTTCTCTCTTCTGGCCGAACTTCCTTTCTTCTTCTCCGGTCGGTCACTTCCTTTTCTAGTTCGGTTTCAGCTGCACTCGGGTCAGGTTTGAGTGGTAGTTTCGAGCTGAAAACAAGCTCGGTTATAGCTAAAAAGGGAGTGAATTGGCTGGGTTTACGTGCGGGTCTGCAGGTGACCGAACGGTAGCTTGTCGTCATCTTCTTCCGCACTGATCGGGTCTAATCTACTCGGTGATTCAGCTCGGTTCCAATTCTGGTTTGCAGCGAGTTCTACTTTGCTTCAGCTCGAACTTAGCAGCTGGATGGCACGACAGCAAGTCTGGTCGGCGTCGACGAGCTTGGTCGGCGGTGACTTCTTCTTCTTCTCTTCTTCTTCTTTCTTCTTCTTCTTCTTCGCGATTTCGCGACTGATTTTTGTTTTAACTTTGAAAGTCAACAACCATATTTTTGGCTTCTAATTTCCTCCCCAACAAAGCTCAATAATTCCAGTTTCGCCCTAAGAAAATTTCATTCTCCTCCCTTAGCTTTTAGCTTAATATTACTATGACCACAATTTTAAATTTTATCTTCAATTTAGTCCCCTTTTTACCTTAAAATTTTTCGTTTTCATTTACTATTTTAACTTCCCGTTTAATCTCCAATTAAGTTTAAATCAATCCCTATGGGTTCTTTATGACCTTAAGTCTTTCCATAAACCATTTAAGGTCTTTAATCAATACTTAGAAACTATTCCTGAGAAACCCGTACAATACAAAAATAGAGGGTTTATAGCACACATGGCTGAAAATTTTATTTGGTGCGATGTCATCATTTTTCTTTTGTTTTCTTGGCATATAATTGTGTCAAATCATGCAAGATATTTCCCAAGCACTTAACCATAACTCAAATCCAAGTTTAAGCATGGAATTAGTGTGCTCACCTTGATATGAACCACTTAAATAATTCTTTTGGTTGAACTCCTTAATCTCAAGTCTAATTATGGTACAAATAGCCTTACAAATATGTCAAGAGTTCAATTAATAACTTAAACTAGAAAACCAAACAAAACTCATGAAAACCCATAAAACCTAACTTGAAAACTTACTTGTTTCTTCACTCTTTCTTGCTCAAATTCAAGCCCTCACACTTTTGAACACTTTTAATGAAGACAAGAGAAAAAGATGATGCAAAATCACACCTAGATCACTTAGAATAACCTATGGCAAGCTTAATTTCTTCTTCTTCTCCTTGGTCTGCCGAACTGCACAAACAAGGGTTGAGAATGGTTTCATTTTTACTAGGGAACCTTATTTATGCCTGCTTTAATGGTGCTAAAAGACCTAGATGCCCCTTGACCATCATTTAATACAAAAATCAACTTTTACATGTGTCACACCTTGATTTGCTCTCCTTAATGACTCACTAATCCACTCACCATCAATATAATCAAACTTAACCCTTAAGAAAACATATGATTGGTCCTTAATATTGGTTATACTTCCACCAATTAATATTTTCATGCCAAAAAGTCCATTTTGCCCTTTAATGCATTAAATTCACATTCTTGCCTAAATAAATTCCAAAAATATTCTATGGTCATCAAATCTTCAAACTGACCATGTAATACCCTATTTAGATATAAAATATCTTAATTGCATGCTTGGAAAAATTTAAATAGGTGTAAAATCATTAATACCCATTATTTTTCAAAAGGGGCATTTTAATTCAATGAACTTCGGATCACCTACAACCTATTTAAATGAACTCATTTTCGACCCATTTGAATTTCTTTTAACTCTAATATTTATTCCGGTACTTTTGATTTGCAGGGTCCACTTTTCAAAAATCACTATTCATACGGATACTATTTATTCAAAAACACTATTTGGGTTTTATAGATAATGTTAGGAAGTTGATTTATGATGGTTGATAATGTTTGTGGCCATTTTTTTGGGTTTCCAGGAGTGGATTGATGATCTTAGGAGGTTGATTGATGATGGTTGATGATGTTTGAGGCCATTTTTAGGGTTTAAAGTTGCTTGGAATGTAAAACCCCATATCAGTCATTCCTCCAGACGAGTCCAAGAGGCGCTACTTTTAGATTCTTATTGCAAAATCTTTATTTAGAAAACCATATATTTAATTACTCATATCAAAATAGGGAATTTCAAAAACAAAACTTTACAAACTGTTTTAAACTGTTTTATTTCATACGGAAAAATTGTAAGAGTTTCCTCTAAAATTTGAACTTTCCAACTTGTTACAATTTCATCAAACTCATTTCCAAAGTAATTTTTCCACAAACTAATATTCAACACTTGGAACCAAACTCCGTTTGGCTCAACATTATCAATATACACAACATTTTCTAAAATATATACCAATTGGTTTTATTTACAAAGTCCACATTTAATGAATAAATACACATATGCATGCATGTATATACAAATTAAAATTCTTATATACAAAACCAAATATGGTATATACCCAAAATAAAGATGGAATGATGGATAGATGAATGTGACTTGATAGACTTGCTATAGATGAACTTTCTCTCAATCGTCCCCCTCCTGGCTCAATCTACTACTTGCACATGGAAATTCCAATGTGCTATTCATATTTGAATTTTTGAATTCATAATTTGCTTAATGGGTATACACTAAATTCGAATTCATAATTTTTTAATATAAAAATATCATACAATAAAAATAACAAACATTTAAGTTCAAATAAATTTAACAAACTCATTTTACATTTTCAAAAACAAATTCTAGCATACAATTTCACAACTTGTCTAATACATTTTCCATTAGCCTTTGTAAACACTGACATGATACCTTGGACTAGAAAACGGGATTTCCAGTGTTGGGCACTCGGTGCCTACCCGCCGAATTGCATTACACATATATAAATCAATCATTTGGAATTGGACACTCGGTGCCTCTCATGATCCCTAAATTAATGATTTTGATTTTATATCAAAACATATCAACGCAGTACTGCTATAATAACTCTATTGGCATGTTAAATTCTAATCTCCACCTACCAATACTCAGGCTTACTACGACTCATTTAATAATTTCAAATGGATACATTTTAGTAACAACAATTTCTTTTCAACCAAAAAGGTTTCATTCATCATTCCAAATATACATTCAAACAAAGTTAACAAACAATTTAACTAAACAACTCAATTATTAAAAATTTAGAAAGCCATATTCATAAATTAAAAACAAAGATTCAAATTAAGTGTGCACCAACCTTTTTGCCTCTTTTTCTTGAATTATTTCTCCACTCTCCAAATGAAAGCTCACACCTTCTCCTTACCTTTTCCTTGGTTTCTTTGTGCTACTTCCTCATCTAAATTTTTAAGAACACATAGATAATAAATAAAACTTCATTCCATCAATCTAATGCATGATTTACTAATCCTAAATGATCCAAATGCCCTTAAAACTCACTAATTTCTATTAAAACACATTTTGCCTACAAACTTCTCTTCTTGGTTTCAACTAAACCAAAGCTTTAAAATTCTGTTTCTTTCCATGAATCTTACTTATTCTGACCTAGAAACACGCCCATATGCCCGAAATAATTTTCTGAAGGTCAAAACGAAAATCACCCGATTTTGACCCCTTTTGGCTGAATGCTTGCTAGGGAGCAATCCCTAGCTTTTCTTTCATCAATTCTTGCGCCATTTATTTCCCTAACTCGAATTTAGGTCGGTCTAAAAATCGATTCGAAAAGAAACGACCATCGGGTGAAGGCTTTTAGTTAAAAACCTCTTTTTTCAACACTAATTTAGGTGCAACTTTACCATTTTTCATCTCTAAACTCAATTCTCTTTTCCTTAGTGCTATACATACTCAAATGTACTCATAAAATTCATTTAAACATATAGGGAGAGTGGTATTACATAATACCCATCAATGTCGTTTATTCGATCTTTTCAACGGAAGTTGTCTAAATTGATTTCTAACTTTTCCATAGGTTTCTCTAACATGTTTTCAACATAGAATCATGCTTAAAAACATCAAATCTCATTGGATTCTTACACCTCTCATTAAGGCCTTGTATGCACTAACACACACCAAGTTCATTTCTTTCATACTTTTCATACTAACTCATTCAAGCATTTGATCAAACACTTAACAAGCAATTTGTTTCTTTTAAACACAAACTCAAATCAACTTAGGTCTCTCCCATGTAAACCCTAACACATCAAACTTTCATGGCTCTAAATGATCTACCCTTGCTTTAGCTCTCTAAATGATCAACTCTTAGTATAGATAAAAACCCACATCAATTTCAACTCAAACCTCAACACCAACATCAACACAACACCATTCCAACAAGTTCAAAAGTATGGAAACTAACCTCCTCTTTGCTTTTTTTTTGCTCTAGACTTAATTATCTAACGTAGGTTCACTTGGAGACTTAATTTGGATGTTGAACATTATATGAAATCACTTGGTCTTCTTCCTTCTAACCTTAGCCAAACACACCACCAAGTCTCTCTTTGGTCTCTCTGTTTTTGCTTCTTGTATTGTGTTAAGTTTTGAAAAAAAATCAACTTTATATACTCTAACATCTTCAAAATGACAATTATGTCGTTTGACAATTTGGTTTATGTCCTTGAACTTTGCTTTACTCCATCTTGACCCCTAATAGAAAAACTTGTTTCAATTGGGTCCCTATGTCACACTTAAAGATTACTTAAGACCATTTCTTATTTTACCCTCCTATTTATTTTCCAATTGGTTAAATCAATTCCTAAAAATTTTTTACATTCTTTAGGCACTTTTATTAATCATTTAGGGTCCCAAAATGTCACTTAAGGACTATTATTAGGAAATCCATAATAGAATTGAGGGCTTAGAATATATATATATATATATATTCACACTTAATCTACTTTTGCATGTCAAATCTCAATTTAAAAATGATATGTATGCTTAAAAATATTTGGGATGTTACATGGAAACTCAAATATACGTTTCTATACGACTGGAAACCCATTTTGGAAACCAGAATTTTTGGATTTCCAATAAGATAAAGAGGGGAGAGAGAAAAGGAGGAAAAAGAGAAAGAAA
The DNA here is from genome assembly GCA_021234005.1 of Nephelium lappaceum. Lineage (NCBI taxonomy): Eukaryota > Viridiplantae > Streptophyta > Magnoliopsida > Sapindales > Sapindaceae > Nephelium > Nephelium lappaceum. Next base: position 15,998,982 of record CM038009.1, read on the forward strand.
GAGGGAGAAGATGGAGAGAAGAGGATATGGAAGATGATTGATAATTTTGAACTGGAAGAAGATTGATGTGGGAGAAGATTGATGATTTTTATTCATTTTATTTCATTTTTATTTAATATATATTTTCTAAAATAATTTCCATTGTCTATCTTAAGATGGATGACGAAGTTGTGATTAATTTTTTTTAATTAATTTATTTCAAAGTTTTTAAAATTTACTTTAAAAGAAAAATAAAAATAATGTCAAAACACAATTTTACTCCTTAGTCAGTTAATTCTAATCGAATCCACTAATGGTAGGGGGCAAATTGCAATAAAAGTGAAATGTTGCTGCACTTGGATTAGAGTTTTAACTGGGTGTGTAAATTGTAATTTGCTCATTATTATTATGTGTAAGAAGAATTCAAGATAAAGGGGAAGAGAGAGTTTGAATCAGAGACCTTCAAATTTTGATATCATGTTAGTTACCATGAAACCCAAAAATAGATCCAAAAACTTAAACTAATAAGAAAAAACCAATTACAAGCATTTAAGAGTTGAGATTCACACGTAACACAAAGAATTAGCATTCCCATTTAGATTAAGATATATAACACATCATAGATTCAGACTCCAAGCAAATGACAATATATTTTCTAGACCATTTCAAGAACACTGTATTGGATGGAAATCATTAGTTGGTTATCGTCCAGGAAACGATAACTTTAGTTTTATAAATAATGCCAATAACTATAACTATAAGTACGAGTCGAAGTACTTAATCCATATAATATACCACATCAAACAAATTTTAAATTTCCAAGAATTAAATATTTGCCATTTGAAAACCGATAAGTAGATCACTTAAAGTTTGCATAATATTGAAGTAGGCTTCTCGATAGCCCCTTGAATCATTTTCTTGATCTCTTCTTGAAGCCTCTTCATGGCTGACAACGACAGGCATATGGGTACCAAAATCCCGTTTTCCCTCTCACTTTTTTGGTACTTCACATGGAAGCTGATAATTGATATGGCATCGACTGGTCCACCATACAACGGTCTGCCCCATCCCAAATCCAACTCTGCACATCCCAAATGAGTTATGTCAGAAACAATGAAGCGTCTTTTGGCTACGTATGTTGTTTTCCGTCCTGTCAACGCCATAAGATCGGCCACAGATCATATATACTCTTCCTCATTTGTACCTTGGCTTGCTTCACCAATTCTACAGCATATCCCAATGGATTCTCACACAAAACTTGAGCTTTTGAACACGCAGCCGGGTATGCAAATGCATTGCCATAGTAACCTGGAGGCAGATGCATGTTGAAATGTTGGCCTTGGACATTAACTGGAATTGAAACTCGAACAATCTCATCATAATCAAGTTCAAGTGCGGTTGTTCTACATTTCCATAGACAGGTAGTTATCAAATCGAATACAAAGCAATTGTTAATGAGGCGTGGTGAGAGTTGGCTCCGTAGTGCAATCTCCAAGAGTACTTAAATAAATGCATAAGCTAATGAATACTCACTTGAATTAACAACAAGGGGCAGCCAAGGATGCCATCAGAGCCAAGAACATTATAGAGAAGCTCATCCAAATAAGGACATGGTGGCTCAATTGCATCACCAAGCTCCTCAAGTGTGAAGTTGGCATCAGCCTCGATAAACAACACCTCTTCACAGGTGCAATCCACAGTGAGCTTCCGGTTGCGACCTTCCCTAAGCCGACCAGCTAAGGGTAATAAAACACAAGTGCCCTACCCAGGGCTTCCCTTATCACCATAACGGGGTCTTTGCCTTTCATTGAAGGCTCATTCTTGTAGAAAAATATCAGTGGCATTTGAAACCTTAGGCTTTCTTGGTCGTCTCTGTCGGAAAGTTGCTTTACTTCTCGTGGCGTTGGTCTGGCCGGAACGATTAGTTCCGGTGGCTGCCGTTTCACCGATAACGCTTGACTCAATCTTGTTGTCATTTTGAGTAAGAGAGAAATTAATTAATTAATTTGGTGACATGATTTCTCTTTGTGATTCATCATTTATAGTGCAACAAGATATGTTTATTTACGCATAAGGGAACCTATTTCGCATCAAAAACGAAAAGAGAAAGAAGATTATTGTTAAAGTTGATGTAAACGTGAAAGTTGATGTAGACATTAAAACGTGGAACACAATTTTGTGTAGACATTAAAACGTGGAACACAATTTTGTGTAGACATTAAAACGTGGAACACAATTTTGTGTCTCCATTCATTTGGGTTCATCTGTACAATCAAATTATAATTTTTATCATTTTCTTTTTCTTTTTCATTGCACTAGAATTAAAGTGAGTATTGAAATTAGGTAACACCAAACTTTTAAAGTGTGTTTTGATAAAGCCATCACTATTCGTGATCTATTGTTCATGAATTTTGCGAACCAAGAACCACAAAGATTATAGTTAGTGTTTTTATTTGCGAATAAAACTCATTTTGAGAGATTGTAAAGGAATTTTCCCAAAATAATCGTAGACATATGTCTCTTATAAAATTTATCCAAGCTTATTGAAATTAACTTTTTTATCAAAATTAGCCATTGTAGAGATAAGACTATCCCTTTCTAAATTTTTTAAAGGGTGCAGATATTTCCACCCAAGAAAATTATTTACACACCCAATTGATTAATACAGCTATTACTAAATTTCAAAATTTTTATGTTTAGTTTGTACACCCTTTTAAAATCCAAAGATAACCCTCGACTATTTCTTCAACCAAGTTCTTTTATTCTTTTTGAACCACTCATTCCGCTTCATCACTAATTTTAACAGTTTAGTTAGTTTACTCAAAGTAACCAAAACATCCCTTTGAAGGTCATTTAAAATAACCAACTCCAGTTTTACCCTTTGTGTTGTACTAACAAGAAAGGGGCTAGTTAGCTTTTTTTCTTTCTCTTAGTTAATATCCATCAATTGAGGCTATAGAAATCAGATTAAAACAATAAAGTTTCTCCTCATTGTGATGGCCACTTCCGATAATACTACATTATTATAAACCAAGGCTATCATACAGATACTTTTAGAAGACTATTGATTGGAGTCTCATGATTGTATGATCATATTGAGTGTTGAATTATTTAAAAATAAATAGAAAATAATTGAAAAGTATAGGAAAATTTTTAGGTCAAACTTATTTCATTGTCTAGGAGTTAAAATTTTCATGTATTGTGTTTGATAAAAGTTTTAAACCAACTGTGCCTCTTTTTTAAAAAAAAAGAAATTGAAATCAATTAAAAAATTATATTATCATTATAGTATTTTTTAGAATGTTTTAGTAATAAAAAAGATTAATGAATTATGGGTGCACACAAAAGATTATCAGGTGGCAATATTCGTACCTTTTTTCTTTTAATATTCAATTTTATTTCTCTCTTCTCTTTACCTAGTTATTTTCACTCTATCTTATCTCTTTCCCTTTCATTGAAATTATTTCTCTCTTTTTTACTTCATAACTCTCCCCTCTTCTTCCTCAATCAAAAATAATTAAATAAATAATATCTCTCCCCTTCATCCAGCTTTTATCTTCATGCTTTATATTGTGTTCACTTTGGCTTTTCCCAATTTTTTTTTCTCCAACAAATTTGAATATCTCTTCTCTCTCTACATTCCCATATGCTACTATTAAATGTTTTATATTCAACAAATAGATAATTTGCATCATACTAAATAATTTCATAGTATATAAAAATTATGTATATATATTTTTTCCAATATGAAAGGTGTAACTAAAGAAAATGCTATTTTTAGGTTTTTTTTTTTTTCTTGAGAAAAGTTAGATTTTAATTATATCAAATACATCACAATATCAATTTAATCTTGTTCAATCCATTTTAATTTAATTTTACATATCCAATCCAATAAAAATATTCTAATCCAATCTTGTGGACTAAACACAACAATTTACAATATTCATATCTTGTCCACTTTGCTACACCTTTCCTTTGCAATAATTATAGTAAGTGTATATATATAGAGTGTTTTTATAATCAAAACGTCCTATCTTTAAAAAGTTAAAGCAAACTAATTAAATTCATCAATTTCATTCTCTTTCCTAAAACAAATCATCACTCCTATATAATTTAAATGAAATAGGTGAATTTTATTAGTTCGTCTTAACTTTTTAAAGTTACAATGTCCTGATTAAAAATCACTATATATAGAGAGAGAAAGTAATTCTACCAACAATACCTCTTAACTTTTAAAAAGTTGGGATGACCCAATCACATTCATCTATAGCATTTGAATTAAATAGGAGAGAGAGTTTGTTTTAAGAGAGAGAATGCAATGAATGAATTTGATTGGTTCATTATAATTTTTTAAAGTTATGATGATGATAAAATTACTATATATAGGAGTAGGATCGAAGAACATAAATTTTTAAACAATTTATTGATCATGGGATGATGAAGATTTTAATGGCTCAAATCTTTTCACACATTTGTATATAACTTAATTTAACACTCTATATAAACGTGTTCTCTCTTCTATCTCTTCATCATTACATCATTTTTCCTCTCTCCAATTAATACTAAAAACCCACTAATTAAATTATATTATTTTTATATCATCTCTCCTCTCTCCTATTAATATTTCACCATCATCATTTTCACTATCTCACCTGCTCCTTGTTCATTTGACACTCTCATGTTGCATCATTTTTTATACTAAAAAAGAGACTAGCATTGATTAAACCATTTTTTTGATGTGGTTAAATTAAATAGAAACAAATCATTTATGTATTTTAATTACCTTACATCTGCATTCATTCCAGCAGATATCATAACAGTCCAACCCAATATATTCATCCTGCAAATTCAACAATATTTTTTGGATACCTAGTATATGTTTTTTATTATTGATGTATGATTAATAAATGTTTATTTGTTTCCTTTTCTTAAAGGGTAAAAGTTCAAAGCAATACGATTTTTTTTTTAATCGAAATGTACTATTCAGAGAAAGCTTAAGATGTTAAAATCAAATTTAACTTATGTAATGAATATTGACGTTGAGAGAAAGCTAAAAAATTCATAGTCAAAGCTAAATTAATTATTTCAAAACAGATGCACTATATTGTTTCGTATTGGTAGTGTTAGATCTCCAGATTAGATTAACTCTTATTTTCTTTGTTATCAACAACCTTAGTTAATGAACCGGATTAGATCAACTCTCATTTTCTTGTTTGGAGAAAATAAAAATGAAGATGGGTGAAGAATATTAATAGGAGAGATGATAGATAACGTAAAAATATTATAATATAATTGGTGGGTATTTTGTGTTAATTGGAGAAAGATGAGAGACGATGTAATGATGAAGAGAAATGAGAGAGAACATATTTATATAAAGTGCAAAATTAAATTGTATGCAAAGATATGAGCAGTTCTAAGTCATTGAAATTTTTATCATTCAATGGTTAACAAATTGTGTCAAGATTTGTATTAAAATTTATATCCTCCGATCCTACCCTATATATATATATATAGGGCCCCTTTAGTGCACGTGGTTATCGATATGCCCTAAAAAGATTTATCTGTTGGTAACCTACTAACCTCCTAAACCGGCCATCTTTTTACCTATTGGCAACCTGCTAACCTGCTAAACCGGTCACTTTTTGAAAATTCAAAATCCTTTATTTAATGCAAACCATGATGAATGTCTATTGCAACCACAGTTTTCTAAATTCCACATCCATCACCCATCAATTTGCTTAATAAATAAGTGGATGTATTCAAGAATCTAAAAGTTAAAATTGTTTAGAAAAATAAAATTAGCTAGCAACTTTCCAACTCCCCAAATCAACATTCATAAACTCAAATCTCTTGTACAAATTCTCTATTCTCCAATTATAATCTCTTCTGTAAACCCTAAACCATCACTCTAATACTCATAAACTGAAATCTCTTCTCTCATCTTTCTCTTCTCTAACCTTTAACACTAATTTCTTATCTAACCATCAATCATAATCTCTTTTCTAATACAACACCACCTATGTGCTGTGAAGGAAATACTGGCTTCTCTATTCTACTATATGGTTAGTCATTATCTGATAAAGGAAGGATGTTGTTGTAGGCTAATGAAGCCTTTGGTTATAGACGTTAGAAGATAGGTCATGGAAAAATCAAGTTTTGGCAAGTTTGAGTTCGATGAAAAGAAGTGCCTAAGAAGGAAGAGCCTTATGAAGATTATATTGTCATGATGAGAAGATTTCAAGATCTTACCCTTGAGGACAAGGGTATTATTGAAGAATGGGAAAATGATGAGAACATTAGTATATCCGAGAGGGTAAAAAACAAGCGTGACCTACACAATTGAATGCAACAAATGATGCAACTTGTAGAATTATTCTAAAAAGCAACCATAACTTACGTCATGAATTACACTCAGCGGTATATCTAGTGGAATTAATCCAGAGAGTAGTCATGACTTGCATCACAAGATGCAACCACGGAACAAGTCACAACAGAAGAGTCTAGTGCAAGCTAAAGGAAAATTTTAGGGTTTTTAAGATATTATTTTTATTTATTTAGACTTTAATATCTGTTTTCTTTAATTAGTTGTGACAAGATCCTTTCAGATTTCTATCTTGAATTCAAGAAGACCCTATAATATACTGGAAAATTGTATATGATTCTAAACTTTCTAAAAGAAAATCATTTGAAAATCTAGCAAAACATAAGGTGTTTTAGTAATAATTTCGATAATATAACTGTTATTTATACAATAATTCCACTGTGTAATATATGAAATAAATACTTCTAAAATATTTTAAATCTCAACTACTTATGACCTTCGGTCCCTTTCCCAAATCATGGTTCAAATATAAGTAATATCATGTAAAACATATAAAACAAACTTGCTTTCATATAAAACCATAACTATAAAATATGTTGATATCATTTTCAAACTTCGAAATCAAAACATAAGAAAAACTGGCGAATAATAAAATATTTTACAACATTAAAGTGATAAGTATCACACGCAAACCTAGATGTCACGTAATATACAAAAAATATAAATAACATCAAAATATCATTTCTTGGCATCATGTGACCGAGTGTCCCACCTCTTTTTGTCTGGAGATTTCTTTTAGGACCTGACGATTACCTGGAATATGGTTTTAAAAATATAAATAGGTAAGCACTATCGCCCAATAAACAGATATAACTTTTAAAAACTAAATAAATTATTTTCAATAATAATTAACTTATATAATATAAAGCTGATAATAAATAAAATCTCAATGATCCATATTCCATCGTATCTGAAAATAATAATGAAATTACATTTCATGTCACGATAAACCATAAATATCTATATGGATCATTTTTTTTTTTTTTTTGTGCTAATAAAAGCTCAATCTACACAAATCTACTATCTGGAGAAATCTATCATACGTGGTGGAGATACTTAACAAATAAGCAAACCGAGGGATAACATCTGTTATACACGTGTTATGATGGAAACCAAGATAGCAATCATGAAGGTCAATGAGACAATTAGATAACAAGCCAATTGGACTTAATCTTTCTTAAAGGCTTTGGACGCTAATTGAATGCAATTTGACTTTATTAGGTTTCACAATATTATTCAAGTTCAAGAACAAGTCCAAGAACATCAATCTTGAGGAAATCTTGAGGCTTGGGTGTCAATCATAATGCAATTGGGTTGTTATTTAATTGTTTAATTAATTTGGGCTTAATTTGTATTATGAGGATTGTTTAATTTATTAGACTTTTAATTATAGGGATAGGTCATTTAATTAAATTAAAAGCCCAATATGGGTGTGTTTAGAAAAAATCAAAGTCAAAGTTTAGAAAGAGTCAAAGTCAAAGTCAATTAAAAATAGGGTTTTATTTAGTTTCCAATAAGGTTTAAGATTGTATGTCTATATAAGGCTTATTAAACCTAAATTTTCAAGAAGTTGTCAATTGAATAAAATATTTAACTTTTGTCCATTGTTATCTTGTGAACTCTAAGAATTGCATCAAGATTTGTTCTTGATTTATCAACTTTGATGTATTTCCCACATTCTCATCTCTTTCTTGGGAGTGGCGTCGTTATATCTTTGGTACTTGATTCGCTAATCAACGGGTCAAAGATTTTCTTTGAATCTGAATTATCTTTCTTGGGGTTGTGTTTCAATTTGATCGTGGGTGTCGTATCAATATATACGGGATTCGCATCAGTTGGTATCAGAGCTTTGGGTATTAATTCAGGTTTGGTTTATCAATTTGTCTTCTTGCTTTCTGATTTTCTTTTATTTTTCGCAAATCACCAGGTTTGTTCTACTTTATTTTCACCATAAAATATTGAACTTTGTTTTCGTCTTCTTTTGTTTTGTCTCAACCCACCACCATCTTAATTTTTTTTTTCTTTTTGCTTCTTGATTCTGCCGCATAACATCTGGGCTGTTTGATTCATTATAATATATTTTTTTTTTCCTTTCTTGTCTTCGTGTGTGCTTGTGCCCGCATAGTATCACCATCAATTAATTCAATATTTTGTGTATTTCTCTTTAATAATCTTGCATCACAATCAATATTTTTTTTTTCCTTTGTTCTTGCACTGCACATGCATCACAAGCTGAAAACATATACATTGTGAGCAATCTGCACACCAACATCTAGCCTTTAGTATCAATATATATTTGCTTCTTGGTGTTTTTTAATTCATCAATTGGGGTTTCTTGAATTCTTGAATTTCAAGAATTTCAAGATTCATATCAATAATTCTATTTGTGGTTCAAATCTGCAATTTACATTCAATTTAGTTTGTGTGCGTTCTAGTTTGAGTTAAAAAAAAAAAAAAGGAGAGAGAAAAAAAATGAAAAGTTTGAGTGTGGACACAAAGTGTTGAGTGATAAATACGTGAGTGAGTGGAGTGAAACACGTGAGGGAGTGCGTGAGGTTTTCTCTAACATTCTTTTCAGGTTTCAATCAAGTCCGTTGGACAACATTACAGATTTCACGATTTGAGGACAAATCGTTTTGAGGAAAGCAGGAATGATGGAAACCAAGATAGCAATCATGAAGGTCAATGAGACAATTGGACAACGAGGCAATTGGACTTAATCTTGAAGGCTTTGGACACTAATTGAATGCAATTGGACTTTATTAGGCTTCACAATATTATTCAAGTTCAAGAACAAGTCCAAAAACATCAATCTTGAAGAAATCTTGAGGCTTGGGTGTCAATTATAATGCAATTGGCAATTATTTAATTGTTTAATTAATTTGGGCTTAATTTGTATTATAAGGATTGTTTAATTTATTACGCTTTTAATTATAGGGCTGAGTCATTTAATTAAATTAAAAGCCCAATATGGGTGTGTTTAGAAAAAGTCAAAGTCAAAGTTTAGAAAGAGTCAAAGTCAAAGTCAATTAAAAATAGGGTTTTATTTAGTTTCCAATAAGGTTTAGGATTGTATGCCTATGTAAGGCTTATTAAACCTAAATTTTTTAAAAGTTGTTAATTGAATAAAAGATTTAACTTTTCTCCATTGTTCTCTTGTGAACTCTGAGAATTGTATCATGATTTGTTCTTGATTTATCAACCTTGACTTATCTCCCACATTCTCATCTCTTTCTTAGGAGTGGCGTCGTTATATCTTTGGTTCTTGATTCGCTAATCAACGGGTCAAAGATTTTCTTTGAATCTGAATTATTTTTCTTGAGGTTGTGTTTCAATTTGATCGTGGGTGTAGTATCAATATATACGGGGTTCGCATCAGTTGGTAACGAAGATAATAGGTACTATGAGGATGTGAATGAGAAGGGAAGATAGGATGATAAGCCCGATAGACTAGATAAGGATCTTAGTAGCATTAAGATGAAGATACTCTCTTTTCATGAGAATGCTGATCTTGATGTTTATCTAAAGTGGGAGAAGCAAGTAGAGTTGGTATTTGAGTGTCATAACTTTTTCGATGAGAAGAAGGTGAAGTTAGCTGTAGCCGAGTTTGTAGATTATGTCAGGGTTTGGTAGGGACAATTAGTGCAAGATAAGAGGAGAAACGAGGAACGTCTTATAAACACTTAGGGTGAGATGAAAACTGTTATGAGGAACTGATTTGTTTCTAGGTCATATTATAGGGAACTATACTGGCGATTACAAAGCCTTACCCAAGGTTCTAAAAGTGTGGAGGATTACTACAAGGAGATAAAGATATCCATGGTTAGAGCCAATAGTAAGGAAGATAGAGAGGCTACTATGGGGCGATTTTTGCAAGACTTGAATGAAGATATTGCCAATATTGTTTAGTTGCAACATTATGTGTAGCTTGAGGACTTGGTCCATATGGCTATGAAAGTGGAGAAATAACTCAAAAGGAAGGGTTCAACGTCATGATATGGTAGAAATTCGGGTTCCACATCCACTTGGAAGTGGAATTGGAGTAGAAAAGAAGATAAGTCATCATAAAAGCCTAAGGTCGAGAATGCTAAGCCTAAGGAGGTTAGAGTTAGCCGCTATGATAAGGGCAAGGTCGAGGCAACATAGGGGAGAAATAGAGATATCAAATGTTTTAGGTGTATAAGAAGAGGTCACATAGCTTCGCAGTGTCTTAATAAGCAAACTATGATCCTGAGAGAGGACGGAGATATAGAGACTGACGAGGAGAGTGATGATGATGAGATGCCATCGTTGGAAGACGCAAGGGATGTTGAAATTGAGTATCTCGCAAATGGAAAGTTGCTAGTGGCAAGACGTGCTTTAAGTATGCAAGTAAGGAAGATGATGAGGTGCAACGTGATAATATTTTTCATACTAAATGTCATATCAAGGATAGGGTTTGTATTATGATCATTGATGGGGGTAGTTGTACCAACATTGTTAGTACCGAATTAGTGGAGAAATTGAGTTTACCTAGTTCAAAACATCTTAAACCATATAAGTTACAGTGGTTGAACGATTGTGGAGAAGTTAAGGTGACAAAACAGGTGCTAGTATCCTTTGCTATTGGTAGGTAAAAGGATGAGGTGTTATGTGATGTTGTACCTATGCATGCGGGACACTTGCTTTTGGGTCGTCTATGGCAATATGATAGGAGAGTAATACATGATAGGTTTAAGAATAGATATTCTTTTATCATGAATGGGCGAACAATCACTTTTGTACTATTAACACCTAGATAGGTGTATGAAGATCAAGTGAGGATAAGAGAGAGTGAGCAAAAGAAAGAGAGCGAGAGAAAAAGAGAGGCTGAGAGTTCAAACACTAGTGAGGTTGAGGGAAATGGAGTTGAGTGTGAGAGAAAAAGTGACAAAACACTTGAGTGTAAATGAGAGAATGAGAGGAAGAAAAGTGACAAAAAGAAAATGAGTGTCTATGCCAAAGGGAGTGATGTGAGGGTTGCTTTTCTAGCCAAGCAGCAAATGTTTGTACTTTTGTACAAAGATGCTTATTTTTCTAACTCTGACCTTGATTTGCCTTTGCCTGGTATTGTTACAACTCTTTTGCAGGATTTCAATGATGTATTCCTTGAGGAGATACTAGATGGATTGCCACCAAAGAGGGGAATCGAACATCAAATCGATTTCATACTTGGAGCTATAATTCCAAATCGATCCGCATAAAGAAGTAATCCCAAAGAGACAAACGAGCTTCAAAGGCAGGTTGAAGAGTTGATGAAGAAGGGGTATGTGAGGGAGAGCATGAGTCCAAGTGCCGTACCAGTATTACTTGTGCCTACAAAGGATGGGACTTGGCGTATATGCATCGATTGCAAAGCTGTCAACAAAATTACAATTAAGTATCGACATCCCATACCTAGATTAGATGACATGTTAGATGAATTGCATGGATCTTGTGTGTTTTCTAAGATTGATCTTAAAAGTGGATATCATCAAATTAGAATGAAAGAAGGAGATGAATAGAAAACTGCATTTAAAACGAAACATGGTTTGCATGAGTGGTTAGTTATGCCTTTTGGTCTAACTAATGCACCTAGTACTTTCATGAAATTAATGAATCATGTTTTGCGTTCTTTCATTGGAAAATTTGTTGTGGTTTACTTTGATGATATATTAGTGTACAGCAAGAGCATAGATGAACATGTTAGGCATTTGCATTATGTGCTTGATGTGTTAGGGAAAGAAAAGTTGTATGCTAATTTGAAAAAGTGTTCCTTTTGCACTGATAAGATTTTATTTTTGGGCTATGTTGTTACGGCAGAAGAGATAGAAGTAGATGAGGAGAATGTTAAGGCTATTAGGGAGTGGCCTAGGCCTAGGAATGTTAGTGAAGTGCGTAGCTTTCATGGGTTGGCTAGTTTTTATAGGAGATTTGTTAAAAATTTTAGCACCATAGCTGCACCACTAACTGAGGTTATTAAAAAATGTATAGGTTTTAAATGGGAAAGTGAGCAACAACATGCATTTGATTTGATTAAGGATAAATTGTGTTCTGCACCATTGGTTGCATTACCTAATTTCTCTAAGACATTTGAGATTGAGTGTGATGCATCGGGAATAGGTATATGGGTTGTTCTTATGCAAGATAGACATCCTATAGCTTATTTTAGTGAGAAATTGAGTGAAGCATCATTAAATTATCCTACATATGATAAAGAGTTGTATGCTTTAGTTAGGGCCTTAGAAAATTGGCAACATTATTTGTGGCCTAAGGAGTTTGTAATCCATACTCACCATGAGTCCTTGAAGCATTTGAAAGGACAAGGTAAGTTGAGTAAGAGGCATGCTAAGTGGGTAGAGTTCATAGAAATGTTTTCTTACGTGATCTTTCTTACGTGATCAAGTATAAACAGGGAAAGGAAAATGTTATAGCTGATGCATTATCTCGCAAGTATACTTTGATTTCTACTTTGAATGCAAGATTGTTAGGGTTTGAGCATATTAAAGATTTGTATGTGAATGATACTGATTTTGCTTCTATATATGTTACTTGTGAGAAAGGTGCATTTGGTAAATTTTATAGACATAAGGGGTATTTGTTTAGGGAGAGTGGATTGTGCATTCCTCAATGGTCTATAAGAGAGTTGCTAGTTAGAGAAGCACATGAGGGAGATTTAATGGGACATTTTGGTGTTAGAAAGACTTTGGATGTGTTAAATGAATATTTCTTTTGGCCACACATAAAGAGAGATGTTGAGAGAATGTGTGAGAAGTGCATAACATGTAGAAAGTCTAAGTCTAAAGTTTTACCCCATGGTTTATATACACCTTTGCCTATACCTAGTGAACCTTGGATTGATATTTCAATAGATTTTGTATTGGGTTTACCTAGGTCCAAAACAGGCCGAGATTCGATATTTGTTGTGGTTGATAGGTTTTCGAAGATGTCTCATTTCATACCATGTCACAAGACCGATGACGCCACACATATTGCTGACTTATTCTTCAAGGAGATTGTTCGACTTCATAGAGTACGGAAGAGCATTGTTTCAGATCGAGATGTAAAGTTCTTAAGCCATTTATAGAGGACTTTATGGGGAAAGCTAGGAACAAAGTTATTATATTCTACTGCTTGTCATCCGCAAACTGATGGACAAAAGGAGGTGGTTAACAGGACTTTAGGTACTTTGTTGCGTTCCATTATCCAAAAGAACTTGAAGAACTTGGAAGATTGGTTGTCACATGTAGAGTTTGCTTACAATAGGAGTGTGCATTCAACTGCTGGTTGTTCACCATTCGAAGTTGTGTATGGGTTCAATCCACTTACTCCTTTGGATTTGATAACTTTACCTATGGAGGAAATAGCTAACCTGGATGGTAAGAAGAAAGCTGAAGTTATTAAGCAATTGCACGAGAGAGTTAGGCAACATATTGAGAGGCGAACCGAGCAATATGCTACTCAAGCTAACAAGGGGCGAAAGAGAATTGTGTTCGAACCAAGACATTAGGTTTGGGTACATATGCGCAAGGAGAGGTTTCCTGTTCAACGGAAATCAAAGTTGCAGCCGCGTGGAGATGGTCCATTCCAAGTGCTTGAACGTATTAATGACAATGCGTACAAGATAGACTTGCCAGGTGAGTATAATGTTAGTGCTACTTTTAATGTTTCTTATCTTTCTTCTTTTGATTTTGATGTAGGGTCTGATTTGAGGACAAATCCTTTTGAGGAGAGAGAGAATGATGGAAACCAAGATAGCAATTATGAAGGTCAATGAGACAATTGGACAACGAGGCAATTGGACTTAATCTTGAAGGCTTTGGACTCTAATTGAATGCAATTAGACTTTATTAGGTTTCACAATATTATTCAAGTTCAAGAACAAGTCCAAGAACATCAATCTTGAGGAAACCTCAAGGCTTGGGTGTCAATTATAATGCAATTGGGCTGTTATTTAATTGTGTAATTAATTTGGGCTTAATTTGTATTATGAGGATTGTTTAATTTATTAGGTTTTTAATTATAGGACTGAGTCATTTAATTAAATTAAAAACCCAATATGGGTGTGTTAAGAAAAAGTCAAAGTCAAAGTTTAGAAAGAGTTAAAGTCAAAGTCAATTAAAAATAGGGTTTTATTTAGTTTCCAATAAGGTTTAAGATTGTATGCCTATATAAGGCTTATTAAACCTAAATTTTAAAGAAGTTGCTTATGAAAGAATAAAGTAATTGAGAGATTTGTTTCTCTTTTGTTCATTGTTGAATATGTGATCATATCAAGCTATGCTTGTGGCGATTAAAACCATGACTTATCTCCCACATTCTCATCTATGTCTTGGGAGTGACGTCAATATCATTATTGTGATCATTTTGGTTCTTGATTATCATATATTCAATTGGTCAAAATTCTTTATAATTTTGGTTCTTAAATGACATAATCAATGGGTCAAAGTTTTCGTTATAAACCTGTTTTAATCTTTCTTGGGGTTATGTTTCAATTTGATTATGGGTGTCATATCGATATATACGGGGTTCGCATCATGTTAGGTGACTCAATGACTCTTAAACATCTACCATACATGTGTTAAGCGATTTAATGTCTCTCAGACATCTATCATACACGTGTTGAGCGACTCTCTGACTCTAAGACATCTACCATACGCGTGTTAAGCAACTCTTTAGGACTTACACACGTGTTGCTTGATGACTGTTAGAGAGGAGGATACAATCCTAGTGTTATAAAAATCTCATTTCATTCGCTTCGTAACTCAAATAATTGTTATAGGCAAATTTGTATTTTTCTATTTCAAATATAAATTTAATTCTTAATAAATCCTTTTCTCATAATATAAATAAATATTCTATAATCAAATCGTAATTCATAGTTCAATATCAACAAAATCAATGGACAAATTTAATCATTTTCTTCTAATAACAATTAAATAAATAAAAGCTAAAATTCTAAAAATTTAAAACAAAACAATTTAATTAAAATAAACAATTCAAAAAATTAATTAACTATCAAATAGTGCATTCTAATGAACTATAAATAATAAAATCTAGAATATATATGTAATTGTAAATAATCAAGTCAATTTAGATAAATGATCCACTCACAGATTAAATTTCAGTGGAGAAATTTGATTTTAGTCCTCAAGATTTTGAAAAATATCAAAATTTTAAAACTCTTTTGACAATAGCTCTTTTCATCCCTTACTTTTTCAAAACTCTTTTAAAAAATCTAAATCATTAGTCAACTGATGGTTAATTGTGACTTTAGGTCATTTTTAACAATTTAAATTCAAAAGCATTTTAAATTATTTAACTTATAAATTCATTTTTTTGTTAAAATAATCCGATAATTTAAGTGAACTAACAACTATCAAGGATAAAAATATTTTTTTATGCATTCTGTTAATGTTAACCGTTAGTTGACTAATGGTTTGTACATTTTTAAAAAGTTTTGAAAAGTTGGGAATGAAAATAGTTGTTTTCAAAAACCCTCTAAAAACTTGATATTTTTCAAAACTTTAGGAACTAAAAAAATTTTTTTCTTTTAATTTCAGGCTTTGTTTCAAACCAATAACACCCCTGTTGTTCTTGGGTTCTTCCCCACCTAAAAACAACACAAAAGCCTATTTAGGACTTATAAAAATCAAATTAGAAAATTGAATCCGAAACCTAAATAATTGTACACCAAAAATCTACTCCCAAAATATTTTCTTTATTTTCTCTATTCCATGCTTCGGCTTGCTATCCTTTTCTTTTCTCTTTTGGTTTTTTTTTTTTTTTTTTTTTTTTTTCTGTCGGCAGTTTCAGTTCTATGTTTGAATCAGTTGCTTTTGTGTCACTGTCACTTTATATATTTGCGACCACATGAAATATAAAGGCCACCGCCTCATGCTTTGTATAAATCTCTCTTTTTATTTTATTTTATTTTATAATTTCTTCACGCCTTATCATGCCATTGCATATCCATAAGACGCATGTCTCATCTTTCCTTTAAAGCATTAATCAACTTGGTCTCTTTCTCTCTCAATGTCTTGGCCCACTCTTTGTTTTGTCTCATATCAATTTCATGGTTTTGTCATTTCTAATGTTTGATTTTGTCTTTGTTTTTCTTTTGAAGACCTGCCTGTCAATATTGATTTGCTTGTTTGATAATAGCCCATTTAATTGGGTTGGTTTGGGCTCAATATATATATATATATATATATATTCCTATTCATGCTCTCCTAAATTAATTGTGGCCCATTTAAATTTTGGGCTTTAATTAATCTTCTAGATCCATTAAGATTTGGGCCGTTACAAGTTAGATATTATTTCCTTAGTTATTTGATATTATCTTTAGTAATTTAATGTTATTTCTTTTAAAATTTCATTCCAAGAGGAATCTTATTTCTTAAAGGGATTAGGAGCTAATTAGCTATAAAAAGGAGCATAGACTTAGAGTTTGTATTCTTTTTGGCTTTTAAAATATTAATAAAATCTTTCACCTTTGCAAAGCAGATTTATTGTGTTTTCCTACTACTTTTATGGTATTTTTGCTCGGGGATTGATTGAACTAAGGTTAGGTCATTCTGTGAGCTTATTTGAAATGATCAATCTATCCATTCTATAGGTTGATTGATTCCTTATTTACCATAGTGTGGCATGAGTTAGGGTGGTTAGGGTTTTGTTCTTGGATTGATAGTTAGGTTCTCAATAGATCCAAACATATTTAGAAACTACATTGGTGTCAACCCTCATAAAACCAAAAAAATAAAGTGTCAATATTTCCATCCCTCCAAAACTATTTAAACACTCTTTTATTAAGTTCACTTCATTCCATTAAATTATAATTAAAAGGACAAATTGCACAGACACCCTTAAGTTTAGGCGTACTTGCAGATAGATGGGAATTTCAATTGTAATTGTACAAATATTGCCTACCATCTGTTGATTTCCATAAACTCAAACTATTAACCACCATTTCAATATAAAATGACTACAATACCCTTATTAAAGGTAAAAAATATATATATCTTTTAGAGTGAAAAAATAATTAATCAATTAATGTAAAATATTTTTTTCAATAAATTAAAAACTTTATTTAAAAAGCAAAAAAATGAAAAAGAAAAGACATCGCTAATGGGGAAATCAAATTTATTAATATTATAATATTATTAATTTAATCGTAAACATTAATACACACGCACATATGTATACATACATAAATACATATATAGACACACACATACACATATACACATTAGATATCTAGTAAATACATTATTAATTTTTTTAAACATACACATCTCCCTTGATCTGCATTCAAGATCTAATTCATTCAAGATCTCCATTATAGATTTGGTAATAGTTTTTATTAATTTTATAAAAAATAAAAGCCACACCTTTAACAAGTCCCCCCATCACCCCACTACCACCAAACTCCAAAACCCTACTACCTTTATCACTCTGTTGCCTCTAGAACCCTCACCATCACTAATATCCACGCTTACCCTGAAACCATCTTCTTCAACAACACCATCACCTTTGAAGCTCCAGTTAGCATTACATTGTCTCAAGCTCCAATCGCACTACTCAATTTGAAGGTCCAACCATCACTAACCCATTTGAAGCTCTATCAGTCGCTGTTGTTTCGAATCTCCAACTATCACTTTGCATCTCGCACCATATCTAATGCAATCTTTGTGCAAAAGATATGGGCAATATCTCCATCAATGTCTTCTCATTTTTATTTTTTCATCTTCATTTTTTAAATTGATTTTTTTTTTTTTGGAGTTCATTATAGTTTGATTTGGGTACTATTAATGAAGAAGAAGATTATGGTTTTGGTGGAGCTTAATTGATAGGGTTTTGGTTGTTGTAATGTTGTCAAAGGTTGGGGTTTTGATTGTGGTTGAAGATTGATTGTTGTGTCTGAATCAATTTAGTCAAAGACAGATAAAGAATTTTTATTAACTTATTTTAATTTTCAGTGTTGCGATTTGAACCACGAGAATATGTGTGCTAAAAATATTTGGATTTGTATTGATGAAGATTTTTTAATATGTGAAGAAAACGAAAGTTTTGTTTGTTTTGTACATAAATTTTCTGAAAAGATTTTATTAAAAGAAATTGTTTTTCTAGAGATTAAAAACTACTTTATATAATTAATTATTTAAATTATTTATAAATTTAAGTGTGATGTAACTATTTTGATTGGACAAAGTAATTTTAATATATAAAATGACTATTTTACCCTTAAATTGTTAACATTTGCAACAAGTTTCCGTTAGTCAAACCCGGTCAAGGGTATTCACATGTAATAAGTGATAAATGTTGGCTAATTTCTAGGTATGTGCCTAGTTCACAATACACACATAAGAAATCCGTGCAAGTATACACGGTTCACAAATAGTATAGTGATAAAGAAAGATATCATTCCCATGAGGATTATAGCCAATTCATTAAGTACTAAAGTTATATCAAAACTAACCCTATTCAAACTATCGGAAATCAGAGTGAGGATTGCTAAAGTAAAATTTGAAAATTAAAACTCGAAATTAAAGATCTAACTAAATGGATTAGAAGCTCTAAAGTTACAACTTCACTTAACTAATTCATTCAACTTAATTGTCTACCATTTTCACACAATCTTCACCTAGTCCTTAATCCAGTAATTCGTAATTTCTCCATATGCCTCTTCCGATAGTCTAGTGGAAATACTCAAACTTATCTAACTCTTTATATTCCTATGTGGATTAACTAAGTCAAGTTCATTAATCTTAAAGTACTCACTAATGATTACACAAGCGCCACAAGTCTATTCCTATCTCATGTGATTACACAAGCGCTACAAGTATATTCCTATCTCATGTTACCTATGTCATTTTAATTAGGGTCTTAACACATGTATTCCTTTTCCAAGTTTAATATGACTACTAAATCTTCTAATTAGTGGCCAAATAATTTCGGAATATGGTGTGCTGTCATGGGCAACCAAATTAAACCTATACTCCTAAAAATTTATATAGTGATGTGAGTAAGGATCGTTCCCACAGAGAGTATCCAGATTAGTTTTATGCTACACGAACAATGATGGGGGATAGGGATTTGAGTATAAAAAGCAATTTTAAGAAAAACAACTAAAGAGCAATTCAAATTGAAATATTAAAATTAATCAGAAGAACAAACATTGGTCTAAGTCAACATCCACCTTCGGAATTTTATAACTGATCATCGATGCAAGTATATATCAATTCACACCTTAAATATTCATCGTTGGAACCATTTTTTTTATTTTTCCTATCTCTCCTTAATTGCAATTAATTAGAAAACAGATGATCTAACCAATCCTAACTATTAAATAACCCAAGATAAGCACTAAAGGTTTAATTTAATAGTAGCCTTAAGAATAAAAGAAATCGACGAAGCTAAACAACACAAGCTCAAGCGGTTGCATTTAATTTAGTCGAACATTCTTCCTAAAATCTAATAATTTCTGATGCAGCAATTCATTAAATTTTAGTTGCTTCACAAGTTAGAGAGATCAAACAATTACGGATTTGATATCTAACTTAGCAATAGATTGTAACGAATAATAAACTAGTAGGCCTCCTAGTAGTTACACGAGACAATCATGAAAATAAGCATAGAAGAACATCCAATACCCAAGGCATAAATTGAACAATAAAAACAAATTAGATCTCACAATTTTATTGATTCCGAGGCTTCAGTTTCTTTCGACCAACTATAAAAATTAGCCAAGCATGGCCATCATAAAAACTTGAAGAAAATTATCAGAGATCCAGGAAGAAGAGATGCCAGACTAATGATTTCCCCTCTATTTTATACACGGCAATGCCCTTCTCAGAGACCAAAAATTTCTAATCAAATTAAACATTTTCCTAAAATAACAGAATTCAAATTTAACTAATTAAGGAAAATAATAAAAATAGCCTCAACACTAGAAGGAAAGTTGTGATTTCAGTTGGGATTTTCGTGCATCAGATTTGGAAGCTTCCAAAAATAAGTTGTTTCAAGTCAACCATCAAACTTGCAGGCTAAGTAACATTCCAGAACACCAACAGTGCAGGTGCGGCGACTTTAAGCCCGATTTTGACCTTGATGCAGCTAGTATCTCTCAAAACTCAAAACATGAAAGTTGTAGAAATCTTTCTTGTCTTTCCATAGCATTTTGAATCATCTCGATCGGAGCTCAGATGAGAGAGTTATGTCCAGATTACGAACTGATGTCGAAACTGTCTAAAATCGCCCAAAAAACTCTGTTTTTTCTCTTAATGTCTCCATTTGAATTCTAAATCAAAATATAAGAATAGTGAGTTCATTTAGGCACCAAATAAGCATAAGAGACTAAACATTAAAAGAGAAAAAATGTGACATTCTACATTCTCATCAAATTCCCCCACACTTAACTTTTGCTCGTCCTCGTGCAAAACTCAAATTCACTTTCCCAAAAATACCAAGGTTGTAATGCTATCAGCAAAAATAACCAAGCTTTTCAAAACTCATAACATATCATGAACAAACATTTTTAAACAACTTACAATTACTTAGTAAGCATTTCATCTTGAAGATGGAATAAACTAAATACGTAGACCCTCACAGAAATAAACACTCGACTCTCATGTGTTTGAAGGATTTGTGTTTCGCTCACATTCATTCCAATGGAAATGATCTACCATAAGCTTGCATATCTTCTCATTCTCCACCACTGTGATCACATGCATAACTCGAATCATAAGGACTTTTCAAAGGTTGTAACATGGTTTAGGGTCAAGGTGGGAAATATTTGGGCATGTAGCTCAAAAGCCATCGAAACTAGTAAAGCAAAAAAATGAATCAACTCAAGCTCAAATATATAACTCATGTAAAAACAACCACTCCATTCAGCAACTTCTTCAATTTGGCTTGAACGCATTTAAATCATGTAACACTCCTGCAAAAAAAAAAATCGTTCAAAGGAACAATTTTCGTTTGCAGCAGTGAGCAGTTCTTTGCATAGCTTCCCTCTCTTTTATACATCACATATCAATAGCCTCCTTTCTTGGAATTTTATGAGGAAATATGATCATGGACAGATTGTAATATTAAAAGCAATTTCCTTTCAACGCTCTGGGTTTTTTTTTTTTTTTTGAACAATAATAGTGGAACTCATGAATTGAGAAGCAAAACATATTCCATTCCACTAGTCAAAGCCATACTGCAAATCCAGACACCCCCACACTTATTTCTTGCAAATCCATACATATCATAATGATGAACAATGCTCCACTAGCTCTACGGCTTGGGTAAAGGTATTCTTTTCAGGTTTAAAGTTTGTAATGTGATTCACAAAAAAAACAAAGGTCAATAAAGCTCAAAGGGGTTCAACAAAGGAAAAAATTAATTACAATGTAGGTTATTTGGCTCGTGTAGCTTATAACAAAGAGGGCCTTAATCATGTTCACGCATGCATGTGTCAATATGATCTCAAAGAGAATCAAGGCAAGTTCTAGAGAAACAAATCCATGATAGAATATCACACAGAAAAGAAAATAGTGAGACTGATATAAATGTGTCAGTCTAAAGGCTCAAAATCTCACCAGCTTTTGTCTACTGAATTTAGTCACTACCATTCTCAAGGAAAGAAGATTATTTATTCAATTATGTTATGAATTTTTCAAACTTAACTAACTCCTGCTTATGACATACACAACCAAAAATCGTTGAAAACCACAAAAACAAAGAGTATAAATATTTTTTCGTTTTGTTTTGTTTTTTTTTTTTTTTTTTTTTTTTGAACAATAAAAATAAATTAAACACACTTAAATCCCCTCCCCCACACTTAAAACTTACATTGTCCCCAATGTAAGGTCAAATGTAAAGAAAAGACAAAACAACTAAAATATAAATGTAGGAGTAAGATGAAAAATAAATGAACTTCCCTTGGGTTGCCTCCCAAGCAGCGCTTTTGTTTATTGTCTTTAGCTCGACTTAATGCTTCCTTTTTCAATTAGAATAAATTGGATCCTCAAGATCCAATTGCGCCACCTTCTCTACTTGGAAACCTTCATAGAAAAGTTTAAGTCTATGGCCATTCACCTTGAACACCTTGGAAGTTGCTAAACTTTGAATTTCTACTGCACCATGAGGAAAAACATTAGTAACAATAAAAGGTCCTATCCAACGAGAACGCAATTTACCTGGAAACAAACGCAGCCGTGACTGGTAGAGAAGGACTTTTTGACCAACTGTAAACTCCTTTCTAGAGATCATCTTGTCATGAAAAGCCTTCGTCTTTTCCTTGTAAATCCTTGCACTCTCATAGGCATCATTGCGAATTTCCTCTAACTCTTGTAGCTGCAATTTCCTGTGTTCTCCACTTTCATCCATCTTCATATTGAAACTCTTAATAGCCCAATAAGCCTTGTGTTCTAACTCAACTGGAAGATGGCATGGTTTCCCAAATACTAACCGATAAGGTGACATGCCAATGGGCGTTTTATATGCAGTCCTATATGCCCATAAGGCATCATCCAAGCGCAAACTCCAATCTTTTCTATTTGGATTGACTGTCTTTTCAAGAATGGACTTGATCTCTCTATTTGACACTTCTGCTTGTCCGCTGGTTTGTAGATGATAGGCAGTTGACACCTTATGGGTCACATGGTATTTTTTCAGCAAAGTCTCCACAGTTCTATTGCAAAAGTGAGTGCCTCGATCACTTATTAAAGCTCTAGGAATTCCAAACCTGGAGAATATGTTAGATTTGATAAAATCTATAACAACTTTAGAATCATCAGTCCTGGTAGCTTTAGCTTCTACCCATTTTGAGACATAATCAACAGCAAGCAAAATATAAACATAACCGAAAGATACAGGGAATGGTCCCATGAAATCGATACCCCAAACATCAAAAATTTCGCAAAATAAGATGGGGGTTTGAGGCATCTCATTCCTCTGAGATAAATTACCTGTCTTCTGACAATGATCGCATGTCTTACAAAAAGAATATGAATCTCGAAATAAAGATGGCCAATAGAAACCACATTCTAACACTTTTCTTGCTGTTCTCTTAGCTCCAAAGTGACCTCCACAAGCATAAGAATGACAAAAGGTGAGAATAGAAATAATTTCATTGTCAGGTACGCACCTTCTTATCACTTGATCTGCACAATGCTTCCATAAGTATGGATCATCGCACACATAGTATTTGGCATCACTCTTGATCTTATCCCTTTGAGCCTTAGACAAACTAGAAGGTAACATATTAGTAACCAAATAATTTACAATATTTACATACCAGGGTAACATCACACTTGCAGAGAACAATTGCTCGTCAGGAAACATTTCTTGTAGGTGAAGTTCATCCTCCACATGAACTAAACGACTCAAATGATCTGCGACACAATTTTCTGTCCCTCTTTTATCTTTGATCTCTAAATCAAACTCACTCAAGAGAAGTATCCATCTTATTAACCTTGGTTTTGCCTCTTTCTTTGTCATCAAATAACGAAGAGCTGCATGATCAGAATAAACGATGACTTTAGTACCAAGCAAATAAGATCGAAACTTTTCTAAAGCAAAAACAACAGCTAAAAGTTCTTTTTCAGTGGTAGAGTAATTTCTCTGCGCATCATTCAAAGTCCTTGAAGCATAATAAATGGCATGAGATGCTTTTCCAATTCTTTGACCCAAAACAGCGCCTACAGCATAATCGCTTGCATCGCACATTATCTCGAACGGAATGTTCCAGTCTGGGGGTTGGATAATCGGTGTAGAAGTCAACAGCTCCTTCAACGTATCAAA